>SMDT01001844.1:0-500401 GCA_005392925.1 Aquilaria sinensis
CACATAGATATATCTATATATAGTATATTATATATTAATATTACATATACATATATAGATAGATGCACTGAATATATATATATATATATTAAACTAATAAAATACTATAAAAAAATCAATTACACTTAATAGATAAGCTAAAACATTTCCATTCTAATGAGATCACCTAATAATAGTCAACTGGATGTAGAGTCAAGCTAATTGTCACCATCTTACTAGGTACTGCCATCATTATAACGCGGAGTCGAGGATTCAATTTGGAATTCAGCTGGAATAGCTGATGCAGGTATGATACCTTGCTGGATCAATTTGTTCATCATGGCATTCCCTGTAGCATCGGTGTCCAACTAGCTAGGTTGGGTAGGCTGGCTAGCTTGACGCTGCTCACAAACCTCCATTTGAAGATGGGTTAAATCACGTATAGTTGGGCATTTGCCAACCTTCAGCTAAGCAATCTCGGCTAAATTGTGTGGTCGGTAAGAAACAGTTAGGAAGGTAAGAGTGATAAAATTAACAAACAAAGTTAAATTAGAATGGAAAATACCCAATTTGGTCGAAACGTATGGGATCAGTGAGGCAATATGGAATACATGATAGTCGACCCTTCTTCGGCGAGCCTTGTACCTCACTCCACAATTGTGCATCAAACTGCGATCAATTGTCCAGATTTGGGTATTTTTGCTAAACCTTCTGCATGTATCCCTCCTACAATAAAATGAAATTAGATTTAGTAAAAACACTTAATATATATGTAAACCTTGTTAGTCATGATGCATGAAAATTTATTACCTTAAGCTGCTGCGCAGTCAAATCGACAATTTGATTCATCTTTTTCTGAGTATGAGTTTGAATCCACCACTTCATTAAATGTTGGCTCAACTACCATCCTTTTTTTTTTGTTTGAGCATTTGATGTGTGGTTGAACAAATCAAGTAATTGGTAACGTATTATGAAAATTGTAATGTAAGTTAACAGGAATGGAAAAGTTGTTGTTATACGATCCTAGTGCATCTCGCCTAGGATGGAGCCCATCTTGTGCTTCAGAACAATCCTTAACTCATCCGCTACATTCTTGGCGTGTGAACCAACCATGGACAACCTTTTTCCATTTCTTCCTTGCTGCCATTGGTCTCACAACTGGTGCCATATGTGCTCACTGTAACCTGGTGGAACATGCGACCGCAGCAAATTGTAGTCTAGGTGGTTGTAAAAGTTCAGGACCTTTCCCATCGTGATCGTCCTTTAGTGATGTAAGCGGCTCTGCACAAACCACGAGCAGAATTCAAACACTAGCATGCGGGATATGCCTAAAGTTCCTAGGATCCCATGTATAGTAGTTCTGCAATAATAAAATACAAAAAAGTGTATTTAGTCCATAAAGAAACTACTAAAAAAATTAAGCCAAAATTAATTATTGCTAGTTTGGTGACATGCTCCTCCCCGTGTAGATCGAGACGCATGTGACCAAGAGATACAAGTTTCATACCCACAGCCTCCCGTGAATGGAGGTTAGTGTGGAACGAATGGACTCATTAATAAGAAGGCTATAACAAATGAAATTCTAGTAAGAGATATATAAAGTTGACATTAGTAAGAGATATAATTGTAAAAAAATATATTTATCAATAAATGAACTATAGAAGTTGGTAACATTTACTCACGAGGAACGATCGTCTGATGGTCCTGTGGATGTGAAGGTAGAGGTAAGTTTGTATTCCTCGGGCCCCGCCTCTTAAGGTCCAGTGTGCCTGCCTTTGGCCGCTCATCATCTGAGGATAGGTGATCCACCATCCTCTGCTGCTGCTACTGAGGCTGCCACTGCTGCTACTGAGGCTGCCGCTGCTGCTGCAGCCTGCCCACATGAGCGGGCCATACCAATAGTAGATGGATCAAGGAATGTGTCAGGGTATGCCTAGTTAGCTTGGCCGGCACCCATAGGCTGATAATGAGACGACTCAGATAGTGAGCTCATATCTGGGCAATACACATCATCGGTCTCCAAGAAGTGATAAAAAGTGGAGATAGATCCACTATACATCTATGGCGGGCAAGGTCCAAGTATTAGGGTGTTTTGGTACCTGGGTCTAGGTCTGGGTTTGGGCAAGGGTCTGGGTCTGGCTCTGGGTCTGGCACCAAAGTCTGTCTTTGTGGTGCCTAGGTTGGTAAGAGAATACACCCTCGCGCTTGTGGACCCTAACTATGTCCCGGGCCACAAAACTAGTTGGGTGGGGCTTTGCCCGAGCCTATCTGTCTTGAACCCTGACTAACCATCCTAAAAATGAGTGGTAATTGTAACTAATTAGTCCATAATTTAGCTAATACCAATATTTGAACTAATTTTCATAGTTTAGCAAATTGCATACTTTAACCAATTTTCATATTTCAGCTAATTTTCATATTTTCTAATTTCCATTAACTTAAGTAATTTTCACATCTTAGCTAATTTTTATATTTCCACTAATTTAACTAATTTTCAAATTTTACCAAATCATAGTTTATTTTCATATTCTAGCTATTTTTCATAATTTAGCTAGTTTTCATATTTTACCAAATCATAGCTTATTTTCATATATTCTAGCTATTTTTTATATTTTACCAAAATTTCATATTTTAGCTTTTTTTTTTTTTTGCTAGAATTATGAAAACTTGTTACCTAAAGTCTGGGGAGGGTTAGCGTAATTGGATAATTTAAAATTTTTTCACAATTTAACTAATTTAACTAGTTTTCTAATTTTAACTAATAACACCAATTTTTACTAATATTCATATACATATACTTAATCAACCAAATGAAACCAAACAAGTAGCCAAAATTGAGCAAACAAAGGAATGAGAGTAAGAGGATGAATGAAATTAATGATGGACCTGGCATGCGACTGAAATGGTGAAAGAGTGCGTTGGCAGCAAGCTGCTGAGATGAGAGTTGGAGATCACTGGCATGGCAAGCTAGGATGAAATGGGGAAACCGATAGCGCTGGTGAGCTGGGATGAGATAGAGATCATTGGTGGTGAGTTCATCTGAAAAATGAAGATAGAATAGAGAATAGAGTCGAGGGAGAGGCTATATTGGTGGATGAGGGTAATTGTCTGATGGTTTTATTACAAAAATAAAATAAAATAGAAACAAAAGCGTAGGAAATATTCATATGGTTTTGCGACTGTTTTCCTTCAAAAAAATAAGGCACAGAAAAAGCATAGGACATGTTCCTACAGTTTTGTGGTGAACAAATCAGTCGGACTAGTTTCATTTCCCGTTCTCCCAAATCTGCAAAATTTTATGCGATTCTCGTCTATTTAAACCTAATACACACACACACACACACACATGCACTAATAAAATGTGAAAATTAATATACCTTAACAAAATCATTAAACTTACTTAATATGTTATACACACACACACACATACACACACACACACATGCACACTAACAAAATGTGGAAATTGATATATACCATAACAATATCATTAAACTTACTAAATATGAAAATTACTCAATATGAAATAAGTTACTACTTACATATATAAATGTGCAAGCTCCCAAATGATGCGAAGTTTAGTTACTAAACACAATAATTGAACCATATAATTTGGTGAATAATCACTCCATCATCTGTGGAAGCATCACTAAGTAATAATCATTCCATCATCTGCAGAAGCGTAACTAAGTAATGAACTTTTATCATCAAAATCATCTTCAAAATTGTTACTAAGTAACTTTGTACATGACTCTACATCTTCATGTTCAACCACTACCAAAGGTGTTACATAAATTAAAGGTAAGGTTTACAAGGTTAAAGTTAAGGTTAAGGATAGTGTGTTAGGAATTAGATCTTCAATTAGGGTTTAGAGTTTGGAGTTAAAGGATTTGGGCTGGTTTAGCCATGTAGAGTACTTAAGGTCTAGGGATTTTATGTGGTTTAAGGGGTTTAGGGACAGAGTTAAGTTTTATGGTTTAGGATTAATGAGATTTGCGTTAGAGTTTGGATTTACGGATTTAGGGTTCGGGTTTGAGGATTTGTGTTTTAGGCCAGTTTAGGGTTAGGGTTTGGGGTGGGGTTTAAGGTTAAGGTTTGTATTTAGGGATTTAGGGTTAGAGTTTGTGTTAAGGGTTTAAGGTTACAAAATCATAAAAAAAAATTGTTACAATTTATGTTCCTACGATTTTAAGACACAATTTTCATCATAAAAAATCTGTAGGAATGTATTTGTTTCATACAATTTTGAGTCATTTAATTTTATGTGGTTTAATGAGTTTAAGGATAGGGTTTTAAGTTTTAGGGTTTACGATTAATAAGATTTGTGTTTAGTGTTAGGGTTTGGGGTTAATTAGGGATTTAGGGTTAGAATTTAAGGACTTGTATTTAGAGATTTAGGGTTAGGCTTTGGGGTAGGGTTTAGGGTTACAAATCACAGGAAAAATGTATCAATTTATGTTCCTATGATTTTGAGACACAATTTTTGTCATAAAAAAATTTGTAGGAAAATATTTGTTTCCTACAGTTTTGAGACATTTAATTTGCTACTATTTTGTTCATAAAAAAATCTTAGGAAATAGTTGTCCAGGAAAATCGTATGATTCCTTTTTGCATGAAAACCATAGGAAAAGTTATTGAAGGAAAAGCGTAGGACGCATATTTACCTTAAAACCGTCAAACAAATTGGCCCCACCACTCTTTTTGATACTTTTACTTCAATTTTTTTATCCTACGATTTTTAGCATAGGAAATAGTTGTACGAAATAGTCTTCTGCCTTGTAGTGTCCACATTTCCTTTCATTTTTTATCTAACCAAACAAGAAAGAAAAAGTAATTATTTCTCCCCATCCCCTATTTTCCCTTAATCCAAACAACCTGCAAGAGTTTGCCAAATTTTCCTTTGAAAAAGAAAATGAAGAAAAGCTAATAAAAATGGCAATATTGACCTATTTCATGGTCTACCAAAGTCCAATGGGGAAAAAAAGAAACAGTTAAGAAACTAAATTAAACTTACCTCTAAAGGGAAGTGTAAAAGAGAAGAAATATTAAATTTAACTAGAAAAGGGAGAAAAAAACTTATGAAATTAAATGGGAAAAAATTAGAAAACATGGAACTAAATGAGCTATTAGAAATCAAGACCCATGTGTTGGCTGATCAAGTAATCATCACCTCTTGGATACATCAAAAAACATGCCTTAGTGGTTGTGCCACATGAACTGCTGCTTCTATGCCACCCTGAGCAGCTTCTGTTGTCACTGCTCTATCACCTTCTAGTGTGAGTTCGGGTGCTTTGTCACATAGAAGTTGGGCTCACCACCAACCAATAACATGGTATTAGCAAACCCGACTTGTACTTGGACCCCACATTGTTGCATAGCATCTTTGGCGCCATCATATCATCCTTCACTATGGTGTCTTGTCCGTCATGCAATGCAGGCACTTATGCCATTTGCGACCCTTGGGCCCTAACTTCTACCCCTCTGTCTTCTTCTTTAATTAAGTCTTCCTCAGCTTCAATTGCTCTACTCTTTCGTCAGCTTCATGTTTCTTGACTATTCCACCTCAACTATTTATTGCCACATCACCCTCACCTTAAACATTATCCAATAGTTACTATAGAAATTGGACTAACTCATACACCGTTTCAAAGTTCAGGAGACAAGCACTACAACATGGATGTAATATAGCGAGTATCATTCCATTCAGATTTCAGTTGTTATATAATCTAAAAGTGATTGTCGAGCCACTACAAAGGGTAGTTGGATATTTCCAAGTCACAAATAGTTCCTAATTGAATCTAGGCTGTCAAAAATGACTGACATGCTCAATCAAGATTCAATTAAGAAATTGCGACTGACTATTTCTGTCGTTATATTAGTGACTATCAATTTAGTCATAATTTAGTTGATATATTAAAATTTTCTATTTAAAAAAATATATTATTATTTAATATTATTGTTATTTAATTAATATTATTTAATTTAATTGGTTATTTATTTCATTTATTATTTATTTGATACTTACATTAAATTGGTTTTTTAATAAATATTATTTAAGTCAATCGAATTCCTCTTTTTTAGACAATGCTGACATTCTGGGCATTTAGGTTTTTTGCATAACAATGGTAGCAATCTCTTGGAACTAACTCGAAAATTGTGATTTGTTCTTCTTCCTGGTGACCTAAAGTTCCATTTTATCCAGAATCTCCAGCAAATCTTGGTCTAGTTGTTGGTCCTAAAGGTGGTGGACAAATCCTTAGTCTTCACAAGAACTCACTTTGAAATGTTTCAATACACCATGTGTGACTGTAGCACCTCATCTAGGTCCTTCTCTCTGTTGAGAAATCATACACATAAAAAGAAATTGCACAAAGAGAGAGATAGAGAGAGAGAGAGAAAAAAAAAAAGACAGAGAAAGAGGACCTTATTCTTGTAGCAGGCGATCTCAAAGCGTAGGCCATACTTCTAAACTTCATTTGAAAGATAACCTTGAGTGCTTGAAAGAAAGCCTTGTGTGTTTTGAAAGAGAAATGTGTTTGAAAAAATCGGGTGGAGTTTGTAAATATGTGTGGGTAAAAGTGAATGAACCCCAACTGCCAAGGTCAATCGCTTGGTTCTAGAAGAAAAAAATGTCATCCCTGCACTATTACACATTCAATTGATAACAGGGATAAAAAAAAAAGTTAGCCCAAGGTTTAGTGGCTGATGCCTTCAGTCGAGGAAACAAAGTGACTGTAGCAACTAACATGGTTAGTCGGTCCAAGCAATGAAGCGAGTTACCCAATAAGATGAAGGTAGTCACCCTAAGGATGAACATAGTCGAAATTCAGTCATTATATATGTTCATCATTTTTCCAATTTTTTTATACATGAATATTCATGTGTGTTGTTTATACGAATATAATTATATATATGGAACAATCATTATACATAAGTTCATGAATTTTTCTCCATAGATCGTTTTTTAAAAAATTAATAAAAAATATTTCCCAGATAGGAAAATTACTATAGAATGTGAATAATAGAGTTGGGCTCATCATTCTTGGAAATGTCACTGATTAAGGAACACATATAACAGTTACAAAAATTAAGAGTTATTGTAAATGTTATGTAAGGTTTAGCTAAGGATTTAGGTCATTAATTAAGGTTTAGGAGATTATATAACGAGGGAAATTAAGGGTTCATAAAGGATAGCGTTATGGTTAATTAAGGGTTCATTAATTAGCATTATGGTTTAAGGTATTGATCGAGTTAGGATTAATTATGGATCACTTAAGGTTAGAGTTTACATTTCCTACGTTTATAGCTTCAGAGATTTATGGATGTTAAAGTTTAGTATTTAATTAGTGTATTGAATTATTTAGAAACCTTAAAACCTAAATATAAAATTGTAAACCTTACATTCGATACAAAAAATACCTAACCCTTAAACCCTTAATAAAAATCAAAAACCCTAAACTCATTCAATACCCTAAACCCTAATTTAAAACCCTTAAACCTTAAAAACCCTAGATCCTAATTCTATATCCTTAAACTTGAGCCCTAATTTTATATCTCTAAATCCTAAACCCTTAACCTTAAACCTAATATATCAATAACCCTTAACTTTAAACCCTAAATAAAAATCCAAACCCTAAACTCATATTCAATACTATAATCCCTAATTTAATAACAATAAACCCTAAAAAAGCCTAAATCCTAAATAAAAATCCTAAACCATAAACTCGTATTCAATACCTTTAAACTCTAAATCCTAATTCTTTATCACTAAACTCTAAACCCTACCCTAAACCTTAAATCCTAAATCCTAAACCCTAAAAGAAAATCCTAAACCTTTCATATGCAATAATACCCTAATACCTAATTGAATACCCTTAAACTAAATCCTAATTTTATAACCCTAAACCCTAAAAAAAATTCCCAAACCCTAAACCATAAAAGCTCCAAATTAACCCTAAATAACACTAAAAAAAACCTAAACCCTAATTCAATACATTAACCTTAGCTATATATCCATAAACACTAATTTCAAACCCTAAACCCTAAATAAAAATATCAAACCCTAAATCTATATCCAATACTTTTAAACCTTAAAAACCCTAAATCCTAATTCTATATTCCTAAACCCTAAAAATATTTCAAATCCTAAACCCTAAAAAAATCTCAATACCCTAAACTCTATAAAAACTCAAAACCTTAAAAAACCCCAAAAAATGTCAATCCCTAAATTAACTTAAGCACTAAAGGGTGACTGTAGTTAAATTAGGGACTTAAAATTCTAACTGAAGAGTGACTATACCAAAATCTAGCAAAATTTACCGACTGAAAAGTGACTACAAAGTAGGCCATAGACACATTCAGTAAATCAGCAGTTGCCACCTAAAGAACACATTTTTTATTCTGACTGAATAGCGACTGCCATGACTACTGACTGACTTTCAATTACCTTTTTCAGTCTTGACTTTGCATTTCACTTGCGATGAAGTTTCAGTGAATACTGAGTTTTGGATTAACTCACTTTGGTTGGTAAAACTTGGGGGCTAATTGTGTAGTTAAGCCAAAGATATTCAATTCTTAGTTTTGCTATTCAAAATTTTGATTTTTATTATTAATAAATTATTTAAAAATATGTTAGATATCAATACTTGTAATGAGCAATAGTTCCATATGTATCCTTAAGTTCAGTTGGTAAAAATCACTATTCAGCACTTTGACTGCACCCCACACAATCGTTCACTGCCAAAGCACCATTTCCTCGATGTCAAGCTATGGGTACTAGCTTTCCTCTCCTCCTAGAGGGTCCTTCTTTGGCTTGTTTTCATCATCTTCATTATCATCTAGCAGCAAAACATTGTGGGTTCAGGCTTCTTCGCCTTCAATTTACCTAGTGGAATTGAATGACATATACCCAAGTTGAACACCTTCGGCTTTATCATGATTGCCCAGTAGTTCACAATTGTCCATGCTTTTGCTTACCCATTCATCACGCATCATTCAATTGATTCTCAGGGAAGCCACAATGACACCAATGGGAGTAATGCTAATATGAAAGCCCTAATTTCTCAGACAATTTCACTCAGATCACCTTAAATAAGTATGTCTCCACTACAAAAAAAAAAGTCCCATGAAAATTTAGAAAGTCAAAACAAAGAAAAAATATATCCCCCTTTTTTGCTTTTGCTTTTATTGAACTGTTGATGTGTTTTTTTCTTTTTTGCTCATTTTAAGATGATATTAGATAGTTGAAGGGATTATCTTGGCTTGGCCCAAAGGGCCGTGAACCTTAAAGGAGGATTCTGCACACAAAACAACGTCAGAGCCCCAAGATGAAACTCTCTTACCGTCAAGTTAGATTTTTGGAAAACGTTGTGGAGCAAGAGAACTGAGAACTAAAATGTCTTACCCAGGGGTTGGTGAGTGAATGAGTTTTTATAGTTAGGAGAGGTCTGAATAGATAACTTTGAGATCAGAATCATCCCAGCTAAACCCGTAATCTCAAGATTGGGTTTCCTTCGAGGGTAAGAATCCCTTAATTAGCTTACTAGGCTTCTTTATAATAGGTTCTTTAGTGGCACAGCCATCATGGGCCTCGTATTGGGCCTGTTTCCTATCAATTGGTCCCTCTCCCTAAAGAAAATGTAGGCTCGGGTCCCGTATTTTCTTGTACGCTGTTGCTTTGTCGAGAGGCGATCCTTTCCTTAAGGTGTTTTAGCTGATCTTTATGCATCGTCGTTTTATTAAAGGTGTAAAACCCTTCTAGGTAGCTTCTTAATGAAGGTGTCTTCAGCTCTTATCTTGTATGGTTGTTACACGTTGTTGGCCCAACAGTCAAGAAGAAAAGTCGAGGTGACATCTATTAAATGCATCTAACCGGAGTGACTGGATGTTACCATCCTTGACGGCTGTTTGTGCCACGTGTCCTCTCCTCAATGGACAAAGACTTCATAATGATTACAGAAACAATTTTAAAAAGGTAACCCAAAGGTTACAGGTTTTCTTTTATATACTATAATTTTTTACTTTCTTCTTTCACCGTTTTACTGCTTTCCTGCACAGTGTTTCTCCTCACTTCTACCTGTTTGGTGTTTGTTACTTCTTGTTTTCAGATTCTCTTTTAGATATCTTCTTTGTCAAGCTTCCTTTGATCAAGTAATGAGTTTTTCTTGTTTTTTTTTCCCCTCTAATGATGTAATGTTTTCTTTTCATTTTATTATTTTTGGTATTTTTGGTTTGAGGGTTCCTGTTGTTTTGGCCATTGCTGGCCATTTCTTGATCATGCCTATTGCACTGGCAATAGCCCTAACGTGTTGCACAGCCGGTTTTCCAGATAGCTTCCTCTAAATCTCCATCCAGGATTGCCACTAGTGAGGTAGATTACCTAAAGGCACTGTTCTTCCTGAATGTAAAGATGTTAACGGGGATTGTTACGCAGCATGATGAGGGGACCCTGGTGATATCATGCCCTAATCCACCCCCACCTTATGCATTTATATGTCAATTAGGATATTCACTCATTTAAATGCCCATTTAGAACTTTAGGGTGGCTTAGGACACAACACCCAATACATTAAGCCAATTTTTAACTTAGTTTCTCAATTTTATATAAGAAACAACAAAATTCATTTGGCCAATTAAATGGTGGCTTTTTTGTGTCAAAAATTCAAATTAAGCTAGTTTTAGGTGAATCTTGAAGGCAAAACTGGATTGGCAAAGCATGTCAAATGTGCAAGGTTTGCCTTGGCGAGTAAAGTGCATACTTAAGTGTTTTGGTAAGCTTACCTTCAGCTTACCAAGTGCATATATAGGGCATAGGTTTAAATAAATATACAACCATTTTATTTACATGCCAAGGTAATTGGTACAACATTTACATAGCCCAAGTTTACATTATTCAAGCCAAAATCAAGTGGGCACACATAGGTGTATCAATAGGCATACCTATGGCCACCCTATACACAACTGAGACACAATGCACACATGCACTTCTAGATTTACATACCATTCTTTCATACACCTATTTACAAGTTCTTTAGCTCTCCTAGGCACTAAAACAAGCCACAACACAACTAGTATCACACAGCCACATGAACCTACAAGCATGAACACTTAGATTAACACATTGAGCATTAGTAGGTTACCAATGACCATAGGCACCCAAAACATACTTGAACACTCAAACACATTCAAGAGTGGTTAGATACAAAATTAACCTTCCACTTTTTTCCCTGAAACATGAAGAAACAGGGCATGAGTACATTGTACTCAATAAGAGCCTAAACTGACACTAATTTCCTACAATGCCTTAGACATTGTTACAAAACATAAGTATAGCTCATTTTCAAAGCCAAAACCTACAAAGATAAGACAAAGAAGACATGCAAGATACAGGACAATATACTAAAATCATAATATGGGCTAGCACATGCATCCAAACAACAATGCACACAAAACACACACACTATAACACATGGCTAACAAGACTAGTGTATAGCAAGCATTTCTTAGCATTTTACGCATTAGTCCAACTTAGTTCATTTAATTAATAAACATAAAGCTCCAGGCCTTGTACAAGCTTAGCCAAGCCTGAGACAAGACCCTAATGCTTGCCTTAACATTTTCTAACTAGATCATAATGCATAATGCGCTCAGCATACCTAGCCTTTTTATAACACCTAGGTTTTCTTGATTTTAAGCCATTTCTTAGGGTTTTTCCTTCTCAAAAGAACTCAAAATCCAATCTAGAAATACAAGAGAAGGATGTAGATGGAACCCTTACTAAAAAGATGGGCGCTAGTCACATAAACAAGCTCAGTTTTGAGCAACCTCAACACCTTGTGGCCAAAGTAACCTTTCTTCCACCAAAACTCACTTGGTTTCACTTTTTTCTCTCTAGAACCCTTAGTTCTCCACTATGAATGTCTAGTTCTTGTTTTTCTTTACTTTCCAGCCACTGAAACTGCTAGCGAAGTAGCTCAAGTTAGAGGATAAAGAGATAGCGATAGAGGGGGTTCAATAAGGCCATGATAAGTGTATGATTTTTTGTCCTAACCTCATACTTAAGGTATTAATCTTAGGGCTTGCTCAATTAACCAGCTTAGCTCAAATTTTAGTCTATTTCTAGAACCCAATTTAAGTTTTAATTTAGACAGTTAAGTTCTCAAATTCCCACTCAAACACATAGGCATCTTAAGTGCACCCTAGTGCACTTGATAGTGCACACTTGTTTTCTTTGCCTTCCGTCACCATTTTACTTAGTTTTCCTATGCTTAAGCCTCTTTCTTAGCTTAGGCACTTAGGCCCTTTAAGTTTCTCGAAAGCAAATATGACTTTAAGCCCTTTAGGCACATATGTACACACATGTGCACAATAGCACCACTAATGCCTCTTTGCATATCATCTTATTTTTTCATGCCATTCTTAAACTTTCCTTCTCATTTTCATATACTTGTAAGTCATTTCATGTATAGCCCATGGCCTATACAAGTCCTAGGCATGACAGGTGGCAAACCTCCAACGATTCTACTTGCCCATTAGTGTTGTGGCAGTGCTTTCCCATGACTGATCGCCAATTGATGGGGGCTTAAAGGGTGATAATAAAATGACATATATATTGACTATTTACATTGATTAGCTCCAAGCGGGGCTTTGTTTCCCTCTCTATTTTTTGGTGGAGCAGTTTTGTGAGCACTATCAGGTGTCACCATCACAACTTACCCGTAACTCATTTGTGCACATCAATAGGCTCATCGTCAGTTGTTAGTAAGCGATAGTGACCCCTCTTCTAGAGTTGTTCCTTTAATTTTACATGCTGGACTTGAAGAAGGATATCAACTTCTTTCACATTGTTCTTGTCAATCGAGGGGGAACAAACTTTTGTTTTTGTTTCCTATAAGGATTCATGGGTGAGCTAGAAGGACCATTTCTTCTTCACCTTGAGGGAGCAAGCGTGAGGGTTCCCGTACGAGTTTTTGGATGCTCCTTAATAGGCCATTATCTAGTGGCTAACCATATACAAAGGTCTGAGGGCCACTGTTCTTACTTCATCCTGGTTTTTTGGCTCAAGTTAGTGATGGGGAACAATAACTTTCTGGAGTTGTTCCTCATCCATTACACGAACATTGACGAGCCTGACCTCAAGTGATTGGGCATTAGTAGGGCTCATCTAGGCTATCCTAATGTGAGGAAGCTAGGCAACTGGGAGAAGGGCCAAGAGGAAAGGCTGGTGGAGTCCATTGGGATCACTTTCCGGGCTTAACGAGGTTCACCAAATATAAAAAGTTATGCCTTGTGCAAGCACTTCATCTTTTTAACTTTCAAGCCTCCAACTGTCTTTGAATTTTTCTTTTCGTTTTGTAAGGATGACTAGCCATGCTAAAGAATACATAATGAGGAACAAGAGCATCATTGATGCATTGGCAGATGCTTGAAAAATTCAAGTCTTACCGGCCAAGAAAACCCATATTGTTAGGGCAGCTGATAAAACTTTGAGAGACCCACTCTCAAGCCTACCTCTGAAGTATTGGACTTATTTGAGTCCCTACCCAAGGCCCAGTTAGTTCATAAGAGGACTCGCCCTATGGCCCCATCGGGGTTTGAAGCCATTCGAGATGGTGGCAGCGGTAGGGGTTTGATAGAGAATTTTCTTTCCTCCAAGTTGGTTATGTAAACCTGATGTTATTTTGTGCTAATTATGGATCTTTTCATTTAGTCCCTCTAAATAGGCGTGTAAAGACCCCATTGGGGCCACCAAAGTAGAGACAGCCTAGAAGAAGACTGCGGGGGAGTCCTTGGCGAAGGCACCAAGCCAACTGCTTCCCCCTCCAGCTTAGGTTCCAACATGGGTTGTTCCTGAGCTGGCTATGGACAAACGGTTTTGTCCACATGTCTTGATCTCTATACGGGGTTAGGTGCAGAGTTTAGTGCTAAGGAATATCGCGCCTAACCAAGTCTTTAACCTTTAATGGTCTGTGGGGATAGGCTAAGTCAGTTTTTTAGGATCGGTCAGACATTACTCATTGAATCCTTGAGGGGTTGAAGACTCCTAGGGATTGACATTTCTTGGCTTATCCTTCCTAGTTGGAGAATATCCTTGGCAGCTTTTATCTAAAGTGCAAAGCTACCTTGTGGTGGAAGAACACCAAGGCTTAACTAGATGAAGAAAATGAAGGTCGATCAGAGTACAAAAGGGAAATCCTCAAATGGTTTGACTTTGACTGAAAGTTCAAAAGAGAGTTCATCAATGTGGCGACCCAAGTCAGGAAAAGAGTGGAGTTTGAGGAATTGATTTAATGAGATCATTTAGTAATAGAGTATGATAAAATATTTTGCTTCCTCATAAAATATACAATCGTATATGGCTGACCAAAAGGAGTTGAAGGCAAAAAGTTTATGATAGGCTTGAGAATGCACCTAAGGAAGTTCATTATTGCTGCAGTAATTAAATGATACCACTAAGTAGCTAGTTCAAAATGCCTTGACCTTTGAACAAAAGGTGGAGCAGTTCAGGCCCCAAGATAGGAAGATGGGCTTAGGTTCATCATCTTAAACCTAAGTGTTGGGCAAGAGATCCTTAAGTGGCATGTTAGTTGAAAGGGAGAGCCCAACCAAGAAAGGCAAGAAAAACATCAAGAGCCTGTGCACAAGCTGCAAATGGTTCCATGGAACAAGCCATGCAACTTTGGCACTGATATATACAATGCATGTGGAAAAAAAGGCATATGGGCAAGAGAGTGTACCAAGAATCCACCAAGAAAGTGTCAAGGCAAGGACATCGCTTTAGCATCAAGGAACCAGCATGGTGTAGCTATCATGCAGCCTAGGATGTTTGCTTCTACAAGCCAGGTGGTGAAAGATCCACTAGTAGTTCAGGGTAACTATAAGCTTCAAAATAAGAATATGAGAATTTTGTTTGATACAGATGCTACTATTTCTATTGTTTCTACAAACTTAATTAGTAGACTAGGGTTGCAGAAAGAGATAATGAGTGTAATGAAACTAATAAGAATTTTTAGGAAAAGTATAATACTAACCAATGAAATGGTAAGAGATTATTCCTTAGATTTAGAAGGCCATAAGTTTTTATGTGATCTATAGATTATGGACTTGGGATCCTATGATGTATCGCTAGGAATGAATTGGCTAACTAGGCACAAAGCACATATTGACTATGCAAGTCATAGCATAACCCTTGAATGTCTCTAATCAAAATCGCGATATCACTTTATTTCATTTCATATGTAAACTCTGTTCCTTCAATCTTCTGATTTCAAAGAGACTTTTTACATCAAATGCAATTTCTTATTGAAAGTCCATTTTTTATTCACTTCTTTTTCAGAAAAAAAAACTTTGCAGAGTGAAGATGGGAACTTTAAGATGTATTCCCCCATTATGGTTCTAATTGAACATTTAATTTTCTTTATTTTTTTTCTTGGCATGCAAGGAGTTCTATTAGAAAAGCAGAGATAGGAAACTTCATCAAGAAGAAAGAGATGAAGATAAAAAAGACAACCCAATCTTAAACACCCAGAGAACCCAAAGAAAGGGACAAAAGGAAAACGCAACCCCAAGAGGCATAATACAAAACAACAACAGCTGGAACTAAAGAACACATTTAAGTTCTCAACTCCTAAACTCGAAACCTACAAGAGGAAGAGGTATCTCAGATAGAACGCAAGATGCCTCTGTTGACGCTTATTTTCCAAAGTTCCTTTCTTTATAGGAGGTGCGGCCCCTTTGTCATAGCTTTTATTGTTCTATTCACCTGAGCTTTACTGTGGATGTTCCTGAAGACCCTTTTTTTTTTTTTTTAATGATTTTCGCTCTTTCCTATATTAGTTGCCCGAGTCCATACTCCCAAATCTGATTCCTTTTTTGTGCTCTGGCACAAATTTCATAACGTGAAAATTTTGAGCTGGAATTTTTTTCTTATTAGAAGCATATTTCATCAAGTAAATCCATCCGTGGCATTTGCGCTTTTGAATCTGGCAAATTTTCCCAGTGTGAGCTTTCTGCAACTCAAAGGCAGTCCTAGTTTGGGGTCCCAAGTTAAGCTTGCCGCCTCAAATGCGCACCTTTTTGGTGGTTGATATTACCCCGATACATGTTGAAGTTTACAGGATAGATTTTCTGAGAAAGGAATGGGTCAAAGTGGAGGACTTGGGAGACGAGGAGGCTATTTTCGTGGGTGGGCTATACCTGCTCCAGGGTGCTGAAACTGAAACCACTCAAGTGGGAAGGTAAACACATCAACTGTATATATTCCATCTCTCTCATTCTGGCTGCTTGGTTCATCACCACTCTGAGCGGTTAGCTCTTCAAACACAGCACCCTGGGTGCTTGGCTTGTGTTGTTTTCTTCGAAAGGGTAGGCAGGCTCCTGAGAGCTTTGCTTTGCTGGTTTTGTTTTCTTCTTAGTTTTTCTTTCGCTTGGTACTCTAAAGCGTTATGTTGGAAACTGATTTTAGTGCTTATGCAATTCTCGTTTTCGTTTTCTTTTGCACAAAGTTCTTGGGACTTCCCATTGTCTCGGCCTTCTTCTTTCAGGATAGAATCATTGTTACGAGGATTAATGTTTTGAGAAGAAAGTTATTTATATCATTAGCTTCATTTTAAATTGAATGTAACTAAAAGTCATTCGATTAGTGCATTGAAATTTATGAAGACCCTGGTTGCATTAATGTGTTCATAAAGTTAATTTATGTCGGTAATATTGCTAAGGTAGACTTCTTACATTATTTCTTTCTGAAATGAGGATATTTCGTTGAATAGGGAGGAGCAATAAAAATATGCAGATGTTATCTAGAATCTGCACTAGCAGACCTTTTTAAGGATATAGTGAGAGATCTAGAAATATTTCTTAGTGGGGATCACATATTATATATTTAAAATAAATATAGGCTCAAGATGTAATTTGACTACTCCAAAATAATGTGTGTGCATATTGACTAAGGATGAACTATTTTCCTTTTTTAAGTATTAGAAGCATTTATAAAAAAATGTTTTTACGTGTTTGTGAAAATTATGGATTAACTAAACTCTTTCTTGAAATCCAGAGGACTCGTGAGGCCATAAATGATAATTTTTTTCCTTCTCCGGCATATCAAGGACTCTAACCTGGGCAATGTTAATGGGTCATCCTATACATTTTAATGGTACCCAAATTGACAGTTCGTACTAATTTTAATAAAGGTCGTCATTGCCATAGGGTTCTATGACCCCTTTTATCCCCAGAGGGTCCCAAGTTTGATTTCCTAATCTCTCACTAGCCTTGCTTGTATGTAGCAAAAGTAAATAAAAGACTTGAGAGAGTCACAGACGTTTGATTCCGGTGTCTAATGTCCCTCAAGTTTTCAAATATGAAGTTTAACCATGACGATAATACTTTGAAGATTTTTTCCCTTTAAGTAACTAAAAGGTTAGCAGGTGCAGATATTCAACTCATCTCTAACTCTGGACAGAGAGAGAGAGAGAGAGAGAGAGAGAGATTGTATTCAGTATATACCAATATTTCAAACCCAGAGTGCAGAGCACCGGAAAGAGATTGGAGGAAAAAAAATTTTCACATCTCACGGAAACTGGAGGAAATAACCAAAAAAAAGTAATTTAGAAAAGAAAAACAAATCTACATGGAGTGGCTTATTCATTCCTTCGTCAGCCTGTGGGAAAACTTCTTTTTAAAAAGACAAAAACTCTTCACATCACTCCATTTAACCAAAGGCAGCAAAGAATCCAATTGAGTAATTATTGTTGGATCAAATCCTCCAAGGCACATCAGTGTAAGTGAAACCTTAGAGATGCTAGTTGACAACATCAAGAACCAGCTTGCGAGACTTGAGTACTGACCACTTCAGACGACGGTAGTATGCAGCTTGGAGCAATGCCAATGACAGCACAAATATCCATTTGAAACCCATCTGCATCGAGAGAAGCATGACATCATTGATGAACCTTTACCTATGGTTGTTTCAGAAACCAAAAAGTGAGGTCACTATGGGATAAGAGTAAGGTTTGGAAGCAAGCTCACCAGCTTTCTCTCCTCCATTTCTGGTTCAGCTGCCCATGATAAGAATGTCACAACGTCTTTTCCCATCTGTGGCACAAAACGATGGAACACATAGGTGATATAACACCAGAAACAAATTGCAACACTGAACAAAAGCTTAGTGGCAATGCTCTGATTATGCAACTGTCGAATTCAAACCTGAGCTTCTGTAGCGGGGGTACCATCTTCATACTCTACAGCACCATCAATAAGCATCTTAGGCATGGCAATTGCTCCTCCAGGGAAGTAAGGGTTATAGTGTAGCCCCTCTCGGATCTGCAGTAAATTAATGATGTTTACGCCTTTATGGCAGTTATATACCATATCATTCACAGCTCAAAATATGCAAGAGCACAATAACTAATTTGTTAGACCTTGGGCCTTAGAGCTTATATAGGAACTTGCATTTAATCAAGTAGAATATTGAAAAGATTCATGTAGCTGACCAAAGTATTTGGGATTAAGACTAATTAGATTGATAGTAACTTCTTCCTTATAAAATCACCTAAATTGACAAAGATAAGTAAATCTGCACAATTATGAGCATTGACCTTAACCTCCATGACATTCAAGTTCTTTGTTGTAATTTTTGGAAAGTACAAACTATATGCCAAAGGCTAAACTAGGGAATTGCAGAAAATCAAACATTCTAAAGTGATTCAGGCAGAAAAAGCACATATTCTGCGGTCTTTCTTGTCATTAGGCAATGAAAAATCTAAACCCCAGGGCCAATGGGCTGAAAGTCTCAGATCTGTATGACAGAAAGCCATGGGACAATTGACTGGGAGGCCATAACCTTGAGCAATGAGCATGTCAATGATGGGTTTATACACTTGCAAGATTGTTCTTGACAGATCCAAAATTTACATATGACCAAGTTCCTTTCTTTCTCAAATCCACATCATCATGATCCTCAATTCTTTCGTCAAATACTCAGGTGTTCAAGATTATTGCCAGGCCCCCCATGAAAATAAACAAATTGCAAAGGAAATGATGGGGTACACTAACAAACTGAGAAGAGGAAACCTTGCAAAGTTCTTTTCATGGACAGTTAAACATAAAATATTACATGCTCCACTCGAAACACTAGTAAAAATATTGTTTTCAAAGGTGTCAGCAGATTTACCGAGATACCGGCAGGAGGATCACGGTAACCAGTTAGAAGGGCAAACACATAATTCTGTCCATTATGACGAGCCTGAAACCACAAAAGAAAATGTTGAATACCATGGCATTGGTAATAGCAACTTCCACTAACATCTAAGTTTGAAGGCAGGAATTTACTTTTGTGATAAGACTCAGATCTGGAGGATAAGCTCCTCCATTAGCAAACCTAGCAGCTGCTTCATTTGCATATGGCTGAGGAAAACGGTCACTGAGTTTACCAGGACGAGTGTACATCTCACCCTCATCATTGGGGCCATCAACCACCTCAATCTCAGCCGCCATTGCTTTGACCTCTTCTTCTGTATATGCAACCCCAACCAAGTCACGGTATGATACCAGAGACATTGAATGACAAGAAGCACAGACTTGTTGATAAACCTGATGACCACGACGTATCCTGAATACCAAGTGCAAGATATCATTACCATGGTAGAAGAGGAGTTCATCATATTCTCCAACACGTGATACTGACTACAAGTCTGATGCTCAGCACAGGGCTGTGCCTTGTACTTAGGTGGAAGAATCCTTCTCTATGTGAGAAGACAAGATGTATTCATATGAAAGATTGTCTCTTCAAGCTAATAGGATGAGAAAGAAGCAAAATCAGAGAATAACTATGAGCCCTTTTTTCTTGAAAATTAAAAAAAAAAAAAAGAAAAAAAAAGAAAAAGCCTATTGCCCTTAAGTTTTATCAAGTAGTTATTTCTTATCGCTGAATATTAAGCCCTCGATTTCAAGCAAATTGAATGAAATAGAAGCAAAATCAGAGAATAAGTAAGAGCTCTATGCTTAAAAAAAAATAAAAAGGCCTATTGTGCCGAGGTGCAATCATGTAGGTATTTCTTATGCTGAGCATTAAGGCCTAGACAGATATGAAAGTGAATCACTTTCACCAGCCATATTTGCAGCTAAAAGAGGAAGTACCCAAATTACAAGGTCCAACGTAGCTGTAAGAGGGAATAAAAATGCTACTACCATTGTTCCACTGAGATATGAGGTCAGCTGTCTTCTGATGGCCCTGCACTGTTGGACAGGTGATGGAGGAACTAACGAATATATTAACCAGATTACTTTTTCGTTGAGTTAATTAGCAGAGTCAAAGAAAAGGCATACAAACAATTACAGAACTACAGAAAGGCAATCAACCAAGAAGAGTGTAGGGAGCATAAGACTCACGAAGCATGATCATATGAACTTAGGATCCCCGCGTGAGGCCATGGATAACTAGGTACATGCAAGCCATGTTCAGCCTCATCAGCTGATGCAACTGTTGCAAAACTTAAAAGCCCTGTAACACCAGCTCCTAGGAGCGCCAAGGCTCTAAGGGACTTCTCGCCAAAAGCAGCAGCATACTCATGGACTTGAGTTGAAGGCAACACAGATAACACAGGTGCAGCCTGCAAAATTACACAACGAGGATATATATAATGCACATTTAGCAATTCTCCACGAGATAGCTAACTCAAAATTTCACTCAATTGTCCATTGTACAGAAAGAATGACACTTTTGATGACTCACAAACATGATAGTGGAACACTTCATGGATATAGATTTTTAACTGTTACTCTTGTTAATAGATACAATATCCGATGGACTAGGTACTTAAAATATCAAAAGTAAACAAGAAAATCATATGACAACTTTTCTGACAGAGGTTGAAGATAAAGAGCCGAATGGACGCCTCTTCTTGTACAGACATCTCCAATGCCAACCATAAATAACACAACAAATCATTTTTTAAAAATATTTGAAGCCCCATCAACATATTTTAGAGAGGGGAACCCCAAACTGTAAATAACAGTAGACGAATGACAATAACAATTAGTTCGAACACAAAGATAGTAAAAACCATAAAGCATTCTTACAACAACCTGAGATTGAAGTTTCCTCCTCAAAATCTGGTGCATCAATCCTGCCATTTTAACTTAGAATCCCGGAAAATCAATGCACTGGAATAAACAAAATGCCCAGATAAAGTCATTATAAAAAAAGAAAAAAGAAAACCTTTTTAAAGTATTCCAAAAAAGGTCAGAAATACAACATGAACAAAAATTAGAATCCCTTTATCGATACAGCATCGAATATCAAACCAATAAATGAAGAATTATCCCAGCTATATAAATCATGAAATTCACACGAAAAAAACTACAACCTGGCAGTTTAAGCCACCACATAACACTCAAAGCCAAAGATAATAACGAAAATTGAAGTTGCAGGCAATTACCCATTGACGAACAAAACACTGCCAATAAGGCCACCAAAAAACGAAAAAAAAAAACAAACAAACAAACAAAAAATCGAAGGACAATGTAAAAGAATATAGACAGAATTAAAAAAGACCCTACAAGTATGGATCTTTGAGAGATCCAACGAGCGTGGCGAGAGGAAGCAGGAGATGGTCGGAGAGAGAGAGAGAGAGAGAACTGACGGGAGGCGAGAACGGAGGTCAGAGCAGCTCTGGTAACGCACAACGGGGAACAAGTGCTATAACGCAACCGCGGGGCAAATGGAGAAAGACGACGATGTGGCTGTAGCTTGCTTGCTGGCTGCCGATCCGCTTCAGAAATCACAAATTTTCAGCAGTACTTGTGTGAGACACGGACATCGATGGTTGGGGTTGGGGTTGGGGCTTTGGCTTGTTTCATTGGCTCGGTTGGGCTGGGCAGGGATGGTAATTTCCATCAACTAATTGGTTTTTTCGGTAGTCAGAGGTTTACCATTACTCCGTTTTCACTTCTTTGGCTTAACCTCGAAAGAACCATCAAGCTTTACCATTTTGGCGATGAGGCCACCAACTATATTATTATTATTATTATTATTATTATCAACCCATTTGCATGGTCCACAACCAATGAACCCTCTTGTGATGGTATAATAAAATTCTCAAACTGAGATAAAGAGTAGAGGGCTGCAGAAGAAATTGGAAAAGCAAAAGTTTAGGAATTGATTCTTACAACAAGAGCTCGAGGGCGAGGCATTATGAAATGAATCACCAAAGGCATAACTTGCCATAAGTTATGTTCAAAAGATGCTTCAACCTTGGATTCATTCAACACTTCAAATATTTTACAAGCTAACCAATTAGGAGTTTTGAATGACATTGGTTGATCTTTCATCGAGCGAAAAGCCTATCATTTACATTGGACATTGGTTAATCTTTTGTCGAGCAAAAAGCCTATCATTTGTATCAAGTGTGAAAATCCTTTATTGGTATGTCCAAGCATCATCTCAAAGCAATCAATACGAAGAGCATGTCTTCCAACAAAGGTTTCCAATTACAAGAGGGTAAGCAGTCAATATATTACCTTCCAAAAACTAGCCCTTGAAGATAGATATAAATGAGTATAAGGATTCTCCTCTTCATGGTCAAAGTCTAGGAAAAAGGAAGCTCTATAATCCCATCTCCTTAAATAAGGATGTAGATGTTGATGCTTAATAAGGGTACAAGCCAAGTTACGGATTGCTCACTTTCAATTTCAAGCTCAATAGTCAATTAATCTTGTCATGAAGAAGGGTAAAAAGAAAAGGAAAAACATTAAACCTTCTAAGAACAAGAAGTTCATAGAAAATATGTGGAAACACCTAATTAGGTAGTTGTCTAATGTGTAAACTACTATTGAAAAGGATGCTCTTCCTAGCCAACATAATACTGATATTGGGTAGATGACATCAAATTTTGGGACTCAGTATTATCAAATTTTGGGACTCAATATCTTGATGCCAATTGGCAAGTGTTTAATTTTACTTCTACCTAGAAGAAACAAGACAATAAGATAACATCATTTTACGTGCAAGGTGACAACCAAAGTTGTTAAAATTGTGATCTTGATCGTACATAGAAAACCTTGTCAAAACGTTTTAGGATCGAAAACATGATAGGATCATGGTATGATTGCGACTAAGATCGCAGAATCGAGAGATTTTATCGATCCTACCTAGGTATTGATTTTTGTTAGGGGTAAATTGCATGGATAACACTAACATTTAATTTTCATTCTATTTTCATGTCTAGTATATTAAATGTTCTGTTTAAATCCTAAACCTATTAAAAATATCCTATTTTGATTCTAAATCCATTAAAAACATTTCATTTTGGTCCCCTAATTGGAAAAAATTTATTAACTCAACATAACTGTCTAATAACAAAATTTTTAAAAATAATTTAAATTATTTTGTAACTATCTTACTGTAAATTTAATATATAATAATAATATTTCTTACAGTTAATGGACATTCAAATTACCAATTTTTCTTATTTGTAAGTTGAACTTATTTCATTCAAGAAGAAAAAAATTACTAATTTTAAATTATCTACTTACTGTAAAAAATCATTATACATTTTAAATTTATTGAAAGTCAATTACTGAATATTTAAGTTATGGACATTGTACTTTTTTTTTTCAATAATGTATTTGTTTATGAATTTCTTTCAAACTTGTGTTGATTATTTTATAAATTATGTTAATGTACAATTTATTAAAGTTTGAATTTTATTTGTATTATATCAATAATTATTTTAAACCATTTCTATGACATTTAAATTTTACTTGAGTTTCTAATATAATTGGTTTTTTACATAAATTATATTATTTAAACAAGAAATTTTAAGCTTTTAGTAGGATCTTACGACCTACAATCCAATCTTACGATTCCGATCTTACATAACAAAAAATGATTTAGGGCAAGATCCTGATTTTGACAACCTTGGTGACAACTATCATCTATGTTAAATAACTAAGGAAATAGAAGTGAGTTGCTCAAGTCTCAAGTTGAATTTCTCAAACGGTTCAAAGGCAACTGAAGCTTTCACATCTTAGAAAGACTCTAAGCCCAAACTTAAAATTGTGTTTTGTAGCTTACATACATTGTTCTCTTTTCATTATTTGCTTTTGAGTAAAAAAAATTCAAAACTTTTGACAAAACACTATGACCCAATTTTTTTTTTTTAACTTAAGTCAGTTTAATTTAAAATAGCTTATTTTTAGCTTTACATCTTTCTTCTTTGAAATTTTATTTGAAAATCAATATTATATAGGTGTATTAATCCATTATAAGTGAATTTTTTATGATTTTTAATTTTTTTAAAAAATAAAAATTTAATATCATTTCAAAAAAAAATCTATTTGAATGGATTATGGCACCTACATAATATTGGCTTTTAAATAAAACTGATTTCGATAAAAAATGTCAAATTAAAAAGAATCCATTTAAGGTTAAATTGGCTTAAGTTAAGAATGAAGTGGGAGTACAACATTTTGGTTGTTCTAATTCACAAAATATAAAGTTTTTTAGAAGGAAAAATAAATTAAAAGTAAGAACTATTGGGGGGGAGGGGGGGAAGATGAGTGTAAAATCCATTAACTGCAGATATCTGTTTGTGCCGAGTATGTAAACGAGTAAAATTACTTGCGACGGGGCAGATATAGATAACAAAGTATACGCATTTGATAGGTATGGCCAAGTGGAGGGTTTAGTTTATCCATGACAAATAAATCCGCCTCATTTACCCATCATGCCAACGAAGTATGTGATTTAAATATTTTTCATAAATGCTCCATTAAACATACTCTTCTCAACCTTTAATGGGCATGTGCTCATTGGCATCATCTCTCTAATCATATAACAATAATAAAACTATAAGCATAGCAACAACCACAGGCAAAGTTATACCCAAACCCTTAAAATATGTAATATTTGTGGAAGAATCAAGTGAGTATGAATTACTTGTGCGTGAGGCATAGAAGATGAGAAAATTTACCCATTAATGAATACTCACATTTCACAAAAAAATAAAAACCTGAAGATATAAATGACATATTAAGAGTATTTGTCCTTGATCCACTCAATTGTCATCATTAGAACAAACCTAGATCAATTAACCATTTCTTAAAAATCAATGAGCAGCCATATAAGGTTAAATGACCAAGGGTCTTCCCAAAATTTTCTTAAAACTGAAGTTCAGACCATTTAAAACGAATATGAGTCAAAGAACACCATCCAAACGGTAAAGTTGCGGTTGCTTCAGATTTACCGGTTATTGGAACAGTGCCTGCCGCCCGCATCTTCACGTCGAGCTTTCTCCATTCCTTCCTTGATCAGAGAGAGAGAGAGGGAAAAAAGAACCAAGCAATCCAAGTCAGAAAACCCAAATGTCTCAGTTCGACCGTCGATTTCCTTGACCGATTCTCAAAACCGCCATTAACGATTCCTTTCTAAACCCACTTTACTTCTCCCAATGGACATTCTGTTCGCCCAGATCCAAGCTGACCTGCGCTCCAGCGACGCCCTCCGCCAGTCGGGCGCTCTCCTTCAAGCTCTCCAGCAATCCGCCGCCGGCCGTGACATCTCCGTCATAGCAAAAACCGCCGTCGAGGAGATCGTCGCCGCTCCTGCCTCCGCCGTCTGCAAGAAACTCGCCTTCGATCTCATCCGATCTACCCGCCTCACCGCTGACTTATGGGACTCCGTTTCCACCGGTATCCGCTCCGACTTCCACTTCCCTGACCCCGATGTCACTGCTGCTGCCCTCTCCATCCTCGCCGCCATCCCTCCCTACTCCCTCTCTAAGTTGATCTTAGATTGTAATGCCGAGATCTCTGCCTGCTTCGACTCCCCAAGCGACAACCTTCGCTTCTCCATCACCGAAACCCTTGGCTGCATCTTGGCCCGCGATGACCTCGTCACTTTATGCGAACAGAATGTCAACCTCCTTGATAAGCTCTCCACTTGGTGGGGCCGCATCGGGAAGAACATGCTCGACCGATCGGATAATGTCTCAAAAGTGGCTTTTGAGTCGGTTGGAAGGTTGTTCCAAGAATTCCACTCGAAGAGGATGAGCCGGTTAGCAGGAGATAAGCTGGTGGACAGTGAGAATTCCCTCGCGATCAGGTCAACTTGGGTGTCTTCGATGGTCGATTTCGTCTGGAAGAAACGGAACGCGTTAATGGCGAGGTCCTTGGTGCTCCCAGTGGAGAGTTTCAGGGCTACTGTGTTTCCATTGGTTTACGCTGTTAAGGCTGTTGCATCAGGGAGCATGGAAGTGATAAAGAAGATCTCCAAGCCCTCTGCGACGAATGGGACAGTACCGGAGTCCAATGCAGAGAAGTTGGTTGGTGTTTCAGACTTGGTGACACATTTGGCGCCTTTTCTGGCTTCATCGTTGGACCCTGCTTTAATTTTTGAGGTTGGGATCAATATGTTGTATTTGGCTGATGTGCCAGGAGGGAAGCCTGAGTGGGCTGCACAGTCGATTATTGCCATATTGACACTCTGGGACAGACAGGAATTTGCTTCCGCTAGGGAGAGTATTGTCAGGGCTGCTGTCACCAATCTTCATTTACTCGATCTTCATATGCAGGTTTGGCTTTATATTAAAAGTTAGTTACTCTTCGGGTTTTGTTTTTTTGTTTTTTGGCCAAAGAATAGTTACTTACTCTTCACTATCGTTTTTTCATGGATAGACATATTTCATTTGGTGATAACTAAGCAATATTAGTGAATAAATGCTAATCACAAGAGGATATACATCGTTCATGATGTTTTGTATGAAGTTGTCTGAATGGTGATTATAGTTGCTGGATAGGCTGAACTTACATTTAGTTCTTTATAAATCAGACAAGCTTATTGTTGCAAGTTTGTTGGCTCTCTTTGGTTGGACAATTTGCATAACCATTTCTTACTGGACAATTAGATTACTAAATTTTCAACTTCTCTTGCATTGATTCCATTCACCATTGTGTTAACCAATGATTTTCACTAAAAAATTGTAACACAGTTGACATAATGCACTATTCTCATTGTAATTAAGGTGGTGATTACATATGTTTTCACTGTGTAGTTCATTAGCTATGAACTAATATGCAAAGTATCCGTTTGAAGGTTTCACTTTTTAGGAGGTTGCTTCTTATGGTAAAAAACTTGAGAGCAGAATCAGATCGGATGCATGCTTTAGCTTGCATATGTCGCACAGCTTTATGCGTTGACCTCTTCGCAAAGGAAAGTGTAAGAAGAGGTCAAAAGCCTCTTGCGGGAACAGATATTGCCTCTCTCTTCGAGGATGCAAGGATAAGAGATGATCTTAATAGCGCAACGAGTAAAAGCTTGTTTAGGGAGGAGCTGGTAGCATGTCTTGTGGAAAGCTGCTTCCAGTTGTCTCTACCCCTGCCCGAGCAAAAGAATTCCCGTATGGAAAGCAGAGTTATTGGAGCTTTGGCTTATGGAACAGGCTATGGTGCACTGAACTGGACGGAGCCTGCTCTGGAGGTGGTGGAAGTTTGTAGACCTTGTGTAAAATGGGATTGTGATGGCAGGACGTATGCAATTGATTGCTATCTGAAGCTGCTTGTTCGGCTATGTCATATTTATGATACCAGGGGAGGTGTTAAAAAAGTTAAAGATGGAGCTTCTCAAGATCAAATTTTAAATGAGACAAGGCTACAGAACTTGCAAAGAGACCTTGTAAAAGATCTTCGTGAGGTATTAAGATCCTATAGAACTCTTAGGTGATAAAAATGTTCTGGACTATATTTGTCTTCAGATATGTGTGTAATTTTGGTGTTTGAAATGTTTTTTAATGGTACTGTTGTCTCACATTGATCTCACCTAAACTTTTATTTTGAGATGAGATCATTTTTGTTTAGTGCTGTTAAATAAAAAGCTTATCTTCTCTGAATGATTTTTGCTTGAAATTCTACTTAATAGTTTGTAATTGTTATGCAAGTTTAGATAGCTAAACCTTTCCTGCATTCGTGCTTGTTTCTTGGCTACTTATAATTCATATGGCAGATCATTTTCCATTTATCTGAAGCACTTTGATATTTGGTAGGTCAATACCCCAAGGGTAAGTGCGCGTCTTATTTGGGCTATTTCAGAACACATAGATTTAGAAGGTCTGGATCCACTTCTTGCTGATGACCCTGAAGATCCTCTCAACATGATTATATCAAATATTCACAAAGTTCTGTATAACATGGATGCATCTGCCACTGCAACAAATAGGCCTCAAGATGTCCAAGCTGTTCTGCTTTGTGCTCAGCGTTTAGGATCTCGGCATGCTAGGGCTGGCCAATTGCTAATGAAGGAGCTTGAAGAGTTCAGAAACAGTGGTGTGGCTGATGCTGTTAGTAAACATCAGTGCCGTTTAATTTTGCAGAGAATCAAATACATCTCGAGCCATCCTGATAGCAAGTGAGCATTCTATTAAGAAATCATGACCTCTTTAGGGGTGGGAAGAGTATGATAGTGTATCTGCAATACTTATATTCTTTGTGAATGTTGTTTGATTAGTTATGGCATGTGGTGATCTTAAAATACTGTGGATAAAACTATGAATATTATACTCTTGTTTCAGGTGGGCTGGAGTCAGTGAGGCTAGAGGAGATTACCCCTTTAGCCACCATAAGCTTACTGTTCAGTTTTATGAGTCATCAGCTGCTCAAGACAGAAAATTGGAAGGGTTGGTTCACAAGGCTATTTTAGAACTTTGGAGGCCAAACCCTAGTGAATTGACACTTTTGCTTAGTAAGGGAATTGAATCTACGTCCCTGAAGATTTCTCCTACTGCTCTAACGTTGACGGGTAGTAGTGATCCTTGCTATGTTGAGGCCTATCATTTGGCAGATGCTGGAGATGGGAAGATCACTCTGCATCTAAAGGTTGTAGTATTTTCTTTACTTATTGCTACATCTTATGTCTTATATCATCTTTGTAAAGAAGGCAAATATGCTACTAACTTGTTGAAACGATTAAGTTATCACTATGTGCTTGTTTGGGTGGGATATAATGGTCATGTGTAATGGATGTCTGCTGGGAGGATTTGCAAAATGGAGTGCATTCTTTTTTTGAAGGTATTTGATATTGCTTCAAGAGTTTGGTACGTTATTGGATATGAAGGTCATCTGCAATGGATGCTTGTTAAGCAGGATTAAAACAATTTAGTCCATTCTTTCTTTGGAACTAGCTGATTTTATTTCTAGAATTTGGTAAGCTTACCTGATCAATGCCCCTTTGGACTGCTATTGCACAAAGGAAACAAAGAGGGAATGGAGAAGAGAAACAATCAAGTTAACAAATCAAATTATATATTTCAGATTATAGCTTTTGAGGCTGAATTTCCTGACTAGAATCTCTGTCTATCTTATTAGCTTCATTTACCATAAAAATGGAGTGATTCTGATATTGTTCTGGCCCTAAAACATCACTTCTCCAGGTTTTGAATTTGACTGAACTGGAACTAAACAGGGTGGACATTCAGGTAGGCGTGTCAGGTTCTTTGTACTTTATGAATGGGTCTCCTCAAGCAGTTCGGCAGCTGCGGAATCTTGTTTCACAGGTTTATTCCGGGATCTTTGCTGGTTTAATTTGTTGGTTTACCTGCTATCTTTTCATGCGTTAGCTTTCACATGAAGAGTTTGTCTTTATCTAATGAAAAGGTCAACTTTCTATTGCATTATTTTGAATGGTTGTGTTTCCAATATAAAGTTTTCAAAGACAAAGTTCTATGATGGTGTGTGTCAAGCAGTTTTGAATGGCCCTTAGCTTGTGTTATACATGATCTCGAGATTCACCTTTCCTTTTTGCCCCATAAAGGATTACCTAAGTATCAACTTTCTAGTGTTCTTAGTTGCCCCCATCCCTTTTTATTCACAATACACTGGTATTCAAGTTACAATTGTTAGCTGGTTGATAATTATGTCTCAGATGCTGTTTGAAGATAGCTATTAGGTTTCTTTTGTTAGACTTTAATATCCTCAGGCTTCGGATATTGCTATTGTTTTCAAAATATTCTAGTAGTACCATTCATCAGCCAGCGACTCAGCTTGTTCTTTTACTTTACTGCATGCATCAATATACTGGCACTTTTTGTTTCCAGGACCCTGTAGTTTCCAGTGTGACAGTGGGTGTCTCCCATTTTGAGAGGTGTGGATTTTGGGTTCAAGTGTTATACTACCCTTTCTATGGAAGTGGTGGTGTAGGAGATTATGAAGGTGATTATGCAGATGAGGATCCACAAATTGTCCGACAAAAGAGAAGCTTAAGGCCAGAACTTGGAGAACCCGTGATTTTAAGATGTCAGCCATATAAAATCCCACTTACTGAGCTTCTTTTGCCACACAAAATTTCACCTGTTGAATTCTTCCGTCTGTGGCCCAGTTTACCAGCCATAGCAGAGCACACAGGTACATATACCTATGAAGGGAGTGGGTTCAAGGCTACTGCAGCACAGCAATATGGATCGTCTCCCTTCCTTAGTGGGCTGAAATCATTATCTTCCAAGCCTTTCCATAGAATTTGCTCTCACATAATTCGTACGGTGGCTGGATTTCAGGTAACATTTGCCAGCTGGATGGTTAAAGCTATTTATTAGATTCTAGATCATGTTTTCAAATTGAACTTCTTTTGAACTGATAGGTTGAGAATTTATATCAACAATTGGAAGTTGTAGATTTGCCATCTGGACAGTTGAAGCTGTTTCTATGATGCTATTGGTCATGTTTTTAAATAGAACTCTTTTTTTCTTTTTCTGCACACATTGGTTGTCAATATATATCAATAATTGAAAGTTTTAGACTAGTATGTTCTGAAATTCCTTCTTGAGCCTCGGTAATATACATGCTAGTGAGCTGGTTAGTTCTGGTTGAACTATGAGAGCATCCAAATTGAGAGGTAATGTCCATTGATGTTAAAATATGAAGTTAAGCTTGGTTTAATGCTCCCCTTCTTTCTTGCATATTGGGAGTAAGGTTTGATTGATTGAATATTGATTCACTACTATGCTTTTTGAACTGGATTATTTGGGATAATCTGTTCCTACAATTGGTTTATTTTTCAAGCCCTTCAAACTTTTACATTGAAATAGCTTATCTGATTCCTTTCCTGGGGACAGCTTTGCTATGCTGCAAAGACTTGGCATGGAGGCTTCCTAGGCCTGATGATCTTTGGAGCCAGTGAAGTTAGCAGAAATGTAGATCTAGGTGATGAAACAACTACCATGATGTGCAAGTTTTTGGTCAGAGCTTCTGATCCATCCATCACAAAGCAGATTGAGTCGGACCCACAAGGTTGGTTGGATGATCTAACTGATGGGGGTGTTGAGTACATGCCTGAAGATGAAGTGAAAAGCTCTGCTGCTGAGAGGCTTAGAATATCAATGGAACGGATTGCCATGCTAAAGGCTGCGCAGCCTAAGAATATGCCAAAAGCTGAAGATGAAGAATCAGAGGAAGAGAAAGTAGATGACAAGGAAAAGAAAAATGGTGAGGATGATGGAAAACCTAAGGGGACTCTAGCGAAGCTAACAGCTGAGGAAGCTGAGCACCTTGCTCTTCAAGCAGCTGTTCTACAGGAATGGCACATGCTGTGTAAAGAACGAAACTTCAAGGTTTAGACTTTTGACCAGTTGAGTTTTGTTTCCAATTCTCAAAGAGTGATAAAAAATTTTCTACCGTATTTTAGTTTATATCTGTGTAGGCGGGTGTTCAAATCTGATTACAGGATGGGTGGTTCCTTTTCATTTCTTCCCCCATTTTTCCCCTTTGGTGGGCGTTTCTTTGTACATCTTGTACCAGCTTTTTGTTGTTTATTGTAACAGAAAAGTTGCACTGTCTAATTCTTTTACACTGAACTGTCCTCATGTAATTTTATGGTTTTGTTTTATTAAAAAAAATCCACCCAATCTGTGTGTAGATCTCTTTGATTTCATTCAATCGGATATCAAATGGAATAACTTTAATCCTGTCTGCATCAGTTGAAGCACTCATCTTTAGTTTTTATGATAGTGGTGTTTTCATGAATGAGATTTATGGGACCATAGATTTATGTTGCTGCCGATATAGATCTTGTTCTTGGATTGGGGGGAATCTTCATGATTATCATTGGAACTCCTGGATTCCGGTTCACCTTTATTACTATTTGAAAGATTCCAAGTTATGTCTTGGTTGAAGTGGAAATAACATATTTCTTCATGTCTCTATGGAGTTCCAAAAAGTCCAAACATCCCAAAGATAAAGCAAGGTGGGCAGTTGCTATTGATGTTAGGATGTGCATGGCTCATCTGGGCATCCACACAGGAAACCTGGAAATTTTCCACGGAGACCTCCATTCTCTTTGCCACAACAGAAGGAGCTTGACAAGCTTGAGGAGGATCTGGCTCACTTCCTCGATAAAATACGGGTAGTGTGATCTGTTGGTGAATTCATGATAGGAGGAAAGAGATAGGCTGACAGGAGGAAGCAGCAATTGTAAGTGGAAGAGTTTCAGATATCCTGCAGGTTCAGATAATGACAAGCTCCTCCTGATTAGAAACGAAGGTATTTCATTTCAGTTGCTGCTTCTGTTTTCCCCTCCAGTACAAACCTGTTTCAGCCCTGGATTTTATTTCGCTATTTATTTTAGTAGGTACAGCAGTACTGTGATCACGTATCTTTGGAACCAACAATGCATGAGCACAGGGCAAATTTTTTTTTTTTTCATAATTGTCGCCTATAATGACACCTCAAGGTATGAGACTTGCTTTACTGTCTTCTTTTGAATTTTTAATATTCTTCTGGTGGCCACTGTCCATTATGGCGGAGAGCTGGTTTTCACCACAAGTTATTGATAGTGGAACCTCATAGTGACCATTTCAGGGATTGATTTTGTGCAGATACTACATACCGGATCAAGTTCTCTAGTGCCCCAAAATGAGATGAATACTAGTTATCTTGGCCACTGGCGTGAGTGTCATATGATCACAATCACCACCACTTCTACTGCACCTTAGTGACATGTAATGTTACTAATGAACTTATGTTATTCTGATTAAACTTAATTCCCTTACATATACCATGTAAATAGAGAAACGTTTAAGGCATGTGAGCACTGACCCCGATCTCGTGTATGCATTCATGATATCAGCAAGCATAACTCTAGAATCCTAATATATATCCAGATACATAAACACATACATACATACATATATGTTGGTAGTTTAATATTAGTTAGTGCGGGCACTTGCATTTTCTATCTATGGATCTCATGATTTTGAGATTTGACAGCTTCTTGAGTATGAAGTTCTGTAAAGCCTTTACTGTAACAAAGCAAAAATTCCATTGTAATTTAGTGCTGTTCTTCCTGTATGACCACTTTCTGAGAATAAAGGCTAAATTTTATCCCCTTTTACCTGCTGTCCAGATTCCGCTCCTGTTTAAAAGGGAAGATTCTTGCCCCGCATTGGCTGTTGCCGAAAATGGTAGTGCTTGTGCTGTAGTTGCAGAAGTCAACTAGCAGAGTCTCTTATGGGATTGGTTGTTTCTATTAGCCAGTTGTCATTTTGTGTACGAACCTCCATGCCTCATGGTTTCACTTCTAATGGCAATTTGTATATATTGAAGAAGACCTTAAAGTAATACTCTAAGGTTTGACTGAAAAAATCTTCCAAGAATTTCAGCAGAATACCCAAGTGTGCAATGCTTGACCTACTTCTGACACAATTATATACCAGCTATCTGTTTTTGTTCCTTGAACGTGGACAGTAAGTTTTACAGAGAAGGGTTTTTTATTTCAATTGCTGCTTCTGTTTTCCCTTTGTGTGGATCAACATGTTCAGGCACTGGTTTTCCTTTTCCCTATTTTTCGTACTAATTCCATTCTAGTGCTAGTGCCAGTTGCTTTTGCTGTCAGCTAAATGCACAGGGTGAAAGTTGTTGAAATAAAAATATCTAGAGGTTGCTTTCTCCTCTCCTCTGATAAAAATCCTTCCTATTATGTCGTTACGGAACAATGGAGCAGTAAAAGCAAATTTTGTTGGTTCTCACAACATTGGCTAATAAGGCATGCCTCAAGGTATGTGACTCACATTAGTCCCGTCTTTTTAATTTCTCACATCCTTAGTTATAGCGGCCACCGGTTCATTATGACTAAGAGCCGGTTTTCACCCGACGTTGTTCATTTAGATTCATTCTAAGGACTTGGTGGATTGATTTTGTGCATGTATGCCCTGCACCTTGGGATCAAGTCCAACTTGCTGGTGCCCAAAATGAGATTGTGACATGTTACTGTTGATCGTGTCGCTAGTTGATTACTCCACATTATTCGAAGAATTCTTGCCCCCCAATCGGTTACCAATTATTGTCTTATGCTTGTGTTTAAGGCTTCAGTCTCCTGCAAGATTGTGTGTTTCTGCTAGCTATTACTTGCAACCCACCATGCCTCAAGCATAGTATTTATCCTTTTAAGGAATATTACACCCAAAGCCTTCTAAAAGTCACTTTCTTTAACATTTAAGCCCTAAATCTTCAAGAATTTCAACAGGAAGTTGTTTATGCTCAACTCCATCAGTGGTATACATGAAGGCAGTCCAATTATGAGGCGTGAAAAATTACTTGAGGCATGCGATTCGCGAAGGTGCATACGACTGAAAGGTCCTCAAGGGTCTGGTGTGACCTAGTATAGTGCATCTGTTGCTTTTGTGGCTTGAACTTGGACAATAGATTTACAGATATTTTTATGGTGGCTTGAGGCAAAAAAGGGTAAAACTAGCTATAGAAGCCAAAATTGCTGCTACATATTTACATTCCTGTAGCTAGAGGAGTTTCCATGCGCGTCCTCCATTCATGTTGAACTTCTTGAGCCTGCCAAAAACCATGACGATTATAAGGATGGTCTTCCCCCCATCGCTCCATTTTCCGGTGAACCCATACCATTTGTGTCTTGCAGTTCGCGTCAGCCATTAGCCGTCGCTCGCAACTATAGCCTATAGAACACCCCACATTCCTGTAGGCACTACAAACGCATATCAGGTCAGCCCAGTGCAAGTGTATATATATATATATAGATTTTTCTTACCCAGAATCAAGTGCTACTGTTCTTTAGCCATATCTGGTGTTACACATTTGTTATTAGAATGGGACTCTAGATCACAACATTGAAGATACAAAAACATTGTTTTCCTTGAAAATTAAAGATCATTGCTCAAAAGTAGAAAGAAGTTCAAATCAAACCACAACTATATGCAATTTGGTTCAATTGGTTCTGCTTACGAACGGGCTGCCTCGGTTCTTTAGTTTTCTATGATGTTATTTTATAGAACAAAAAAATGTCAGATAACGTGATCTGTCAGTTGCTCGGGGTGCTTTATTTTGTGAACTTATATCAGTTGCGTTCTTTTGGTTTTAGGGTGTTTGCTCCATCATCTTGTCTTCCAAAATAATATGCATATCTCTTGTATTTCTTCCTTTTTTTTTTTAGTAAATTTTTTCATTGCCAATAAACAAAATAAGGAAGATGAGATATTGGGAAGGTTTCTATTTCAAAAATCACTAAAAAAAAACTTATTATCATGTGCATTTGATAGATTCTGTTATAATTAATTATTAGAGGTCAATTCTTATATGAGCTTAGCGTACTCGTGCACCAAGATAAACTCAATACGAAATAAATATATTAAGTTTTGAAAGCTTTGATAAACACGGAGAAGTAATCTAAGTGGTTGAAAAGTTTTTATGCCAATTGAGGGGTTGGGGTTTGACACTTAGAACCCCCCAAGCTTCATCTCCTTTTTTTCATTTTTTCCTTCTCTTTTCTTAGTTCTTTTTCTTCTCTGTTTTTCCTTGCCCTTTTTACTTTTTCTTTTCCCTTTTCTTTTCTCCGTTCCTTTTTCTTTTCTTTTCTCTTTTCATTTTTTCTTCTTCTTTTTACCTTTTTTACCATGTTTTTTTTTCTAGTTGAGCTAGCCCATTTTTTAAAAGACATTGGATATGTTCACTTTTTCATATTCATATGTTCTTTATATTATATGAATATGTTCCTCTATACATGTTTGTATGTTCATAATGCATTTTGATAATTGGTTTGTTTAGATATGTGTGAAAGTATATGTTCTTTTCTTTACGTATATATGTTCATTCATTTATATGGATATGTTCTTTTATACATGTATGTATATACATTACCTGTTTGAAAGTTTATTTTGTATAGATATTTCTAAAGACATATATTTGTTTGTTCATATACATATGTTCGTTCATTTATATGCATATGTTCTTTCATACAACTAAAATTTTGGCATTTATCAATGCGCATTTTTAACTGTTGTGCATTGATAATTTTGAATTTTCAACACGTAGCCATTGGTAAATGAGCGTTAGTAAATCATTCGTTGGAAAAAAAAAAGTTAGCAATGTGCAAAAATACCTGCGTTGGTAATTTCCAATATGTGCACATTGGTAACAGGCACGTTGGTAATTGCCAACGGTCATATAGCAGCAATATTTTCCAACGTGCAAACAAATTACCAACATACACCTGCGTTGGAAATTACCAACGTGCACGCGCGTTGGTATTTACCAACGGTAATTACCAACATGCATGTGCGTTGGTAAATACCAACATGCGTTGGTAAATACCAGCGTGTGCATGCGTGTTGGTAAATAGACCAACGGCCATTGGTAATCATGTTAAAATTTTTAAAGTAAAACAGTTTCCAATTAGAAGCAGTTGGAAAACATTTTTTTTAAAAAATAAAATACATAATATTTAAATTATACATTATATTCACTAAAAATTATGCTTAGTAAAATTAGATAACTAAGATTTTATTATTACATAAATTAATATTAAGAAAACCGAAAAATAATCAATAAAAACTCACAAAGAATTTATCAGTACCAGAAAATTCACAAAAATTCATAAACTGAAAAATTGTAAATTGCACAAAATTATAATAATATTTTAACAACTCATAAAATTCAAAAAAATTCACAAAAATTGGTAAAAGTTCACCGAAATTAATTAAAAATTTAAAATTCACAAAAGTGTGAAATTTTGAAAATTTAACAGAATTAAAAATATCACAACAATCAACCCTAAATTCACAAAATTTGACAAAAATAACGAAAAAATCATAAAATTAAAACCAAATTTACAATCAAAATACCAAATCTACCAAATCTATGAAATCAAAATGAGACAACCGGATCTATAAGTTTATATACAAAAATCGCAACCAAAACTACAAAATCAGTGAAAATCAATGAAGATCGAATGAGACCCATCACGGCGTCGGGCCAAGCGGCAGCTTGCTAGGTGGAGTCAAACGAGGCTGCAAGACGAGCATGCATCCGTTAGGCAAAGAGGCTGAGGGAGATCATCTGCGAGGCAGAAAGGTGATTTGGCGTCGGCGATGTGGCGGAGGGCGAGGCGGCTAGGTGAGGAGGCTGGGTCAAGGACGCACAAAGGGAGACCGGTGGAGGGAGATCGGAGGCCAGGGAGGTGAGACGACGGAGGCAAAATGGCATAGGTAAATTGGTGGCCAAGGAGGAGAAGAATAGGTGGCACGGCAAGGCGAGGCGAGGTTAGGGATGGATGGAGGGTGATCGGCAGCCATGGAGGAGAATGAGAGGTGGCTGGAGAATGGGGGAGAGGGAGAAGAAGGTGAGAGGCGAGAGAAGATAGAGTGAGAGGCGGCAAGGTTGGAAATGAGAGGGAGATAGATTTAGGCATAAATATGGGTTAGGTTTGAGTTTTGGGTTTGGGTTTTGTTAGGGCTTTGTGGGTATTTTGGGCTTTTACATATATTTTAAATTGTAATTATTATTTGTAACAAATATTTTAAAAATATTACTTTACTTTCTATAATTTCAAAACTTTAGATTCTATAATATATAATTATTATTATTATTATTATTATTATTTATGATAACATACATATGATATATATGATAAAAAAATATACATATGATACAAGCCTATTCTTTAGTTGTAGAGAGAAGAAATTTCTTATACAAACCTACAAAATTTAAATCTTGACTAACCATAAGAATATATTTATTACAACTAAAGACTTAAAAATTGTATAATATATATATATAATATAATTGAAAATATAATTATTTTTATGTATGTATGTATGTATCATATATTTAATGTATATATATGATATATTTTAAGTACGTATTCTTATATATGATACATTATTATTATTATTATTATTATTATTATTATTATTATTATTATTATTATATATTTAACAGTTTCCAATATGTCAGCACATTGGTAATTACCAACGAGTCAACACGTCGATAATGCGCATTGGTAATTACCAACATGAACGCGTGTTAGTGATTACCAACGCTCGTACACGTTGGTAATCTGACCATCGAAAAATAGTTGATTTACCAACACGTTAGACCGTTGGTAAATTACTAACGTGTTTGGCCGTTGGTAATTTTTTTTTTTTACCAACGACCTAACACATTGATAATTACCGACGGTCAGGCTGTTGATAATTTGGCCATTGGAAAAACTAGTTTTTAGTAGTATACGTGTGCATATATTCATAATGTGTTTTGACTTTTGGTCTGTATTGATATATATAAAGGTATATGATATTTTCTCTACACGCATATGTTTTTTTATTTATTCACATATGTTTGTTTCTTTATTTTAATATGTTCTTTTTTATATTGGATGTATGTACATTATATTTTTGGACGTTTGTTTCATATAGACATTTCTAAAGGTATATGTTTTTTTTTTTCAAATGCATATGTTCTTTTCTTTATTTTCACATGTTCATTTATACATGTGTTATGTTCATAATGTGTTTTGGTACTTGGTCTACATAGATATATATGAAGGTACATGTTCCTTTCTTTACATGTATATGTTCTTTTCTTTAAGTCCATACGTTCCTTTGTATATGTGTGTTTTGATATTATTCTGTATATATTTTTCTGAATATATGTGTTGTTTTCTTTATAGGCATATGTTCTTTTTTTTTTTTATATATGGATATGTTTTTTTATACATGCATATGTTTTTTTCATTATAGACTATGTAACTATATATATGTTCTTTGATTTATCTGCATATGTTTTTTTTTTCTGTTTATGCATATGTTCTTTTATTAATGTGTATATGTACATGCACATATGCATGCAAATTTGTTCTAAATAGATATTTCTTAAAGTATATGTTTTTTTCTGGATATGCACATGTTCATCAGTATATGTTCTTTTCTTGACATAGATATGTTTTTTTCTTTAAGTACATATGTTCCTCAATATACATGTGTTTTGATACTTGTCATGTATATATGTTTTTGAAGGTATGTGTTCTTTTCTTTTAAGACATATGTTCTATTCTTTATATAGATATGTTTCTTTATACATATGTTCTATTCTTTCTATAGATATGTTCTTTTCTTTAGGGTATGTTCTTTTCACTATGATTTGTGTTAATGTTCCTATATGCTCTTTGCTTTATGTGCTTTTATATGTGTGTACGTTCATGCATATTTATATTGATTTATAAATGAAAATAACAAACAACAATTTGCATAAGAACATATAGGAACTTTAAAAGAACAAACATAAATGGAAAAAAGTACATATAGTAAAGCAGAAAGAACATATTAGAGCAAAAGTCGCAAAAAATGTGAAAAGGAAGCCAAAGAAGACAGTAAATTGCACATGTACGTACACATTTCTAATAATTTTTGGTCCGGTACCTTTTTGGAATTAGAAGTTGTACTTTATATTTTTAATAATTTTTATCTTTACTGTAAAAAAAAAAAACAATGATTAGGCGATCTAAAGGTGGTGAGTGACAAAGAAAAGGAAGACAAATGAAAGATAACAACGGTTGAGAGATGACAATGAATGAGAGACATCTATGAACAAAAAAAGAAAATGGCAAAAGAAAATGATGGGCAAGAAAGATATACTGAACTGGAGAGTGGCAGTGGTAGGGCTCTTATACTTAAGGATGTGTGATTGGAGGAGTCGTAGAAGAGGTTCATTAAACTAAAATTAATAAATGATAAAATTGTAAATAATTAAAGGTGTACTGCCTACAATAAGTGCATTTTATCCCCATTCTTCTCCAAATCCTAACAACCATGGATTGGCCATGTCACCATTTACACAAAGTTACTATCATGTGCTTGCACATGCCCAATTCTACTACTATAACAAAGACATATTGAGTCCAAAAGTTAGAGGGTTGATGGCCTTGGACAAACCAAGTTATAGCTTAGAAACTAGCAACTCGTATGAGTTAGCAAAATTCAGGAGCTGCCTTCATACCTTGGCGTTTTTAAGAATTATTATTTCATTTCTCATATAAAATTTTATTTAAAAATTAGTTCTTTATTTTTTTTTAATATTACTTGAACAAATATTTTTTGAGAAATAATTAATTTTTCATAAAATTTTCCAGTTCTCCATAGTAAAAAAATGTAGACTATATATTTTGAATAAAGAAAGTCAGAAATGTTTTTTGTAGCTTGAAAATGTGTCTTTTAATTAATTCATAAATTTTTTTAAAAAAATATTTTTAATCATTTGAAAATGACTTCCATGGAATCAACCGTGTTTCCAAGGTTCCTTTTTATGTTCCTTTTGGTTTTTTTTTTCAGACTATGTATTACTAGAAGAGAACTAATGCTAAAACGACAACGTCTTCTAGTTACAAAAGCAAAATTTACAAATATGTTATTCTGATTCAATCATATAGAAACATATATATTTGTAAATATATATCTCCGTAGAAGTGGTTGTAACTCTAGCATTATTTTGTAGAAGTCAAGCTCCAACAATCTTAGAGGTTAAGATCACATAATTCATACATCAAGTACTAGTGAACGGTTCGGCTTTCTTCATCTTGTCTTACATACAATTCCTCTTATTTTCATGTTTTGTACTTATTTCTTAATTTATTTTTGTATTTCAGGTTTTTGGTACATCCTCTTTAATTAGTTGCAGATTTCCACCAGAAGCAATTCCATCCCAGTTCCGCATGGTTTCAAAACCATGAAAATGAGGAAAGCAGCGGCCAATGAATGTGGTGGGGTAGAGAAGTGAAATTAATGGACCACCCGAAAAATGAAGGGGAAATCTATCATATGTAGGGCAGGCCGAGCAGCTCTAATGGCGACGTAACTTATAATGCAGAAGGACGTGCAGGTGTGGTGTGATCACACATTCCGAAAATTTTTAAGTGGGCCGAGTCTCGGTAGACAATTAAGTCGCCCAATTTTATACTTTTTTTTTTTGTTTTCTTATTGATCAACATGGTGAAGATGTATTATTAATTATATCCAGCAAGAAGTTGGGAACGAGTAATACACCAATGTGCACAGAAAAGGTCAAGAGAGATACAACATTGGTCACTCGTACTCTTAGACAAAAATTGTAACTATAGAAAAGCCCTCGGGTTTAAGTATCAGGTTTTTAATGATTGTCCCAATCTTTCTGACAATTTTGAAATCCAGAAGAATGCTAGAGATTAAGCTTGGGCACAATACCGAACACAAGGTTATAATCTGGCAGTTTGTTGTTGAAGATAATGCTATTCCAAGCTAACCAAATAGCCTAGATCCCTGCCTTGACCGCAACATCCTAGAGGTATTAAAGATTTGAAGCCCTTGAAGACGTGCCACAAACTTGAAGGCTGCATGAAAGCACTAACCCACCATGCATAAACTGTCCACCAAAATTGGTCTGAAAACTTAGATCTTAAGGAAAGATGATCCTCATCCTCCTGTTGTTACTTGCAAAAAAGGGCAAACAAACACTATTAAAAAAATATATATTTCCAATGACCATTTTCAACAGCTAACTGATGTACAGTGACACGTTGGCAAAACCCTTATGAATTTAAAACCGTTACAATTTCCAACGGTTTGACCATTGGAAACAAAGCAGTTGGAAGTTTTCAACGGCCATCCATGAGTTTTTTTTTGTTTATCAACGGCCTAGCTGTTGGAAATCTGCAATGGTTAAGCTGTTACAAATTTTCAACGATTAGGCTATTAGGAACTCCTTTTTCAAAAATAAAAAAAATTGCTCATAAATATTTTTTTATATATTATCAAACTTATTGTCATATTTACAATGAATATATTTTATTTTAATAAATATTATATTGTATAAAATTACAAAAAAAATCACATGTCATAAAATCAAAAAATCAGAAAATAAAAAAATTACAAAAACTCACTTAAATTAAAAAATGCAACAAACCATAAAATTCGCAATAATCCAAAAACATATCATCAAAAAAAGTACATATATGAATACATGTAATAAAAAGATATTAAGGAAGATATAAAATTATATACATACGAAAATAATATATAGGATCACTTTTATTATCAAAGTATAATATGTACAAACTCATAAATACAATCATGTAAACATATAATCACGTATGTCTAAAAGAATAAACTCATTTATAAAAATAGTGTCATATTATTTTAATCACTTTTTTAAATTAATTTCCTTACAATTACTATAAATATTTCTATTTATTATATTTATAATTGTATAACTAATTAAAAGAGGAAAAGAATCCATAACTCATCGACTGAGATTTTAGTCGCCATTATCAACAACTGAACATTTCAATTGCTGATTTTTGCGCCACATCACTAATGGGACTGATTGAGCTTTCAATCGCAAGTTAAAGTTGCTCCTCTTTACTGACTTGATTTTTTGCAACTGAAGATTGACTGAAATTCCCGTCACTAAAAATTGGCTTCTCCATCTGCCACCCAACTGGACCTTCAATCGTCATTTCCCCTCAACATTATAGTGTGTGCAATAAAATGAAAGTTTGGGCCTAGTGACTTTTTACCTACACAGAAGTCCATAGCAAGTAAGTATTTATTCTGAACATCAATTTCTAAATGAACCTAAAATTCCGGACCTCTTTGTCAATGACAACTACTAGTGAACTTTTCTTTCATTGCCATTAACTGTTGATTGTTCCTTGATCTAACTGACATTTTCGAATGCTTGCATATCTTTGGCGAAATTAGACAGGAATATATGCGTAAAAGATGAGGTATTTTGGGCATCCCAAAAAGAAAATTAACGGAATATATGGTAATTAAGATAAGCTAAGTACACATTATATTATATTATACTATATTCTAAAAGAGAAATCTATTTTACTGTTCATCAACAGTGCAAATCACTGCCGTCTCTTTTTATTTTTTCCAGTTTTTCTTTGACACATTCGACTCTTTTTGAAGTTTAGTCTACTTTTTGGAAGGTGATTTTTTTTTTTTTGAGGTCCTGGGTTGCTATTTTCCAGGTTCAGTTTGGTTCATAGTTTTGGTTAAAGCACATTTTCTGTCCCTAATTTTCTTTCCATTACCGTTTTAGTCCCTGAATTCAACCTGCGTGGCATTTGGCTGCAGAACTTAATAACTACTGCTTAACTAGAATCATTTCTTACAGCAGCATCGTTTTGAACTAATTGGCCATATTTTGGGTTCCTACCTACCTCACAGACTAATTTGTGGTTAAGAGAAATCAGAAGCTTCTTGACACACACCAAAGAGATCAATTTTGTTAGGACATCAAGGTCGATTTTGTGTCGGTGACGGACGATGGAGACATTGGCTGAGGAAATCCGTGGGATAGCTTAGTATCGGGGCAATGGAGTATAGGGCATAAGTGAGGTGATTTGCAGGGGGCGAAAGCAGGGGAATTGATATGTGCGATTTGTGGTGGAGTTTTTTTTTTTTTTTTTTATCGATGAATCCTTGTTGTTCATCTCATGCTCTCAATTGTTTAAGGTGCAATTAGCATCAAATGGTGGCACGTGTTTGGTTGACTTGCCCCATCTCAACGATCTCTTCCTCACTTGCTTCAGCCGGCCAAAGATTGCTTTAGTTGAATTATATCCATGTTGCTCACACCTTTCTCTGTTGATTTCTTTCAAAAGGTAAGTTTGGTTTTGGCATCTCCTCATTCCCTTTTGTTACCCTTTCTTTGGGTCCCTCATGTAGATTTTTTTAGATGAATTCTTTGTTGTTCTTATCATGTTTTCCTATTATTTTTTCATAGCTGTTGTTTGTTGTCGTTGCCTCCATTGGTCTCCACTTGGCGAGTTCTTTTTTATTTCATTGCTCTAAGACTTGTCATTTCAGATCTCTAATAAATGTGGGGAACATGTGTTGCGACCAACTTTCTACTTCTAGGTCAGATCTTCACCCAAACTTCTTCATGTACCTTTTTTTTTAATATTTTTTTTAAATGATAATTTGCCCTTTTTTTATAGTATGGTACACTCATAAGCAATGAGAAAGCTTGAAATAAGCACTGTTTAGGATGATGTAAAATGGTGCTTAAATGTAAGTATAATTGAATTGTTCCATTCTAACGTTTTTAGCCTTTTATCTTTATTTCCCTTTGATTTGTTTCTTTATTTCCCTTTTGCTGCTCGGTGATATCTACTTCTATTTTTGTTGCTGTCTGCAAATTTTTTCTACCCCAATATATGTTCTGCTATTTATTTTGAGCGTATTTTGGATATGTTTTCATGAGGTTTCCATGGAAAAAATGACAAATAGATTGTGAAAAAAATAAACTGCCACAATTAAGTCATTCAGTAAGTAACATTATGAGTATGGAAACCTCATACTAAAGTTGACTCAAAATAAAATGCCACCATTGACCTAAAACCAAAATAACAAAGTAGATATTGAGGTGCCAAAAAATAACCACCAAGATAAGTGCTTAAAAAATGAGTATGGGTTAAATCTAAAGTACAATTTTATTGTTTCATTCTAATGAACTTTCTTCTTTATGGATTTTCACTTTGTATGTTTATTGCTAGACTTGGTTCAATGTGATGTAGACTTGGATGGTGAATGAACATCAAAGAAGAACACTCTTATTTTAGCTGGGAGGTGGCTAAATTTTTTAGTACATGGTGCCGCAGTAATCAAATTTCAAGTTAGTTGATTAATTTGGTTTTCTTATGTGTTTTAAGCGTACTTTATATCTATCACATACCAATAGACAACAACTTTGTTATTACCATTTCAAGTAATGTGGCATTAAGGTTGACTTTAGGATGACTCACATTGGATTTGTCATGTAGGTGATTTTTGCTGAACTTATTCCCATTTTAACCAGCAATTTAATTTCCCATTATCTATCTTGGATTCTCTTAGCGTTAGGTTTATTTTGATAGTGTTTATGTCTATCTGACTATCCAATCCAATTTTCAATGTTTCTTAACCATATATTGCTAGGTGTATGTATTACATTAGGAGTTACAAGCTGTCTTTGAGGTGGAAAAATGAGAATTCTACAAGATGGCCAAATGGAAGCACAAGATCTAGAGGAGGAATAAGTTTTTCTAAAGCTACTCTACCGAACTTTGCTTCTAAATTTTGTGGATGGCCATTTGGAAAGAGCCACAACGTGATTCCTAATCTACTGTCAGGTGATGTTCTTTGAAATGAACTCAATTTTGTGTGCTTTTTTAATTGATATATGTTTACTTTAAGGATAGTGGTTGAGTTTCTTTTCTAGAGGAAAAAAAAAAGAAACAAGAATAAAGTTATTGCTTATGTTAAAGATGGTTTTACACACACACACACACACACACACACACACACTCATAATTCATCCTCAATGTTGCTCCACTTTTCTGCTACTGCTCATGAAACTGGTCAACATAGTGCATATCATAATTATTTTTTGTTCAAGAAAAAAAAATCAAGGATCAATTTGATTTAAGTTTGTTATGCAAAAAGTTTTGTTTTATGTTTTTCCTTCATTTTTCCCCCAGTTGGTTGATGGCATAAATGATTATACTTTTGATCTCCAGGCTAAAAAGTTAGTCATTCCAAGTTATGGTTCAGCGAATTTAGTATGTTTGATTTTGTTTCAGGGAAACCTTTATCCATTTTAGTAAGTTACACTCAACCAACCATAGTTCTCTGACATCTTTATCCTAGAAAGTAATCTGACCATAGTCATAGTCTAGGGTTGCAAGTATCTTATTCAGCTTCTAATTCAGACTTGGGGATGCAAATAAAAAATAATCATTCATTTTAGTGTAATTTGATAAACTATTGTTTGAACTTTTTGTCAATCATTTGTGAACTTTGTTGGCAATTAGAAGATGAAAGTTTGTCCATAGCTTCGTGAGTTTTACTTAATTTTTTAATCATTTGCAGAGTTGTACTCTATGCTATTGTAGTTCTTTGAATTACAAACTTTAACCAATACTTACATTTCAGGTGCACAAGGTTAGCATCACGTTTGTTACCTAAATTTTATAGAATTATTTTTGTGAAAGACTTATATTGATTGCATTTGTTGTTAGGGCTACTATAAAATAAATCCACTGCAACGCAGGGGCCAAAAGAACTTTGTTATAACTTACTATTAATTGCCAACCTTAAGCACTATTCATGAACAGTGCGTGTCACTGTTCATCAACAACGTTTTTTTTAAGGGCGCGATTGTCTCTTTTTGAACATCAGTACTCTTTTCACTCAGTCGTCAAGTCTTAGAGTCTTGCATTGCAATTTCTCCAATTTTTGTGTGTCGTGTTGCTTAAAACGTGTTTTAGTCCTTCAGTTTCTAATCTTTCACATTTCAGTCACTAAGTTTGACCTGGTTATGTTTTGGTCTCTGAACTTAATAACTTCTTACCTAGATTTCTTCTATTTGCTCTCTTCGTTCCTACCTTTTTTTATTTTTTATTTTTTATGTACTATCTTCTAACGCAAAACATCAATCACCATAATGTGTTTAATTTTTAGCCAAACCATTTCTTTTTATTTTTACCGTTATTAATTTAATTGTTAAACCCTTAATACTTAAAATTTTTCCATTTCCTCTCTTGAAATCAAACTCTTTGCTAATTTTTTTCTTTGCTTTGTACCTCAATTAAGTTAATGGTTAAAATAAATTAAACATAATTTTTTATTTCGGTCATATCTTTTCATTATTAATGATGGAGTTTTTTAACATGAGTTATTTACTTCAAAAGCTTTGTGGTTTAATAAAGTACTTTAGTCTATGATTGCTAAAATTAAACATGGATTTTTCCAAAAAAAATTTCTAATTGATATTAAAAATTAAAATTTGAGTTGATAGAAGATGAAATTTTTCAATGAATCATTTTTTAATAACAAAAATTATAAATCATTTTGAAGTATGTATAATATTATGTTTCACAGTGTTATGTTTTGACAATAACTAATCATTTTCATGATAAAAATATAACATAAAGAGAGCTCAACTCAAAATTAAAATAAGTAAAATTTAATTAATTTACATAAATTTAAACTCAAAATTAAAATAAGTAAAATTTAATTAATTTACATAAATTTATAAATGAGAATCTTTTAATAATTTATTATATAACTTAATACTAATTGTTGAATTCAACTCCTATTCATGAGCAGTTACATCATTTTTTGGCTTTCATTGTTGAGAAGGTATTGGGCGACCTAGAGATGTGTTTTACTATGAACATTGAAACGGCACCGTTTTTTTTTAGGCCGTGAGTTTTGAACAGTGCAAAATACTATTTATCAACAGTGCTGAATTTTTTTTTTGTTTTTTTCTATTGGACATGATTGACTCTTTTTATGTTCGGTCCTTTGTTTTTTTTAAGGAAATCATGTCTTGGGGGTCTGTGTTATAATTTTTTTGAGTGTCTACCTGTTTTACTTTTTCTTTTGGTTAAATTAAAATTTTAGTCCCTGTATTTCTTTCCTTTCCCATTTCAGTCACTAAATTCAACCCATGTTATGTTTTAGTCCAACAGTTAATAAATAATAACTACTTAACTATATTCCTTCTATGTGTTCTTTTGATATTTATTTTTTTGTTGGTTTTTTATGTACTATCTTCTAGAACAAAACATTGGTCACCGCCAATCATTAAATTTGAATATGTAAAATTTTTCCATTGCATCTCTTAGTCCCTGAATTTTTTTAGCCAATTTTTTCTTTTTCTTTTCATCTTTATTAATTGAGTTTTGTAGAATGAGTTATTTAATTCTAAATTTATAATGTTTAATAAAGTAATTTTGTCCATAACTGTGAAAATTGGAAGCAAATTTTTCTAACTAAATTTTTCATCAATATATTGGAATTTGAATTGATAGAAAATGAAATTTTTTAGTGAATTCTTCTTTAGTGACATAAAAAATATTTTGGTGACACAAAATATTCATTATTTCAAAGCATGTACATGTGTTATGTTTTGATCATAACTAATCATTTGAATGATAAAAATATAATATAAAAAATGCCTAACTTAAAGTTAAAATAAATTAAAATTTTAATTTATTAGCATAAGTTTATGGCTAAGAATTTTTTTGTTATTTTTCACTGATGTTTATTTTAATAATAAATCTAATAAAAAAATGGCCGTTACAACGTGCAGGTAAAAAATAACCTCATACTATATTGTAAAGATGAAAGAGATTTTACTGTTCATAAAAAGTAACCCATTTTGTTGTTTTTTTTTTCCCTAGGTTTTATGGTAAAACCTCTTTTTTAGTCCTTTAATGTTTTAGGTCTGCCAGAATGATCCCAACTTTCACATTCTGTCCTGCGATAAGGTGAAGACTATTTCTTCGACGGTGGTAAGATCACTAGATAAAAACGCTTAGGGACCACTACTTGCTAGGACCAATAATACAAGGACTGCAAGTATATTATTATTATTATTTTTTTTACTTTTTTTACTTCACAGGTTGAATAGTCAAATCCCCCTTTTGGTCCTTAATATAACAATTCTACCATAATAGTCCCCAACTTTTTCAATATGTTGGAAACTTTTAGAGAAAAATAAAATATGGTTTGTTTAAATTTGAAATGATAGATTCTTAAAAGAAAATGAGAGACATGTCTTCATTAACCATATTAAATACCAAGAGCTTTTTCTTTTACATGGTTTTATTCAAAGGTTTAGTTAGATAAGTTAGATTCAAAGTTTTGATGAATTGAAACATATGCACAATTTACATAATGCACAGGTGTTTTACATGAGTTTGATTCTGAGTTTTGATTAGTTAAAATAGTGCACAATTTGTATTATGTATAGGTGCTTGGTTCTTAAAATGTTCCATTTTACCACTGATTCATTAATATGTAAAATTTTAGAAAAACTTATTGCATGTATATTGTGCAATGTTATCCTACATTATAAATGCTAGAATCATTTTTTAACCTAAGAAAATTATTAAACCCTTAATACCTAAAGTTTTCTATTTTTTGGCTTGGTCTAAACTTTTTTTTTTGTTATCTTTCTTTATTATTTTTTTTCTAAAATGAAACCTTAATTATTATAGTTGACCAACTTTTGACTATCGTTATGGTTTATTTGACTTTAGTCAATTTTTTTCTTTTTATCTTTATTAAGTTAATAGTTAAATCATTAATTGATTAACATAAATTAAATAAATTTTCATGTTTTGATCATTTTTTGATTATTGATGATTAAGTTTCATAGCACCAATGATTTACTTTAAGGTTTATGGTTTACTAAAATAATTTAGTCCATTATTGCTGAAATTAAAAGTGAATTTTTCTAGATAAATTTTTCATTGATATTGAAAATTGGATTTTGAGTTAATAAGGCATGAAAAAGTTTAGTAAATTATTTTTTATAATATAAGAAATATGTATCATTTCGAAACATATGCAATGTTTTGTTTCATAATATTATATTTTAATCATAACTAATCATTTTAATGATAAGAATATAATATAAATAGAGCCCAAATCAAAAATTGAAATAAACCAAAATTTTAATTGATTGATCTGAATCTATTGGTGGGAAACTTTTAATTTCTTATTATTACAAATTATTTTCATTCGAAATTTATTCAAAAAAATACCAACTACAAGGTGTGGTTATCAAAACTTCACTATATTCCAAAATAGGATGTGTTTTTTATAGTTCATCTACAAAGAAAATTACTGTGTATGAATATTGTGTTCTTTTTTTGCTTTTGTGTTTTACTTTGTTTTTTATGTGACTGATTTTTTTTAAACTTGATCTTTTTTTCACATAGAAATCACTTTCACAAAGCCCTATGACATTATTTTTAACAATTTCAGTTTGTTTCACATTTCATTTTCTTTCAATCGCATTTTTAGTACATGAATTTATACATTTTCCCATTGTAGTCCTTAATTTTTATTCATTGGTCATTTTAATCCCAAAACTTAATAACTAGTGTTTTTCCATTTATTCTTTTGCCCACTAATTTTTTTATCCTTTTTTATTTATTATCTTCTAAAGCAAAATCTTGGAAACCATTGTTTGTTCCTTTTCTTTTTCTAGTCAACCATAATGATTTCGTTTAATCTTTTTGTTTCTTTTTTAATTATTTTTTTAAAATAAAACTTTAATTACTATATAAAAGTTGTCTATTTTTTTATATGGTTTGAGCTAATTTTTTTATTAATGTTTTCATTTATTTTTTTCTTTATTAAGTTGATGATTAAACCTTTAATTCCTAAAATCTTTACTTTTGTTCTTTTGGTCTAAAGACCATTTTTTTGCCATTTTTTTATATGACATTAAACCTCATTTTTTGTTACTAAAATCTCACTCTTTGTCTTATTTTATCAACTTTTTCATATTATTTCTCTTTTCTAAAAGAAAAATTTAACCACTAATGTTTATCTCTTGATACTTACAATTTTTTTGTTAGTTCTTTTTGCCCCAAAACTTTACCTTGATTTTTTCTATTTCAATTCTTACTTTTTTTTTCTTATTTTTATGAAATTTTTTACCTTTATTAATGATCACTACTGTTTATATTCATATATAATGTTGACACAGATTGAACCGCTGCAATACGCAGGCATGATGTACCTCATTATCCTTAGTGATGGCTAGTGAGCAAGGTTGGCCCAGGCCCACCCTGGACCTGGCTCGAGTCAAATTTGGCATGGTTTCGTCAACTTTGGGCTTTGTCGAGCACAAAGTATACTTGGGAAGAAGACGGGTGAATATGGGTCAGGAAAAGGAAAAAAGCCCAAGTGAGTTCAGCTCAACTAGCCCACTAGCCCTCACAACCCAAACCAGTCGAGGTGGCCGAGGGCATCCATTTCTAGGTGACTATTAGCAACGTTAAAAATTTTTTTTTTAAAAAAAAATTTTAGGACCTAAGTAGAAAAATTGTAAAAAATTTACAAATAAAAATGGTTTTTCCCTCGGCTTTCTTATGTTGGCGTTTCTAAATCTTTTTCAAAAATATTATTTTGTCTTTCACTATATTTTCTTCCAAATGCTTTGCAAAATTGATCATCCATTCTTTTACATTAAAAAAAAAATCTTCTTTTTTGTTCAATTTTTCCAAAAAAGGTACAATATTTTTTTTGGTTATGTATCAAATGATAAAAAATTATACTTTGTTGAGGAGATCTTTGTTGTCATCATTTAAATTAATGTTATACCTGCCTAGCCTCGAGCACACATGACATACAAAACTGGTTATTGTTCAGTAGGTCCTATTAATATTATTTTTTCCAGTTTAGGGGAACTATTGTCTTATTTATTATTTTTGAAAATTTTCAAACTCATTAATAAGCTTCTTATTCTGTGTGAGTTCAGTGGAGATTACCTTTTAATGACTAAATACTTTTTAATGACTAAAAATATTTATTTTTAGATATTTTTTATTCTTTGATATTTTTAATCATTCTTTAAGATGTTCAAAAATATTTTAATTTTTTTTTTCAAAAAACATATATTTTAGTTTTCTTATTTTCTAAATTTGAAAAACGTAAAAAATTATTAACAAAAATTTACTCAAATGAAAATTAAAAAATTGTAATAAAATTAAATTATTTTTACTTGAAAAATTGTAAGATCTTATGTTTTACTTTCCTTTTTTTTTTTTAAACGTTTCATTATTTTCAAGTGTAAGACATGTTTCAAATTATGTAAATGTTGCTTGGTTTTTTCATCAATAAAATTTATACTGGCGGTGATATTTTTACTCAAATAAAAACAAGTTTAATCAAATTACACTCAAATAATGTTTCGAAACATGTTTTAATACTTTTTGCTGAAATCAGGAAAACTCGACCTAGGACGGACCTGCCCCTGCGCAGGCCCAACTTACATTTAGGCGGGTTGAGCCTAGGTGCAGATTTCCCAACCAAAGCCTAGCCGGGCCTAGGGCAGGTCGGCCCATTGGCCACCTCTAATTATCCCACATGTAATAAGAGGAATCGAGGGCAAATTATGAGAACTTTTGGGTTTGTTAAGATCGAGGGGGAGGGGAAGAAATGGAATGAGAGGGATAATTAATTTGACCTCTCCCCCTCTAATTTTAGGTCCAAGTTTTAGAGATAGATAGGGTTATTCAATTAAGCAATCATGCATTAATTTTCTTTGAAGATTAACTAAGCAGAGATTAGAAGCACGATCCAATGGAGAGGGTAAGACAAATTAGGCTGTTCATCTAAAATGGATCTCAACAACATAATGTTATTACTGATAATTAGGAATGGAAGTGAGCAGAAGAGCCAAACTTAATCAAGTACAGTATCTATCTTTTACACCCAATATTAAGAAATTATTATATATTTTTTTTGGAGGTTCATCATAGCCCTAACAAGCTTAATTAGGCTACAGAAAGAAAGGTATTGCTTTCCTTGCTTCACAACCTGATGAAATTTGAAATTGTTGGTTTTGTTTCAAGTAAATTCTTAATTCACTACAAGAGAAATGAGGATGAGCGACTGAAAAAGGTCACTCTCTAGTGATACTCAATTGCTTAAGTGTGGGGCTCTTATGAAAAACGACTGAAAGACAACTAAAACTGGTCAATTGCCACATGTTCAGTCGCCTTTCAATAGCTCATAATACAAACTTTTCTCCATCAATCGCCTTTCAATCATTCATTTCGAAAAAAATTTCTCCACCAATCACTCTTCAATAGCTCTTTAACTTTCACTCACTCCTACAACTAGAAAATACGCCTCCCTTCTTCTTCTTCCTCATTCTTCCTGATTCTTTCTCTATCTTCTTCTCCTCCTTTTATTCTTCTTCTATTTTTGCTTGGTCTATTTCTTTTTTTTTTTCTTTCTCTTTTTTTTTTTTTATATCTTCCTTCTTCTTTTTCTTCTCCACCTTCCCTTTTTCTTGCTTATCTTTCTTCTCTTTTTTTCCTTTTTTTCTTGTCCTTTTTCTCTCTCTCTCTTTTTCTCTCTCTCTCTCTCACATATTTTTTGTTCTCATCCTCTTTGCCACCCACTTTACCACTCTTTTAATCCTTCTTGCCTTTCTTTTCACTTCCTTGAAAATTCTAATCCACTTACTTACCCAATTCATGCTTATCTTCTTCCTATTTCATTACCTCTACTACTTCATTTTCCAAGTTCTCTATCATTATATATTAATAATATATTATTTTTATTTCAAACATTTTCATTTCCCCTATGGCTTCATTCTTCCTATTTCACTTTCCCTACTTGTTTGGGGTTTAGGGTAATTACATTGTATTAAATTGACTTCTATATTAATGATATATTATTTTTATTTCAAATATTTTTTCATGAAATTATCAAGCCATTTAAAATAATTATAATAATTAATATTATTTTAATTTTATACTATCAATTAATATTTTTTAAAAAATTAAGAGGGCTTACTGAATATTTCAATCATTATTTGAGCGACCGAATGCTTCGGTCGCTCATTTAACAAGGTGCCATAAATGGAATTACTATTATTTTTAGTTGTTGTATTTAGTTGCCCCTCAGCCGCTCATGGGGGAACGGCTATGGTTTTTGTCACTGCCTTTTTTAGTCTTACTTCATATGCTCAAAGTGACTGAAAACAATTGTTTCTTCAGTCCCTTTTCAACTTTTATCTTGTAGTGATTTTGAAGATAACAAATGTTAGGTTTTAATTTGATAATGATTAATCCCACATCAAAAGGTTAGAATAAATTTGTCAAAGTTTCTATTAAGTGAGTTTTTTTTTAATCAATAAGAATGAAGTAGTTTTATTAAAAAACTAGCAAGATGTTAGGATTGAAATAGACATGTCTAGTTCTTGACCCCAATCAGAAAGTAGCAATAATGACTCTTCATCAAGCCTCATCCTAGCAACATGAAGAAAGGTTCAGGCACCATATATCAAAAGATGTAGTCACCCTAGTTAACCTTTTTGATAACCAAAAGGAGGCCAGAGACTAAACTAAGGGAAACAACTCTAGATTACTTAAAGCATTGTTAGAAACCTATTTGTATCAAGTGAGTTTTAGTTCTACATATTTCAAAGTGTTATTTCAAAATGAAGTACTCAAATTCATTGAGATATCTTGTATTTGAAGAGAAGTTAGTATGTCAACTAAGCGTGTTTTAGTTTTAATAAAGTTTGGTTTCCAAATGATAAATTCTTTTATGAAGTTTTAAGTTTAATCTGTTAAATAATTGTTTTAATATGTTAATTAATTTGTGACTCAAGTATGCTCAGCTCCTAATCCTATGTTTTGATCAATTAAATCAATTTAATTTGAAGTATGGAGTTGCTTCTCTAGTTCTTCTTTTTTAGATGTCTGTTAACTTGTTATACTCTAACTTTAACGTGTTAATTAGCAATCTTGAATTTGTTTTGCAATTTTCTCCCAGTTGACTCAAGTTGACCTCAAATTGGCAAAATCCCCTTAGACCAATCACTGGACAAAAATTGAACATTTTAATTTCCAGAAAAATTCAAATATGCTTATTGTAAATTATTGAAGGCTGAATTCAAAGTTAAATCAATTAAACTCAAAATTTAACGGGTTAAATTTCAAGAATCCTATAAGAAAAAAAGGAGAGTAATGACTATCAAATTTTGTGAAATCTATTTAGACTACTCTAGCTGTTTTCCAATGGCTTCACAACACCCAAAAAGCTACAAATACATTAAGAAACATATTAATAAGGAGACCTGGCAATTGGGTTAAAGATTCATCATAAAAGAGTTCATCCTTTAAAAAAATAGCTAAATGTTGTGTTTGCACTTGTATATATAGTAAGAGCACTCTTGTGTGAGCTTGTAACCTTGTAAGTACTTCAAGTTTAAGAATCTCATGTGAGAAAGTGGTTTCTAATAAGTCTAAAAGAAACTAGGAAGTGATTTCTAGTGAGGCTTAAAGAAAATTAGATTGTTGCTTCTAGTTACCTTAAAAAGAAAAAATAGATATTGATTTGGTGTGAATCTTGAATAAGACACCATTGTATTCTTGGTCAAAATATAGTAGAGGAACCTTGCCCTCAAGAAGTCAGAGCTGCTGGATACAACCCTGGTCAGTGACTCATCAAGGCCAACTAGGACAACCCTACATAATTTCTAGAGATGTCAAATGGCGTTTTCAAAATTAAAGAGTTCTCAAGGAGGGCTCTTGCTTTTTAATATCACTATGATGACCTCAAATCCTATCATCCCTAAGCCTGAAATATTGTGTTTGACCTTGAACATTGGTAGAAGATTATCGACAGCCCTTTGACCTAAATCTTAACACTAGAAACCTTGAACAACGAGAATAGAAAAACAAATGCAAGCCCTTGATGAATGAATTCTAGGGTTCTTTGATTTTAAAAACTCTCGACCAAAGCTTTACACAAAAATATTCAAAATTGGCATGAGTACAAAAAGGCTCCTAACTAAATGTGCTAAAAAATTGACCAAACCCTTCTAGATGCCATTCTACTAACAGCAAAACTTTTGTATAAATTCATGGATTCTCTTCAGGTAACAGCCATAAGGGATTAAAAGGAAACAACTTATTCTGTTTTAACCCAGCCTTTTTCATTTATTCATCTTTTTATGGAAGGCCCCTATTGGAACTTACACGAGAATTCAGTGAGAGTCTTTTATGGCTTGTGAAAAACTTGCTCTAACTAAAAAAAAGTTGTCTTATGAGTAGTAGCCACTATTATGATAACATTAGAAAAGCATAAAGAGGTTAGTAAAACCATTCAATAAAACCAACAATCATTAAAAGTAAATGTGACTCTACAGGGCCATACTAGTTCTGTGGCACTAAAGGAAAAGTCTTTAAGGAGAATAGCTTTAATAACGACATCTAAGTATATTGCCTCTTCAGGATTATGGTCACCCTAACTCATAGGGGATAGAGCAACTTCAGTAGCAGTTAGAGCATCCTTCTAGACCTTGATGAACCATATTTTGCAGTTCTTGCACATTAATAAATTCCCCAAGGTCTCCTTATCATCATCAAATACACAAAAGTAGAAACAAGGTTATGTGCCAAGCCATTTGCAAGTTTTTTGGCCTCCAAGACGGCCTTTATTACAATTTGCTCTTCTAAATGGCCTATAATGCTTTCCCAAAAAAGATTTTTGCACAAAAACAAGGGATTAGGTAAGTGACACAACAAAATAGAATTCAAATCAAAGCAAGTTAATTTAAAATTAACCTAACTCACTTGAAAAGGCATACCCATCTTCTAGATTCTAAACTAATTAGTTGTTGATCCCCTTAAGCCATCTATTAGGGCCTTACAATCCACTAATTAGCCAACTAGGACCAAAAGTCCTCAAAGTTGTCTTATTTAATGAATGGTTAGAAAAAGGAAATAAATGCATGTAGCTGCCATTATGCAACAACCCTTATAGTTTGTTGATAATGGTCTTTGTGGTAGCACAAATCTTTAAGCCAGACCCTAAGGGTACATGAAATTCATACACATGGTTATATGTTAACCCTTCCAAGATTTGGGAACAATTGTCAAAACAAAAGCAATGTCGTGTAGCGGGGCCAAGGTGAAAAATACAAGGACCCTTAAATAGAGATAGGGTGTAAAAGAAGAAAAAAGATTTAAGGTAGTAAAAGGTCCCGGATAAGTAGCAGCTCAATAATAACAATGCCTAAAGGGCTTTTAGGTAGCTCCATGTAAAGAGTCCATGTCTAAAGGGCTTTTAGGTAGCTCCATGAGAAGAGCTAATGATATATCACCTTGCCCTTAGACATATAAATCAAAATAAAGTGATTTCACCAGTGAATAGTCACTGGTGGCACTCTCGTAGTGGTATAAGTGAAGGGAGGAAAAAAAATACCTAGATAACTCAAAATCAAAAAGTTAATTATCTTATTCTTGAAAGCTACATAAAACTTATAAAAAGGAAATTTGATGGAGTGCAATTGATGATCAAGAACAATAAAGTAACTATGAAACAATAACTTTTTTGAAGTAGAAAACAAGTTAAATAAAAGATAAAATAACTTAAACAACTAAAGGGTTAGAAGCTTTATACTTCCTCGATAAAGGTCTTAGAGCATGAGAATGAGTGTGACAGTTATAAGACCCTTGATGGCTAACAAAATGACACGCAGCCCTGACATTTTCAATGTAATAATGAAGACATCTCCTTTACCAAACTCAAAAAATACAAGGACACTTTTCCCTCCATTTTATAAGGCATGAGGTTTGTTGATACGGGGGCAGCCTAGAATGCTCAAACTTAACCCCGAAGGGCCCTAGACAACCTAATCACATCCCAAGAGTCCCATAAGCCCAGTATGGAAAAAGTTTAACAAAGGAAATATGATTGGTCCATATACCCTTTATACAGGATATGATACTCCTAAGATAGGTTAAAAAAAAGATTCATCACCATACATGGGAAACAATATAAGGGGTTGAAAACATGGAGGAAGATACGCCATTATCACTCATTTTCTACTTTACATATACACACATTTTGTTATCATCGTACTAATTTAGGCGTCAGAAAGCCTTCATTGGACATACAAATCTAGAGCCTTTAATATTGTCTTTTTCTACAAGCTATCAATGCCTCCAAGTCTCACTAAATGCCATCCTAGTTTGGCATCACCATTAAATCAACTTATTTCACCTAAAGAAAAACAATCTACTTTGAGTTGTAGTATTCTATACAAGGATAGTTATCCTAAATATATACCATTGCCAAATATTTTCTTTCTCGGCTAACACCTTATAAAGGAAACAATCTCAATTATTATGAGAATTATTCATAGCAGATCTTAAGTTTAATTTGATTTTGATTTCAAGTTATGAATAGAGGAATACTTAAAATTACACAGTTGGTGCATTCCATATTAGTTTTTTCATATAATTGTTTTTAACCCAGAACCCAATAACAAAAGGATGCTTAAAGCAAATGTAATGAAGCTAGCACTTTCATTATTTGGCAAGTGACAAATTGGCCCCATTTAGCTATTCAATAACATAAGTAAATCATGGTATCAAACCCAACACCCAAGGCTTAAATAAAAACTTAAATTGGGTGATTAATCACCAAAGTAATTTCATTGACTTCTTTCAAATACTCCTTCAGCTATAATTTGTTTAACCTACTTTCCTATTCCAAATGTCCTAAAATAATGAATCACTTTCCTAATTGGTAGGGATTTATTATAGAACTTTTTGTCTTGTCCCTAAAAAATTGATGCATGAAAGGTTACAATTACTTTTGGATAAAGTTTAAAAAATGTTAAAAAGTAAAAAGTGTATATAGAACTTCGTTAAAAAATAAGAGGGAGTTTGGATAAACTTAATGGAATTAATAAGGTTTCATTATTAACTGTTCAAATACGGGTCAAAGGTTGGTCAAAATGGGCAAATTATTTTGTTATGTATTTAGTGCTTAGCTTGGTCTTATTTATAATTCTCTACCACTGGCCATAATAGGTGAAGATGCAAAATAGGAACACTTATCTAGCTAGATTTTGTTGTTTTTTTTTTCTTTGGAGATAATTTTAGGACCTGATCCCATCTAATTACTACAAATTTCCAAAATAAAAACATAAAATTTTTATAATTTTCATCTCCCCATTCATTTCGCATCATATTTACAACCACCTTCCTTCAGTCTAGAGCCACCAGACCCCACTTACTTCTTCGTTGTCACGTTCTTCCTCACCAGTGCTTTCACGTTCTTTGGTTTCTTTGTTGCGGCCTTTTTCAGCTTCACCAACTTCTTCCTAAGAGAGCTCTTTTTTCGCAGCTTTTGTCTTTTTTGGCTTGGGATGTGTGACTAGTTTAGCCTTTGTTCTTGCTTCGACCATCTTGTTAGCCTTTGCGACTGATCTGCCGTTTGGTTCCAGACTGAATTATTGGCCCTTCCTAGCTCCCGATTGTTGGGTTTCGGGAGCCAAACAGTGCAGCGGAATTTAACCGAAACCCTCCAAGATCCAAGTGAAACGGAGGTAAACCGGGTGTTCGAAAATTTTCATACCTAATTTTCAGTTAAGATCTCTCACTCAACTGTAGAGTCGAATCACAAAACCTGAACAGTTGACGTGTTCAGGCTCTCTATGGTATCCACACGAGCCTCTCGGGATCACCACACTTCCACCACGTCCCGATAGATGCGTTACTCTTGCGCTTGCAGTGCTAGCTTGCGTCCTCCAAGGAATTGCAAGAGAAGAGTACGGCTGTCCTTTTGGGAGGCTAGGGCAAAGAGACCTGCGAATTTTTCACTAGAAGTTGTATTTATAGTGAGACTCAACTTCCAGGCCTAATGGGTTTCAAAGCCCTAATCCAATTAGGTTTTAATTTTGGGCTTAATAATGGCTCAACTATTGGGCCCATTATTAATACGAAATTATTGTGAACCCAAAACCCAAATTATTAGCCCATGCACTCTAATGATCCAAATAGCTCTATGTGTGTGACCCAATAGGCTCTTACCACGTTGGCAATGATCATAAATCACATTTATGATCATAAGCAATGAGCGGTGTCTAGCAACACATCATTGCTACCCAAGTGACAAGATTGTCGATGATTCGACTAAACCTTTATGATCATCACCGATATATGCCATTGTCCCTTTGTCCAAGATATCAAGACTAAGCACGAGACATGGAATGTGTCACTCTCGTATAGCCCAATCTTTGGTTTCTTGATTACCGAGTAGACCAACTTAAACTGATGACATTGATATCGTATATCAACTCATCCGAGCATGGCCATGCATTTTTCTAAGTCTTACTCTATCAAGGGGCCCGAAGATATCACTCCCGTTACATAGGAGGGACAAATCCCATCTTGATCATACAAATCCCTCCGCATGATATGTGACATACCCAATGACCTCCTTCAAGTTCACTCAGTTACGAGCAACAAAGGAAAGTATCAAAGTATGTGACTCACATGTAGGGAACCTTGATGATCTTAGGTCGAAGGACTACATATACCATGATCACTATGAGAATCACTTATGACACTCATATAACGATCCATGTAGTGTTCTCATGGTGGGTCGGTCCAGTACACAAGTTCTCCAACTTGTACCCATATGCAGACTACATATCTCATATTAGTCTCCACATATGCTAGTCGTTATGTATTATTGCAACCCGCTCCACAATAATACTAGACTAGGGACGTTTGAGAATATCATTATTCTAGGGTTACAATTATGTTTGTTAAGTTACGCAGAAACAAAACAACAAACATAATTGCTGGATTAATGCCTTAATAAAATATCATGACTCAATGTGCAAAAAATACAATCATCTCATGATTGGCTTTTTGGGCACAACACTAACAATCTCCCACTTGCACTAAAAGCCAATCATCCATGTATCTAATACCGATGGACCTAGAATGGCTATCATGCTTCTGCTGCGTAAGGGGCTTTGTCAGTGGATCAGCAATGTTGCTGTCTGTCGAAGTCCTGCATATCCTTACATCACCCCTCTCGATGATCTCCCTGATGAGATGATAGCGTCGGAGTATGTGTTTGGATCGCTGGTGAGATCGAGGTTCCTTAGCCTGTGCGATTGCTCCATTGTTGTCACAATAGAGCTCTATCGGGTCGGTAATGCTTGGAACCACTCCAAGTTCAGTGATGAACTTCTTGATCCAAACTGCCTCCTTCACAGCATCAGAGGCGGCAATGTACTCAGATTCTGTTGTAGAGTCAGCTACTGTCTCTTGCTTTGAACTCTTCCAGCTCACAGCACCACCACCAATACAAAACACATAACTAGATTGTGATCTAAAATCATCCTTATCGGATTGGAAGCTTGCATCGGTGTAACCCCTTACAACGAGCTCATCTTCACCTCCAAAGACCAAGAATGCATCCTTAGTCCTTCGTAAGTACTTAAGGATGTTCTTAACAGCTGTCCAGTGACTCTCACCAGGGTTCGATTGGTACCTACTCGTCATGCTTAAGGCATATGAGACATCAGGACGAGTACATATCATGGCATACATGATAGATCCAATTGCTGAAGCATATGGAATCTTACTCATGCGCTCTCTCTCCTCGGGTGTACTCGGACACTGAGATCTAGAAAGAGTTATACCATGTGACATGGGCAAGAATCCTTTCTTGGAATCTTGCATGCTAAACCTCTTTAGCACCTTGTCAATGTATGTACTTTGACTTAGGCCAAGAAGCTTTCTAGATCTATCTCTATAGATCCTGATGCCTAACACATAGGCTGCTTCACCCAAGTCCTTCATAGAGAAACATTTCCCTAGCCAAGTCTTCATAGACTGTAGCTCAGGAATGTCATTCCCGATGAGTAGTATGTCATCTACATACAACACCAAGAAGACAATAGCGCTCCCACTAACCTTCTTGTAGACACAAGGTTCATCTTCATTTTTGATAAAACCAAACTCTTTGATTGCTTCATCAAAACGAAGATTCCAACTTCGAGAAGCTTGCTTCAGTCCATAAATGGACCTTTGCAACTTGCACACTTTATTGGCATTCTCAGGAGTGACAAAACCCTCAGGTTGTGTCATGTACACATCCTCAAGTAGCTTTCCATTTAGGAATGCAGTTTTGACATCCATTTGCCATATCTCATAATCATAGTGTGCAGCAATAGCGAACAAAATTCGGATGGATTTAAGCATAGCAACTGGTGAAAAAGTTTCATCATAGTCAATACCATGAATTTGCTTGAAACCTTTTGCAACCAATCGTCCCTTAAAGGTAATCACATTACCATCCATGTCAGTTTTCTTCTTGAAAACCCATTTGCACCCTATGGGTTTTACCCCTTCAGGTGGGTCAACCAAAGTCCATACTTGGTTTTCATACATGGATTCCATCTCGGATTTCATGGCCACTAGCCACTTCTCAGAGTCAGGCCCCGACATAGCTTGTTGGTAGGTTGTGGGCTCATCCTGATCCATGAGCATCACATCACCAGTGTGAGTCATGAGAAATCCATATCTCTCAGGCTCACGCCGAATCCTACCAGACCTACGTGGGCTCTGTGCTACAGGAACAGACTCTTGAACCACAACATCTTGTGGTGTCTGTTCAGGTTCCATTTCAGGTTCGATGTCTCCTTGTTGTTCTTGAATTTCTTCAAGTTCTACTTTCCTCCCACTAGTTTCTTTAGAGATAAACTCTTTCTCTAAAAAGACACCAGTTCGAGCAACAAACACTTTTTGCTCAGAAGGATTGTAGAAATAGTAACCCTTTGTTTCTTTGGGATACCCAACAAAAAGGCATTTTTGAGATTTGGGCCCTAGTTTGTCAGAGGATTGACGTTTCACATAAGCGTCACAGCCCCAAATCTTCATAAAAGACAAATTGGGACGCCTCCCACTCCATATCTCATATGGTGTCTTTTGAACCGATTTAGATGGAACTCGGTTTAGTGTAAAAGCGGCTGTCTCTAGAGCATGTCCCCAAAAGGAGTTTGGAAGGTCAGCTTGACTCATCATAGAGCGAACCATGTCTAACAGAGTTCGATTTCTCCTTTCAGATACACCATTCCATTGAGGTGTACCTGGTGGAGTGAGTTGTGATACTATACCACACTCCTTCAGATAGTCAAGGAATTCTCGATCCAAGTACTCTCCACCTCGATCTGATCGAAGCACTTTGATACTCTTCCCGAGTTGATTCTCTACTTCATTCTTGAATTCTTTGAACTTTTCAAAGGATTCTGACTTGTGTCTCATGAGATACACATAGCCATATCTGCTGAAGTCATCAGTGAAAGTAATGAAGTATTGGAAACCTCCTCTAGCTTGTGTAGACATAGGGCCACATACATCACTATGTATGAGTCCTAGTAAGTCATTAGCCCTTTCACTTTGCCCTGTGAATGGGGCTTTGGTCATCTTGCCCAACAAACATGACTCACATGTCTCATATGATTCAAAATCAAATGAGTCCAAGAGTCCATCCTTATGGAGCTTGGATATGCGGGTCTCATTTATATGGCCCAAGCGACAGTGCCAGAGATAGGTCGGGTTCGAATCATTTAATCTGACCTTCTTGGTATTCACATTATAGATTGGATCTTCGAGGTCTAGAACATACAACCCATTGCTAAGTTGAGCACTACCATAAAAGATTTCATTCAAATAAATAGAACAACATTTGTCCTTTATTATAAATGAAAAACCTTTCTTGTCCAAACAAGAAACAGAAATCAAATTTCTACTAATAGTAGGCACAAAGTAGCAGTTGTCTAATTCTAAAACTAATCCACTAGGTAAAGTGAGAACATAAGTCCCTACGGCTAAGGCAGCAACCCTTGCTCCATTTCCAACACGTAGGTCCACTTCACCTCGGGCCAATCTTCTACTTCTACTTAGATCCTGCACATTTGCACAAATGTGAGATCCACATCCAGTATCCAATACCCAAGATGAGGAAGTAGAAAAGTTAGCCTCTATAACAAAAATACCTGAAGTGGAAGTCTTACTTCCCTTTTCCTTAGCAAGTTCTTCAAGATAGAGCTTGCAGTTGCGCTTCCAGTGTCCAGGTTGCTTACAATGGAAGCACTCCCCTTCCTTTGCCACACCACCCTTTGGTTTCAATGCAGCTGAAGAAGAATTAGCATTGGACTTTCCATTAGCTTTATCCTTCTTCTTGTTGGCTTTTCCCTTTCCCTTGCCCTTTTGAACCATCAAAATGGGCTTAGCCTTCTTAAGGTTTTGCTCAGCAGTTCTCAACATGTTGAGCAATTCAGGGAGGGACTTGTCAAGGTCGTTCATGTTATAGTTCATGATGAACTGACTGTAGCTTTCAGGCAACGATTGCAAGACTACATCAATAGCCAACTCTTTCTGAAGAGCAAATCCCAAATTCTCAAGATTCTCAATGTACCCAATCATCTTGAGCACATGAGGACCCACGGGACTTCCCTCAGACATCTTGCACTGAAACAATGCCTTAGAGGTCTCAAACCTCTCATGCCTAGCTTGCTCTTGGAAAAGCATTTTGAGATGTTCGATCATATCGAACGCCCCCATGTTCTCATGTTGCTTCTGAAGCTCAGATTCCATGGTAATAAGCATGAGGCATGCAACATCCAAAGCATCATCAGAATGCCTCTTGTGAGCATCCCTTTCAGCTCTTGGAGCAGTGGCAGCAGGCTCATTCGGAATGGGCTGCTCTAGGACATAAGCCTTTCTCTCTTGTTTGAGGACTATCCTCAAGTTTCGGTACCATTTGAGAAAGTTGGTCCCATTCAGTTTTTCCTTCTCAAGGATCGATCGCAACGAAAGTGTCGATGTGTTTTGTGCCATGGTTATCTACAACAGTAAATATGCAGTGTAAGAGTCATGTATTTTAATTCATTTAATAAGGACTTTTATTAAACGATACTCCCACTATTTTCCTCAAAATAATAACCCTCGATATTATTTCGGAACACCTCGGCGCTAAGGTATTCTAGTGGGCCAAGATCCATATTTGACCACAACCTGAGTCAGCTTTGGCTTTTCTCTCAAGTTACAGCTATTTAGGTAGGCAACTCCTTGCCAATTGCATCTTATGCAACTCTTGGATAGTTGGGTGAACAACACTTGTCCAAGCTCATCTCATGAGCTTAAGCCCAACTCTATGCCTCTAAGTCCCTAATCCTATTAGGATGACTTAGTTAAGTCGGACCCAAAGTTAGCAATTTGGATATCACTATTATCCCATCGCGCCTTACCAAGATGAACATAGGTGCTTTGCTTTGGCAAACCCACCTAATGTTGATCAAAGTCTTGACGAGTGCCAACATTTGGAAGGCATCACATTTAATGACTTAATATTTGTTTGAGGGATTTTTCTTTTGATCTCACCAATTTGTTATCTCCGGTTGTTTTATACATGCATCACATACAAATATAAAACATGCATCTCATGCTTACAAGAAAATAAATGTGACATGGTTATAGCCCAAACTATGCGATATTCTCAAGCCAATGAGAATATCATAAAAGCCTAAGAAAAGAAAAGGGTCTTCACAAGCTCCTTCTCTTCCTTTCTTGGTTGCCCTTTTGTTGTCACCTCCTTGGACATACCACCTTGGATGATCCTTGGACATACCACCTTGGATGATCCCATAATTACCATTACATCAATAATAGAAACCTCGAGTTACATTCGAGGGGAGTAAGGTGAGAAGAGAATGTACAATGAGAGTAACAAGAGAAGGCACGACTCGCAGGCCGTATTTACAAGTACAACCAATCAAGGGCTATAACCATGCACCATGCTTCAAACACCAATCAGCATATCATGTCAAATCTCATTCAACAAAGATGCATGCCAATTTTCGTGTGTTGATTAACCAGTTTTTATTTATGTGGCGCTTCGCATACGGCGCTCCCGCTGGCCGGTCAACGGACGGTGGTTCCGCTGATCGGTCAGCAGACGAGGTCAACGGGAGCTGTCCTTGCAGGGGGTGTGGGGGGCAGCGCCTCCCGGCGCAAAAAATTCTCTTACAATTGCTTAGCCCGAACTCTTCTATTTCGCGCAAGTAGGCACCCGAGACTCCTCCATTTGAGCCACCAAAAATACCTTACTTTCGGTGCCCGAACAGGCCGAATCCGAACAAAGCTAGGGTTTTTGCAACTATTGCAAGAATCCTAATCCATATAGGTATCTCATACCTATCAATTTCGGGTTAATCTCATTAACCAATTAGTGTCATTTCTTCATATATGTCATATGTTCATTACGAGTTCCGGTTTCATGCATCATGAATCAATCTAATTAATCATGGCCGAAAAGCAACCGAACACATAACATCATGCGATTCAACATCAATCCCGATTTAGGGTTTCACCAGTAGCTCTGATACCACTGTTGGGTTTCGGGAGCCAAACAGCGCAGCGGAATTTAACCGAAACCCTCCAGGATCCAAGTGAAACGGGGTAAACCGGGTGTTCGAAAATTTTCATACCTAATTTTCGGTTGAGATCTCTCACTCAACTGTAGAGTCGAATCACAAAACCTGAACAGTTGACGTGTTCAGGCTCTCTATGGTATCCACACGAGCCTCTCGGGATCACCACGCTTCCACCACGTCCCGGCAGATGTGTTTCTCTTGCGCTCGCAGTGCTAGCTTGCGTCCTCCAAGGAATTGCAAGAGAAGAGTGCGGCTGTCCTTTTGGGAGGCTAGGGCAAGGAGACCTGTGAATTTCTCACTAGAAGTTGTATTTATAGTGAGACTCAACTTCCAGGCCTAATGGGTTTCAAAGCCCTAATCCAATTAGGCTTTAATTTCGGGCTTAATAATGGCTCAACTATTGGGCCCATTATTAATACGAAATTATTGTGAACCCAAAACCCAAATTATTAGCCCATGCACTCTAATGATCCAAATAGCTCTATGTGTGCGACCCAATAGGCTCTTACCACGTTGGCAATGATCATAAATCACATTTATGATCATAAGCAATGAGCGGTGTCTAGCAACACATCATTGCTACCCAAGTGACAAGATTGTCGATGATTCGACTAAACCTTTATGATCATCACCGATATATGCCATTGTCCCTTTGTCCAAGATATCAAGACTAAGCACGAGACATGGAATGTGTCACTCTCGTATAGCCCAATCTTTGGTTTCTTGATTACCGAGTAGACCAACTTAAACTGATGACATTGATATCGTATATCAACTCATCCGAGCATGGCCATGCATTTTTCTAAGTCTTACTCTATCAAGGGGCCCGAAGATATCACTCCCGTTACATAGGAGGGACAAATCCCATCTTGATCATACAAATCCCTCCGCATGATATGTGACATACCCAATGACCTCCTTCAAGTTCACTCAGTTACGAGCAACAAAGGAAAGTATCAAAGTATGTGACTCACATGTAGGGAACCTTGATGATCTTAGGTCGAAGGACTACATATACCATGATCACTATGAGAATCACTTATGACACTCATATAACAATCCATGTAGTGTTCTCATGGTGGGTCGGTCCAGTACACAAGTTCTCCAACTTGTACCCATATGCAGACTACATATCTCATATTAGTCTCCACATATGCTAGTCGTTATGTATTATTGCAACCCGCTCGACAATAATACTAGACTAGGGACGTTTGAGAATATCATTATTCTAGGGTTACAATTATGTTTGTTAAGTTACGCAGAAACAAAAACAACAAACATAATTGCTGGATGAATGCCTTAATAAAATATCATGACTCAATGTGCAAAAATACAATCATCTTATGATTGGCTTTTGGGCACAACACTAACACCGATTACTACTCCTTTCCCCCTGGACGTCAAGTGGAACTGATCTTAAAGCAGGTATCACTCGCCACTGCTTGATCCGTGTGTAGCATTGTAATCCCATAAGAATTTCAACCTAAGATAGCCTCATGTCTTCAATTTTTTGGTTTTTCTTGAGCTTCATTTCCTAGTGGTAGAGAACTGTAAATTTGCCCAAACAAAGCACCAAATACAGAAATACCTAATTTGCCCATCTTTACCAGCTTTTGACCGACACCTAAACAGTGAATAATGAGGCCTCTTTAATTCCATTAAATGGAACCAAACTCCCCCTAAATTAGTGAAAGAAATTGGGAGGAAAAGTATAATATTTATGCTTCATGATTGATTTTCAACTCATATCAAGGACAAAGTCTGTATACATCTCCACCATGGATTGGAGGTAGGCTGAGACTAGAAAGAGGATCATTTTGTTAGTTCGATTATTGGTACATTTCTTTTGCCCCACAATTGGAAATAGGTTAAAGGCTAGCACAACCATTACCATTTTTTTCCTTTTTAGGGTTGGCTAACCATGATGATGTTCCAAGTCCAGATCAAATTCATTCTTACCCTCATAACAATGCTTATGGGTTATTCAGGACTTATAATAACTTTATAAGATGTGCTGCTCCATTAAGAATGCTTCTGAGAAGTAATAACTAAAAGCCTAAAGATTAGATCTACATTAAAAGACTCCATATTTATTTTCTCAGATTCATATTCATACTCTTATTAGTTTTTTCACCACCCCCTTTCTCTCTTTGAATTTTTTTGGCACATATTCTTTACAAATATGAAGGATATGAGATATTTTATAGTATAAGAAAATGAAGAATTTCTTTGTTTTTTTTTTAGATTTAGACAATACTTAAGCCAACATGTATTATATTTTCTGAGGAAGTAAGAAAGGTCATGGTCAAACTCCGAACCTTCCCAATGTCCCTTTAACCAACTCGACCGATAAATAAGGGCTTTTTTGAATTTGCAAAAACAATATAAAAAATAAAGGAAAATTACATCAACCCCCTATGGTTTACCTCGAAAAATCCATCCTCCCCCCCTTTATCGAATACTTACTCTTACCTTCTTAATGTAGCACAATAAGACTATTTAATAGATAAATAATCAAAGTTTACCAACTTGACAGTTAACTTTCTTAAATTGTGAAAATAGACTCAAAACTCTTAATCATTGTAATAGGGCTACCTCCACCACTGCTCAACCGGAATACCCTCCCAGTTCTCCTTTCTTAAACCCCATTCTCTCATTCCCCGGGTCTACATACTTTAGACACAGCCTTTTATTCAATCCGTTTTTTCTCCTGATGGCTCATCAAGCTCCATTGGCAACATATACTCTTCTTTTAGAAGCTGCTAGGGCAACATTGTGGCTAATCCTCTACTCCAATCTTCATGCTAGATCTTGTTCATTAAGCATTCATGTCCCATCCTTTGCCACTACCATCACCCAAAACTCTACCTTTCATCTATCCTATAGTCACCTTAACCTAGCCCAACTGACAACAAAAAATGGTGAATCAACACCAAAACTCAATGCAAGTGGGATGTGAAGCTTTCTCTAATCAATTTCATCTTTGTTAGTGGCTGGTGATGCCTAGGAATGGTGACATAGGCTAAAGTAGGATAAGAGCAATAGGATGGAGTGGCTAATGAAGGCTAACTAACAATTGGACATGGCAATGGTTCATTGGGCAACAGAACGAGGGTGAAGTGACAGTTTTTTTAAGGTCTGCATAGTTTTGCAAATGTGAAGGTCAAAATGGAGCATTAAAACATAAAGTAGGCAATAGAATGATTGATAAAGGTAATGGTCTCCAAGGGCATGAGTGTAGGTATCCCTTAAAGGAGGACATATTTATAAGTTTAATCATGCCTCAGGCGTCAGGTCATAAAAATGATATTTAATTCTTAGAAATAATATTAAATATATTAAGAATAAATTGTCTTGTTAAAACCATTGTAAATTAAGGAAAACTTCCTCAAACTTTTGAAGTCTACTAAAACTTATACCCCTTTATGGGACACTTGCACGTACCCTGAAAAGGTTAGCTCCATCTTTCATTCTATTACTATGCTTGGTGTTAATGCTTCATTTAAATTTTACATTTTTAAATCTATGTAAAAATTTATCCCCCAACTTCTAAAACCTGCCACTCTAATCCCTGTTTCCGACCACAACACTCTAGCAGCTAGTTTTGTTCTAGTGATTGACAATGAAAATTTCAACCATCCCATCACTACTGCCTCGAATCTTACGCAAAATCCATCCTCGCCAACGAGATCCAAGACAAAGGCTTTAGTGAGAGCTACCTTGATGGCCTTAACAACAAAAAACAAGCCATATGGCTTAAACACAGTTGTAGCTAGAGAAGAAAGCATAATCTAGGACTAGCAGCCAACTGTTGGGTGGTGAAATCAACAATCAAGATATGATTCTTATTGCCATACTCATCTTCATATTACCCATGCATTGAATTGCCATTACTTGCAACCTTAACAACTTGGATCCCTTGACAGTCCCAATCGGGTGCTACTCAAGCTCATAGAAAGTGACCATCAAAACCAGGAAGCAGCCCCTATAAATTGAGGATTTTAAAGACCTAATGGCACTGATGCTCAACAATAAGGATGATATCGAGCATCAATTTCTGCTTTATATTGCTAGTCAAATCAGGAAACCTATTTGGGAAGTGGGTCCTCTCCTGGCAAAACAACTTGGACCCATGTATTGCACGGACAACATTACAAAGTACAAAATAAGTTTTGTTGGGATGTTATGGGATGCAATAATCTAACCTTCCTAATGGGTAAGTCCAATATGCATTTTAACCCTTACGTCATATATATTTATATTTCAATTTTACCCTTCATAGTATAAATCAGTTATGAACATGTTAAGTCCCGTTTTCCATCAAAATTAGAGATATGCGCAAACCAAATAACATATATGTATGAAATTAATGTGCAATGAATATGAGGGATATGTACGAACCACGTAAGGCATATGTATAACCATTTGAGACATATGTACAAATGAGTCCATATAACTGTTAGTGATATTCAATTATATGTATGAGTTCAATCTTTTACCCTAAAAATAAGTATGAACGCATAAAAAACATGCTTCCCACTAAAATAAAAAATATTTACATATTGGAGATATGTATGTACGAATCTAATATATACTCTCTACATCCCACTTTCTTTGCTCCATTTGACTTTTTCAACTAGTTTGATTTGAATTTATTCATATTATTGTTTGTTTTCTAATTTTTTTTTTAAAAAAATAAAAACTATAGATCTTGATTTATCATTCATATATAAAAGTTTTTATTTATATACTAAAATTTTAAAAATAAAAAATTATAGATTAATTGTTAAAAAAGTGAATAGTGTAAAGAAATTGAGACAAAGTGAGTAGAAAAAAATGAGAGATACCATAAAAAAAATATGAATAAATCTTCTAAGACCCCATGCTCAAAGGAAATTCTAAAAGGAATTATTGATATATTCAATTATACATACGATTTCATCCTTCAAATATTATTGTACGCACTATTTCATAACTTATCCATGTAATTTGTCCTATTTGTGCATAAATTTATATTTATTTGAAAATATTATTCATCTTTTCATATAGCTTATACATAAATTTATAGTTTTTTAAATCAAACAAAAATTAGGTCTTTAAAAAAAAAAGAAAAAAAATTAATTGATTAGTAATAAAACAGTAATGATATTTATAAATTAGATAATAGATATGTATGAACTCGATATACAAATAAGACTAGGAATATGAACCGATCATATAAGATATATGTACCACTAAAATTACAAATATTGTTTTTGAATATCAAAAAGCAGGTGTAAATAACCATTTTTTTTCCTTATTACTGCCATTTCATTTATTTTTGTTCTTTTTTCTTTTATTGTGCTATGTGTCATTTTTTCAAATACATAAAAATATGAACAAATACATATACGCATATACAAGTGAATACACTTTTGTATATAAAATAATAATATATGTGACATTGTTCATACAAATGAGTTTATTCTTTTATACATATGTGATTATATTTTTATACTATTATGTTTATGAATTCTTACATTTTATAATATAATTTTAAAATTATTCCTATATAATTTTTGTATGCATATTGTTTTATGATTTGTATGTATGGTTTCTCACTTGTATACTTTATAACTATCTTAAGGAACACAAGGAATCTACTAGGATAAACCTAAGTAGCAATGTGGTATCAATGACCCAGTACAAGTTTGAAGTTTGAAGACTGAAAATTGTATTCATGTGTTTGTGATGTTGTTGTTGCTTTGAAGCATAATCATGTTCTTCATTCATAGTCATTTTCCCTTCATCGTTGTGTTTATGTCTTGGTAGTGTTTGTGATTTTTGTTTGTGTTCTGGTTTGTGGTTGTGTTATTTGTTCATGGCCATTGCAACATGTGTTTGTGGTTAGAAAAAAAAAATTTTAAAAAGTGGGGACTATTGGCTTTGTTAGCTTGAACTTAAAAAACTTCAGCACTTGATTGGTGATTATATCATTATGACATGTTTATGTTTTTGTCTCTATGTGGTATCTATGGTTAGGCAAGAATAACACACTCTTTTGAAACCTTCAATTCAAGGTAAATGAGGCTTTATTCTTGGTCCAGTCTATCTCTGACTTCTAGTTGATGACTAGAAGGGCAAGAATTAGTTTAACTTTATATGATTGGATTGGAAATCTAGATTTTTGTATACAGAGTTAGTGTGACATCCTCACTAAGATTTGATTAATTAGAGTATAAGCAACTTAATACTTGGCACCATTGTTCATTTTATGCCTCATGATTGATTGTGTTAATTTTTGCTTTGCTTATTGTTATTGCTAAAAGGTTTAAGCCTAAGTAATTAATAGGGCGGGCACTTGTGAAATAAGACTTATTTTCACTCTTTTATAACTTAGAAACTAGCCTTGGGCTTTTTTTTAAACTGTTTTAATGGCAAGATTAGCTACTAAGGAAATCTTAGTGACTAATCTGTCTCTCGGGTAAAAGTTATAAGAGTCAAGCTTGGACTTGGCATGTATCGAATAGAAATTTTGAGGATTGGTTCGCTGCATGCAACTCTGTATAGGTAGGGTATGTGGGATTTAAACCCAATTATTGTCGCATGTCTTGAGCTGGCGAGACACCAGAATTACAGCACGAGTTTGAGCCTGATCTTTGTCACCTGACCCTCATTCGAACTAGAGGCAACTGGGGAAAATATTTCCACTAAGATCAAGCTCAAATTCAGGTTGGGAAATCAAAGAACTTCAAAGATTCATTCGATTGTTTGCCGAAAAAGTAGCTTGACCGAGGCTGGTTTATGTGTGCCTGTTTAACAAGAGATCTTGAGGTAGTTTAATCCAAAGCTAAGAACACTCAATTCCCTACTAAAATGATGGATTCTTGGTTTGGTTTGATAGTCCATTGACTTTCTTTTGAATCTTTGGGAATTAGAAACTTTGGGACACCCGAGAGGGGTGAATGAGCAAGGTTTCATGATTGTGCAATGCCCTGACTTAGAACCGGGCTTAGGCAAACTTAATGGTAAGCTAAATGGGTTTTAACCCCGAGGAAAATAAGCGGTTAGGGGATCTGGGTTCTAGACCCAGTAGTTTGGCTAAATTACTAGCTAGATTCCTAGCAGAGCTCATCATAGTATTGTCACTTGAGTTATTGTGCTTGCTGTGTATAATTGTTCTTCAACTAATGTATAAGCTAAGTTAGTTGTAGATAGTGTTCCTACTAAGTTCCTCTGGAACTTACTCTTATAATGTTGTCTTTGTAGAGCAAGAGAAGGAGTAGAACTAATGCTATAAATACGTGTGCCTAGTTGTGTTGTTGCTGTGTTTCCCATGTAGGTACTCATGTAATTACTAATGTGCTTGTTTCCCATGTTCAAAGCTTTCTTAAATGGGTTATGTGACTAACCCTGAGACTATTTAGTGTTATGTAGGTTGCTGTAGTTGGCTGAGGTTGAAGGGACAGAAGCCCCAAGAAGAAGTGCCTAGTCTAAGTATGTATATTTTGTTAGTCTAGGCAATTTAAGTACTAGTGGCTCTGGTAGTAGAACATTTTGATGTTCATAATCCTGTTTGTACTTAAGTGAAGACTTGTTGTGTGAGAACTTTGTACTTGTTTGTGTGTGTGTGTGTGTGTGTGTGTGTGTGTTTGTTTATTTGGCTTTTCTGTATCTTTTATAGGCAGGTATGCATGGTAGGATGTTTACATTTTCTACTTGCCCTTTTTAGGCAAAAAAATTCGCTGTTTTATGTTTACAAGCATGCATACTTGGTATAATGTTTGTAACACACTTCCTAGCACAAAACTATGCCTTATTCAGGCCTAGAGAATAAGAGCAGCACAATAATAGGGTTAAAAAAAACCAGATTAGTTGCCAGAAAATTGGTTACGTAACCTGAAGCTTAAGCCAGTTTGCTTAGCAGTCAAGCTAGTCACCCTAAGGTGTCTTAAGTAAGGCAACTGCATGGGTTACTTAGGCGTTGCGGTTGAGAATTAGATTCAGGTTTTATGGTTGTAAGGTGTTTCCATTGCAACAACATAGCATAGTTCCAGAACTACTATGTTTTGTTTGCAAGAGGTTGTATTATTTGGTTCAACCACTTGTTGGCGTGATTAATACAGGTGCATTTCCTATTTAAAAAAAAAAAGTAGATATAGCATACATCCAGCCATGGAAATAAATTCCGAACGGTATACCGCTTACCTCGAATAAACGATATATGCGGTATAAATATTTTTACATTTTGTCATTTTATTACCTGATATGTGGTATAAATATTTTTACATTTTTTTATTTTCTTGTGCGGAATATTGCGGTATTTCACATACAACTTACTTTTTTTGTGTACATTTTATCTAAAAACTGTAATATACTACAAAAACCACGAGGTACGTACCATGGTATTTTTTTTTTTTTTTGCAGATTTGTGTGAGATTTTTGTTTTCATTTTACATCAAAATATCATAAATATATAAAATATTAAAATATAATCAACACACATATCATAAAATAAATATTTAATTTTATTTTTTTGGTTACATTTATTAGTTAATATAAAAATTTAATGGTTACTTTAAGTCACCTAGGAACCCAATGTTGTATTAGAAAATGTATTGTTATTATTAAAGTATTATTTTTTTTCTCTTATATCAATAAATTAGTTTCTTTCTGGGTATTATTTATTTTACTCTATATATAACATTTTTTATGTTTTTTGTAATAAAAAAATATCTTCTATCAAATATATTTTACTTATATTTGATAAATTATGATGAGAAAAATTAAAATACATATAAAATATGCCAAAAAAAATATTGAATTTATGTCATCTTAAAATAATGTTCTAACATTTTTTTTATGAAAACAGTAATTGTATATGATTTTATGAAAACAGTAATGGTATATGAAGAGGCATACCATGCGGTATGTCTTAAAAATTTAGTATGCAATATATTTAGTGATAATGGTATTTAACACCTTGCACCTAGTGCACCAACATGTACCTGCACTTGCACATTATTTACAAAAATGTCATTATGCTTGAACAACACATCCTACTAACATGAACAACACTTCTTATTAAACGGAACAACATATAACAAAACATCACAATTATATGAATGAAATATTACTTCTTATTGAATGAAACATCACTATTTGCGCATAATACATTTGTATTAATAAAATAACATTTCCACTGAATAGAACAACATTATTTACAAATAACAAATCTTATAAAATAAACAATATAGTACAGAATAACACATTTATATAAATAAAACAACACTTTTTACTGAACAAAATAACTTTACTTATGAACAGCGCATCTTACAAAGTTAACAACATATTTATAGAACAATACAATTGCATAAATTGAACATCATATCTTATTGAATTAAACAACACTATTTGAGAATAACAAATCTTGTGAAATAAACAGCGCATTACAAAACAACATATTTATATAACTGGAAGAGCACTTTTTACTAAAAAGAAAAGCACATACGCCGCCAAAGATAGGATCACCAATTATTCCTCCAATGGGGCACATATGTCATTGAAGGGAAGGACAAACACGAAGCATATATATAATAACACATTTACATGAATAGAACAACACTTTTTACTAAACATAATAGCATAGATGTTGCCAGAGGCAAGGACACTGGATCTTCTTCCAATGGGGCATAAAAGCTATTAAAGGCAGGTGCGAATGACAGGAGGAGGTTGGCAGAGGAGGTTAGGCTTCTCCATAGCTTCACCTTTCTTGTCATCATTGTAGGAATTGTTTCCAACCGAAACAGATCCATTGGTGGGCAGCATCCTCTCATCTTTAACGATAATGATGAAGAATCAAAATCGTGAGATCTGGAGAGAAGAAACTAAAAAAGACGAAGAGAAATAGGGTAAGGATTTGAGTGAGCTTGCTTTTGGTTTTGGAGAATGAAGAAGTGAAGAGAAAAACTGGAGAAGGAAAAAACAAAGACAAGAACTAGAGGAAAGAATTAAGCAGTAAAAATCGTAAACAACCTGAAAGTATGGATGTTCCATGTGATCCGTGTATATTCTAACCTCAGGAAAAAAAAAAAAAAAGAGGTTTTGACTTTTCACCTCTTTCTTAAGTTTCGTATACATATATTTTACTCTTTATAGCTAAAGTTTTGTAAAGTATTAATTAAAGTTGATTTATGATTTAGTTTTTTTATTTTTATTTGATCACTTATAAATAAGTAAGTTGTTTTAGAGTTTTGAATATAGGAGAAAAACTAATATTTTTGAAGAAACAACATCCCTTTGTATCTCGCAGTTTCGCATTACAGGCACTTGCTCACTGAAGTTTTGGAAAACTTTGGATCTATATGCACACTTCTCTAAGGGCTATGGGCCCGTTCATTTGGCTTTACATCAACTAAATTAACACATTTTTCTTTAAAGGGTGATATCCAAATTACTTTTTCCCCAAAAGTTAGTTGAAATTACATCATACCCTTTCTTCTAGAATCATGAAAAATTTGCACCAACATCGGCCACCTTCACCTTCACCAGCACCACCTAGTTCCAACAACGTGCAACGAAGTCTATCAAAGTTTCGGATAAGTGGGACCAGAAATCATACTCATTGTTAGAAAGTTTGCTTTGAGACCGATCGATAGTGATGAAGACAGATTTGAGCCAATGAGAATCTCCAACTAGGTCTATAAAGACTGTCTTGAAAGGCCTGAGCTGGTGATTGTAGTTGGGCCATTGCAATTTGATGGAGCGTGTGTTGTGGGGAGCAAGCTCACAGCCTTGGAGGTGACTTGACAGTGAGCAAGGTCAACTAAACTAGTGAGTCAACTAGGATGTCATATAATTGGCCTTCCAACAGCCTTGCTACTCACACCAGAGCTTATGAATTGCAGGCACGTTTCAAGCTGAAAAAACTAGTAGAGTTTTAAAATTTTGTTGACAGGACTGAGAACTACTGACCTGAATCAATGTTGTTCCGACCAAATTAGGACCATCAATTGCCCAGATCTCTACCCTTCCCACCAACCCGTCAAGTTTCTCATAGCCAAATCCCTCTCGAAGGCTATGGAGAAGGTGATGTCGGCGCGTTGCGTTGCAATTTAGCTTAAGCTCAAGGGAAGAATTTCGGCTAGTAAAACCGTAATTAACCCTAACTTAAGGGTCTAATGAGAACGAAATGGTAGAGACCATAGTAACAAAAGTGGGTCTAGTCCAATTAACGTATTAACTCCATCAAATTAAAGCAAAACAAACAGGCCCCCTGTTACGTCAGTTGTACCCGAATTATTTTTTGCTTTTAAAATCATAGGATATGTTTATATAATTGTTATAAAATGAGCATTAGTACAATAACTCTCCTGATAAATAATTAAAAGATGAAGTACTCTAATTGTATAGATACACTACTAAAGAAAAGCTATTTTCCAACATCTTTTTTCAACAACCTCACATTGAAAAATTAGATTTTCAAATGTGAAACCATTGGAAACTGGTAAATTGGCAAATCACACATTGAAAAAAGTTTTCCAATGGCCCAATGGTTAGCCATTGGAAATCAAGTCGTTTAAAAATTACATGTAACACTTTTTTCAACAGTTAAGTAACTGCCAGACATTACCAACTGCTAAAGCCATTGGAAATATGCCAACAACTCAAGCCAATAGAAAATACTAACCATTACCAATGAATATTTCTAACAATGAAGCAGATGGAAAAAAATTTTAAAAATAAAAAATATATATAACGCACCTAATAATATTTTTTAAAAAATATATATTACACCTAATAAAATATATTATTACGCCAAATAATTTGTTTGACTAGTGATATCCAAACAAAAAGGATTTACCCACCTGAGGAGAAAACGTAACAGACCAGCGATTAGAGCAACGCAATTAGAGCAATGGCTTAAGAAAAGATCAATAATTAGGAAGATGAATTGGACCTGACTTGGTAAAGGACAAGTGATAAAATTGCATTAGAAGATTCTTTTTTAGAGCCGGCTTTTGTCTGCCATTGTTGCCTTGGCCTAGGTCATCTTCAGTACCTTGTCTGCCCTTTTTAATCAAAGCATATATATAAGGCCAAGCTACAGTGGCCCTGCAGCTGCCTGGACGCTATCAAGAAGCGTTAAATATTTCCCTTCCATGTTACTTCTTCACTGGAATTCTAGTAGTACAGGGTAACGTAAACTAGTAGTTCTTGAAATTAATTATTTAAATTTTTTGTATTGCACATTCTAAAAACAACTGATCTAAATTGACCAGCAAACAGAAAGGTACGACCACCATCAAAACAACTTTACATGTATCCATAATTTACACATTCAGATATTATTTTTCAGAGAACTTGCTCTATATATATATATATATATATAATCTAGATTATCATTATCTAGTGTAATAAAGAATGTTAAAATAGCTATCATGATCTAAATTTACATTATAATTAACTTATCAGTTAAGTATATAATGCTTTCAATTAACATGCACATCAAACCTTCAAAAAATCTCCGATTTCGTTGAACAGATCCCACTTGGTTGGATGTCCACTATAGAAACTTTGCGCATGCTTAATTAATCTACAAGACACGAACAAACAAAACAGACCTATAGCTATCAACAATTTAACTCGAAAAGAGAAAAATGACCAATAATTTTAAGAACAAGCAGCAACATATTCATTTGAAATGGCTACCTTAAATTTCATAGCATACAGAACGGGAGCAAATAATTCTTCCTTGACGCATTCTGCATCACGATTCCACCGCAACCAAGTTCCTCTCGGAGCCTATCACTCTGCCCTCGTTCAGGATATTTCCTCCCTGGAAAACATGATGAAACAACTTAAATAATATTTATTTTGAAAATAAATTCTAGAATAAGAGCTATTCAAAACCACAAGCATAATCCGGGTCCAGCCAATTCACCCTCTGCCTCATAACCCCTATCTCACTCTTCTCCCTCTCCCGCTTCCTCCTATTCCCGCAAAGCCTCACCGAACCGCCTTCCTCACCGCGACCTCTTTCCGCTCATCGGAATATTCTGGTTCAGGCAGCGGATGCCCAGATTCACGTACTTGATTTCTGGGCCAAAAGGTGAGGGCAAAGCAGCAAAATAACAGAACGATGGAGGCTGGCCGCCGAGGGAGGCGAGTGACAACCACGCGCCGCTCCGGTGGGGACGAATTGCCGCCGATGGAGGCATTCCGCTTGTCTCCACCCCTGCGACAAAAGTTCCCAAACGAACCAAGCCAAAAAAACAAACCCAAAACCCAGAAAAAAAACAAAAAGATTAGGGTTTTAACTCCGATTTACGAAAATCACTTGATAATTTGAAGAAATGACTTTAGAGAAAGTAGAAGGGGTAAAAAAGAAATCGAATGATGAAAAAAAAATCTAGGAAATTATTTTCTTGTGCGGCAGTGCACCACTTCGTTTTGATGAGAGAGAAAATATAGAGAGAGAGAGTAGGGGTGAAAGTTTCAAGTTTTGAGTTGGGTTTGGGCTGAAACCCGAAATAAATGAAATCTTTCATAACCTGTAAATGGCAATCTAAACTGACATAATATGGAGAGAGAACTTGAACTGACCTTAACTTGAAAATATAGGGTCAAGGTCTGATTGGGTCGGGGTTTACCCGATGATCCACCGCTAGCAGCCACTTCCTCTACCATGAAGAGTGACGAACGGATCATGCGGAGGACGATAGCACAAAGGGAGATGACGTGATGGACGACAGTGCGAAGGATGGACGATGGTGCGACGGGCGACAAAGTGAAGGACAATGCGACGAACGGACGACGGCGCAAAGGTTGCAGTAGAGAAGGTTGCGATAGATGGTGAAGTGAAGGACGGAAGGACAACGATGCGAAGGTTGTGGCTAGCAGCTATAGGTTGAGAAAGGGATTAAGGCTAGGCGGCTAACAACTTAAGGTCAAGGATAAATACTTGGTAGGTTTTGGGCTGGGCTTAAGTAATAGGGATAATACTTAGTGAGTTTTGGGTTGGATTGGGATAATACTTATTTTTGGGTTAATTCGAGTGATTTCGGATTCAACCCGAACCAACCTAAATATAGCTTCTTTGAATTAGGTCGGTTTCGGGTTGACCCGAATCTCACTTATTCTCTACATTAACCCAACTCTAACCTAAGAAATAGAGTCTGGTTTCACATTAGGGTCAATTACTTTCACTCCGGAGAGGATGCGTGAAAGTGTACTAGGAAAACCTTGACAAATGAGTATTTATACTTATTTGGGAAATTACAGTACTAAGTCCCCCATTTATTATTTTTCTGACACTTGAACCCCAGGATTCATAAAGTGACATTTTGCTTTGCCTCAAATACTATCTCCAATGTGAAAGCTGTTAGATAAATTTATAATCTTTCTCCAACAGCTAGGCCATTAAAAAATTGGTCATTGGAAAATGCCTCTTTTTTAATAGTGATATAGTTTTTGTAAGATAGACTTCGCATGCCACATGAAATAATCCGACTATACCAAAGCAGAAGCAAAATAAAACATATAATCTTGTTATTGGGCTTTTCCATACATGAAAATTTTTCTTAGGTGAACATTTGAGAGTTTCAAGAATGAGGTGAAGAAAGGCTCTAGAGGACTTGGATATTTTGTAATCTTTTGAGGGTAATGTTTAGAGGTTCTTAATAATGATAGGAGATCAATAGGCATTCTTGAGTACTAGAAAGTGTACTTTTATTGTAATTTTTATATCTAGTTTGAGTCAATTTCTCTCATTTTATGAATAAAGATTAGTTAAAAATAGAACCACATTCAATTGATATATACTTGTGCGTTGATAATTGGAGATTTTTCCCCAGCACAATAATTTTACACACTATGTGCGGTTGTCGTGCTACAGGATTTTCCATGAACGTCCTCCGTTCATGTTAAACATCTTGAGCCTCCCGAAAAGCATGACGATTATAAGGATGACCTTGCCCTCGTCACTCCATTTTCCGACGAATCCGAGCCACTTGTCCTGGCAGTTCCCGTCCTGTGTCAGCCGTCGCTTGCAGCTATAGCCCATCGTAAATCCCACGTTTCCGTAGGCGCTGCAAGGCCAGCAACCACAAATTATGGAAGCATGAGGCAGCTGAACTTATTGAATACTTTTGATGAATGCGGAAAGTAATATAATAAAGGGCTTCTTTCTTTAGTAAATCGCATGTGTAAAATATTAAGTATGCACCAAAAATAAAGTGAATCATTCAATATTACTTCATCCCATATTTTTTATACTCCATTTCATTTCTTTAGCTTGAGATTGATTTTAATTTATTTATATTATTATTAATTTGCTAAAAACAATTTAAAATAAAATTATTTTTAGAAATTAATTATCATATATATATAATTTTTATTTATATATTAAAATATTGAAGATAAAAAATATAAATTGACTGCCGCAAATAATGTAAAAAACTTGGTATGGCGAAAGCAAGTGGTACCTGATAACTTCGAGGGTGATACTGAGAACGTTGAAATTAAGTGGATCTTCCTTCATCCTTGGCCTCTCGGTTACGCAGACAAGAATTATAAAGATAACCAGATAAGAAAGTTGTGAGAATACCAAATCCTCCACTATCTTTTTTCGCTCTCTTTTCTTCATCCCCCCATCATTTATTGGAAGAAAAGACGTGTATGGTGGAAGATACCTGCACAACAATTAATTTGCACTTAGATTGTAACTGATTCTTAATTATCTAAAAAATATGAATTAAACTATTTTATTAGTCCCATTATAATATTCACTTAGACAAGAATCTTGTACTAGCTAGCATGGTCTTATAAAGAAATTGGAGATATTTATAATATTCTAGAAATCACTAGAGCCGCGAATTTAATTCGCTGGACCACTAGAACGCCTAACAGGCAGATCGGAGGAGTTATGATTCTAATTTGAGAGTTTAGAGGCTCAAGTGGTCCAGTGAATTAAGTTAGGGGCCACTAGTGGTTTTCGGATTTCTCATTTCTGCTCCTCCGGTTGTTGTTTCTTTCTTTTCTATGGTTCTCATATGTACGGACAAAATAGTCGTATTCATCATGTGAATTCATGTTGCCAGTGGCCCAAGCTAGGTTATAATTTGCCTAGTAGTGTTACATCACCTGGACGCTTTGCATAACAAGTAAAGAAAAGGAATTGGATTTTTTGTCCTTATAAATTATAATAGATATTGATTCAAGTTTGACGCATATTTGACTTGCGGTTTAACTAATATTCGTTTAAAACCTCTATATAATTTGTGTAGGGGATATTGTATGATAAAAACTAACAAAATTAAGGATCAATCTTAAACACGGCTTAATTAAGATTAAGCCGAAAGACTCAGTGGATATTACCTCTTTTTTTTTTGTTATTCACAAGCATTTTACAAGTTATTAAGTGAAGAGGTACTATTTATAATATAGAGGGAATGAGAAATGTTTGTTTTTTCGGATTTAGATGATTAACAAAACAGCATGTAATGACAGTATAGAGAAATTAGTAGAGAAAAAAAAGAAAAAAGAGAGCAAGTGGAAGGAAGATCACAATGAAAATGTAGGTTGAATTGAAAACTATTGATAAGTGATTATTAGTTATTATTTTTATATATAGAGATTATTTGCTTAACTTATATATCAATTGAAATCTTAAACTTTAAGAAGTATAAAAACTATATTTTTTCTTTTTCAATATTTTTATATATATTATATATATATATATATATATATATATATATATATATTTCTTATATAATTTGTATTTGTAAGCTATGTATAAGAAAAATTCAAGAAAAATTACTTTCTTGTAAAATATTTAATATAAGTGATTAGTGGAGCAAACAACGAAAATTAGCTATTTACATGAAGCAAACATGTTAGCTATTTATTGTGAAGCAAACATGTTAGCTATTTATTTGAAACAAACATGTTAGCTATAATTTGCCTACTTTTAACCTGGTTCTGGTTTTTTTTAAATACAACCCTAGTTTTTTTTTGTTTTATAAATACAAAGAGAGAAATAATTGACTTAATAAAGATAGAAAATGGTTTAACAAACATTAGCTATAATTTCTCATTTCCTCTTTTAGCAAGGCACTCATCTTTGTGAGGGCCAATGTTGTAATTTTTTTCGGTTTTAAATCTGTTTAACGTTTATTCCGGTAAAAAGACAGTTTCAGTCCCTAATTTTCTATTTTTCATTTTAGTCCCTGAGTTACATCCGTGTTACATTTTGGTCCCTAAATTTTATAACTATTTAATTAGATTTTCTATTTCCTCTTTTGATCCCAAAACTTTTTTTTTTGTTGTTTTATGTACTATCTTATTTATTTTTTAGTTAAACCATTTTCTATCTTTATTAAGTCAATTATTGCTCTCTTTGTATTTATAAAACAAAAAAAAACTAGGGTTGTATTTAAAAAAAAAAACCAGAATTAGGTTAAAAAGTAGGCAAATTATAATGATTAATATAAACACATCTTCATTTAGCTATTTTGTGTATTTACAATTATCTATACTTGAATTTTTTTTAATATCAAAGTAGTATGTCTTATCTTTTTATATTTTTCCATCAATGACTTGCATTATTATACTGGTCTCCACATATCTTGCTCACTTCTAGAAGAGACCAGTGTTTGTACTATTAATCTATGGTGAATTTTGTTATACATTAACAATGCCTCTTTTTCCCTCTTTTCTTGGATGCTATTAACTTTTTTTTTTCAATTCGATCACTTTTTCATAAGGCACTCGCCTTTTTGAGAACATGTATTGCAATTTCCATTTTTAGTCTGTTTCATGTTTTATTTTGGTTAAAACTCGATTTCAATCTCTGAATTTTCACTCTTACTCAAGTTAGTCCCCAGGTTCTGTCTGTGTTACATTTTGATCCCCAAATTGAATAAATATTGAACTAGATTTTTTCTATTTGCTGTCTTGGTCACCAAACTATTTTTGTTGTTTTTTATATCCTATCTTTCAAACTAAGACATTAGTCACCATAATTTATTTTTTTTTGTTAAATCATTTTTTGACTTTATTAAATCAATTATTAAACCTTTAATATATAAAATTTTTTCAGTTTTTATCTTGGTCCAATTTTTGTTTATATTATCTTTCCTTATCATTGCTTTCTGAAATGAAACTTTAATCATTATAATTTGCACACTATTGACTATGGTTCTGGTTGATTTGGCTTAAGTCAATTTTTTTTCTTTTCTTTTTATTTTTATTAATTTAATAGTTAAACCATTAATTGATTGGCATAAGTTAAATACAGTTTTATATTTTGGTCATTTTTTTCATTATTGATGATTGAATTTTGCTGCATAAATTATTTACTTTAAGGCCTATAGTTTACTAAAATAATTTGATCAATAATTGCTTAAATTCAAAGTAAAATTTTCTAGATAATTTTTTTATTGATATTAAAAATTAGAGTTTGAATTAATAGGAGATGAAAAATTTTCGTAAATTCTTTTTTAATAACAAAGTAAAATTTTCTAGATAATTTTTTTATTGATATTAAAAATTAGAGTTTGAATTAATAGGAGATGAAAAATTTTCGTAAATTCTTTTTTAATAACAAAGAAAATATGTATAGACTTGAAGCACACACAATTTTGTATTTCACAGTATTATATTTTGATCATAGCTAATCATTTTAATTATAAAACTATAATATAATGAGAACCCAACTCAAAATTAAAATAAAGTAAAATTTTAGTTGATTAATATGAATTTATGTGTGAAAATTTTTTAATTACTTATAATAAAAATTTATTTTATTGTAAAATTTATCAAATTAAGCCCATGCAATAATGTGGGGGTCATCAAAACCTTGTTTATACTATATATCTAACCTACCCTATATCACAGGCCATGCAATTGGAAGAAATCATTTCCAAATCTACTGGTACAAATGGAATTAAGGGTGAATTTACTTTAACTTAAATTAATTGGATTTTTTTTACTTTTATATTTTTTTTACCTAAAACCAATTTTACTTGAAAACCAATATTATGTAGATGCAATAATCCATTTAAAAGTAATTTTTTATAATGATATTAAATTTTTATGAATTTTTTTTAATCCCTAAAACTAGAAAAATTCATAAAAATTTAATAAGATAACAGAAAATATATTTTCAATATATTATTACACCTACATAATATTGACTTTTAAGTAAAATTAATTCCAAGTAAAAAAGAATTAAGAATAAAAATAAGTTAATTTGGATTCAATTGACTTAAAACGACCTGGCTCTAAGAAATCATCTGCGCAAACCAAAACTTAAATAGTCTCTAACAGCCAAATCTCTATGATATAGTTCAAATTAATAATTTGAATATATAGAATTATCTTTAAAATTGCTATAAAGTTGTGTCCAGGGAGAGAGAGGGAGAGACTAACATCATGACGACGAAAAGCACGAGAATCGCCGGCGAAATGACCGACAGATCGACAATCGTTTCTCCTGAATATCTGGTGTTGACGCACTGAAACAACACGGCTGCAAACCTTCTCAACCCGCCAAGTCCACTCAGCGAGTCCGAATTCCACTCCAGAGCACAGAACATCGCCACTTGGACCGCTATGAACCCAAAAACCGTACCCGACAGGTAATTGGACTGTTGGGTCGGGAGCAAGTGCGGGTATCCGATCTCATTCGTATTCTTCAGCAAATACTCCCAATAATCGTACGTGCGATTTCCTTTTCCTACCATCTTTTTCACCGTCTTCTCTAATTTCCCGACCTTCCAGATGCAGAGCCTTAAACAGGGTGGAAATAGAGTGTGTCCGAGCAGGATCTGAGGGATTAGAATCAGGAGCAGGACCGAGTTCTCGCCGAAAACCACCATGTTCTCGTTCGTTGGGACGAAGCCACAGTTCGCAGAGGTCGAGACGGTGGTGAAAACAGAGAAAGTGAAGAGGTTCAATCCTTTGGCTTTGAGAACTTTCTTCGCACTCGAAACCAGAGCCATGTAGACAAAGATCAGAATACTTCCTGTTACGTGTATGGCTAAGAGATACCATAAAACGATGAAACCCAGGAACTTGATGCTGTTGGGGAACATGTTTTTGTAACTTTCATCGTCGAGAGTTTGAAAATATGGTGATGGGGATGAGAGGGATTCGGGTTTTGCCATCAAACCTAGCTCGACTTCCGCTTTGGAATGTCCACAGTTAGAGCTTGCAACAAAAGCAACTCTCTCCTGGGTCCTCTCCAGTTTCTTGATCTTGGATCTCCAAAGGAAGAGTCCGACCATGGAGGTAAAGACCTCGCCGCCAATGAACATGAGAAGGGTCAGAATGAGGAGCTGGGGATTGGAGAAGACTTCCATTTCGACGGTTGACATGCTGGAGGCGGTGGCGGCGGAGACAGAGGTGAAGAAGAGATCCAAATCCCTGGGCCTAAAGGAACCATGGTCGGTTCTAGGTTTGAGAAACTTGAGAAACCAGAAACCGAGAGACGTGAGAACCAAGAAATAAAGCAATTCGACCCAAAAGGGGTTGGCATTGAGAAGAAGGATCCCCAAAAACCTGGACAATGATCTGCGAAAACATGCTAGTTTCGGACAACAATAACGACACAAGTGTTGCCACTTGCTGTAGAAGAACGTACACATACCAATCATGTTCGAGTTTTTTTTTTCTTGTTAATTAAGAGGGAGAGGAATGGGGCATATATAGGGGACTAGAATCCTCTGCCCCAATATTTTATTGTACCGTTAAATTTTAACAGCACGTGGAAAATGGAGTGTGGCCGATTTTCGGAAAGTTTCTAAAATACCGCACCCGTATCAATAAGCCTCTTTTTTCACCGTTGGATTTAAAGATGTCATGTTTTTGGTAAAACTCTTTTTTCCAACCAGAAGTTCTAAACTTCAAACATTCTAGTCCCTAAATTTTATTTTTTGTCTTATTTCTTTGACTTAAGAATTAATTGAACTTCTAAAACTTTTTTCTTTTAGTAATTAAAGATTATTGCTAAGATCTTTTTAGAATATCACCCAAGTCGCGTAGCAACTGTAAGACCCGTTGTTGAAGTGAGAGGGCAGTAAAATTATGTAAAACATTGACAGATATTTTTAGAATATTACCCCGTTAAGATTACGTAAAATGTAATTAAAGATTATTGCTAAAATTTTTTTAGAATATCACCCAAGTCGCGTAGCAACTGTAAGACCCGTTGTTGAAGTGAGAAAGCAGTAAGATTACGCAAAACGTTGATAGATATCTGAAAAAGATCTTGACAGTAATTAAAAATTACTAATGGATAAAATCTTTAGAAATTTGGTTAAGTCTACTTCAAAGAAGGAAGAAGAAGAGAAAACTATGGGGAATAGAAAAATAAAGAACTCACAAGCCATATTAATTAAAGATGTTGAGAAAAAATTAGGAAATTGGAACATTCATAAGATGGACAAATGAGAAGTTTATCAAAAGGGAACTTTTGATTTTAGAATGACTTGTTCCATTAAAACGGTAAAAAAATTTGTTCCAATAATGGAAGAGGATCATAAATTTTAATTGTTTTCAAAATACATGATCAAGGAACATCTAGAAAACCATTATAATTATTTGCATGTTAGTTTAGTGCAAATTGCTTTAAAATCATTAACAAAGAATGGTCTGAACACATCGGTAATAATCGCCTTAAGAGATTGTAGACATAATAAATTCTCTGATTCTCTGTTAGGCATTGTTGAGTCAAGTTTGTCTGATGGACCAATTTATTTTAATTGTCATCCAAACTTTACTATTTCTTTGAAAGATCCTTATATCATGAAAGTTTTAATTGCAAACATCATGACATCTGGCTTTGATATGTTGGAAGGATCCTAAAATCTTACCTTGGTTTATAGAATTTATTACAAAGTCATGACAACACAAATTGAACCTAAGGCTCTAGAATTTGATACACAAGGAGAAACTTTGTTGTTAAAAGAAAACATAGAAAAGAGTAATGTTGTTGTTCCCAAACCAATTAAATGAAGAGACATTAATCTTCCAGAAAAATGGATTTTCCAGAATGAAAAACCCATAAAAACATTGAAACTTCAAGAGTTGGAAAAGATAGTTGAATATGAGAATATGGAGAAGTTGAAATCAGATTTAGTAAAGATAGAATTATGAAGGTTGATTTTTCAGAATTGGAACCAAAAAGACTTCCTTCAAGAATTACCTATGAACCTTCAACTTCTACAGCTTCATGCTTTTATATCCCAAAATCTGAACATGAGAAACTTGTAGGTGGAATTAGAGAATCAATGGAACAAGTTTCAAATCCTGTCTACAAAATGGATCTAGTTGTCTTAGAAAAGAATAACAATTCAGGGCAACAAGAATAAGAAGTAAAATTTATATCTATAGGATCTCCCAATCCTAGTTTTTCAGATTTTCAATTGAATGTTCTGAGTGAATCATTTAAGTTTGACACTTAAAGCTTAAATGAAGATTTTTTGTTAGATAAGAATGAGATTAAAAGAAAATGATTTTTTGATACATATACCAAAGAAGATCAGAAAGAAATTAAACACCTTTGGTATAAAAGAATTACGAGAACTAAAAGAAATTTAAAATTCTTTGAATGGTTTATTTCAGCTCTAGTACTGGATGAAGAAATTACATTAGATGTTTTATAAGAACCTTGGTCTATTTACAAAACCAAAGATGGAAAAGAAATCACATCTCCATATCCACCTAACACTACAATCACCTTGGGAGAAGAAATTAAAACATTTGCTTCACCTTTTAAAGCCTTTAATGCGGAAACTTTAGAGATTGCTAAGAAACCTGTTGATAAAAAAGGATCTCCAGAATATTATAGAACAGAATAATTATACGAATCTTTGCCTATAGTCCATAAGTAAACAAATAAATAAAATTGAAAGTTCTTTGGATAAACATAAATTTGGTCTTTAAAAAGATTTTGTTTATAAGCCAGAACTTCTGTCGGAAACAACAAAATCCAGGGCAAGTCTTCCTAAAAAACTTCTGAAATTCTAATTAAAACCCAATGATTGAATTACCAATGATAGAATTACTAATTTAGCTGACCAAATAGCTAAATCAACAATCAAGTCTAATGAAACTGCTGATGAAAAACAGAAGGGTCTTCGGATAAATGTTATTGGTGAAACTCCCAATATCCAAGAATTAGTTACATCCTCTCATCCAAAACATGAAGCCTTGGAATTAAATCGAATTCATTCTGAAGGGAGAATAGGAGTTCTAATTGGCACCAATAGAGTTTGGAACGTGCCCTATACGTATGCCCCAACAAAACCATCTCCAGTTGATATAAGATTAAGCAATTATTCTAAACCATATGTTTTTACTGAAAATAAAAAAGATTCAACAAAGGAATGGAACATAGATAGTGTCAGAATACCAGATAATAAACACTATCCAACATATGATTATGTTTGGAATAGCTGCCAGAAAATAAGTTGATAATTCAGACCTAAAAATAGCTTACATGATCATAACTGGCTTTATATGTCAGTTAAGAAATTGGTGGAAAAAGTGTCTAACTGAATAAGGAATACAAGAAATAAAAAATGCAAGGAAAATACTCATGGCTCAACATGGAAATCAATTAATTCAAACAAGTGAACCAAATGTAGTAAATACTTTGCTGTGTATGATTTACTCTCATTTTGTTAGTGACACAAAAAGTAAAGAAAGTAGAAATGGTAAATTGTTGTTAAATCTGAAATGTAGAGCATTATCAGATTTACAATGGTATAAGGACACATTTCTTACAAAGGTATATGAAAGAAAAGAGTGTAGGTCCTCCATTTAGAAAGAAAAGTTTAATCAAGGATTACCTAAACACATTGGCCAATTAGTTATGGATCACATAAAAGAGAAAAACCAAGGTCACCCCAATATAGAGAATTACAAAATTATAGCGGAAGTAAAAGAAGTTGGTTTAAAAATGTGTCATGAAATGAAATGTTAAAAACATGTAAAAAGAGAAAAATTAACAAGAAGAAAAAAAATGGGAAGATTTTATTTTCAATTTGGCTATGATATTCTAATACCATATTCTGATTATGAGCCTAGAAAACAAAAGAAGCACAAATCCTATAGAAAATACATGAGGAGAAAATTTGAAAAATCAGAAGAAAAACCAGGAACGTCTAGAAGATTCAAAAGAAGGAAAACTAGAAAGTATCAAAATGTTTGCTGGAAATGTGAGACACCAGGTCATTTTGGTAATAAATGTAAAACAAGACAAAAAATAAACTCTTTAGAGATACAAAAAAGTTTAAAAAAGAGTTTAATACAGATTTTGTTGAATAATTATAGTAAACCGGAAAAGGTAGGAGAAGAAACATTTGAAAGTTTTGAAGAAATAAATGAAATAGGTCTTTCTGATAGTTCAGAGTCTGAATCAGAAAGTTATGATTCAAATTGCGTTTGTGAATCTTGTCAATTACAGAATACATTTGACAACCTTTAATTAAATGTAATACAAGTTAATATCATGACTGAAGAAGATGAAATAATCCTAGAAATTGCAAGACAAATTGATGACATGGAATTAAGAAAAAAATTTTTGTTTAAACACCTTGATAAGGTCAATAAACAAGAAAATCATCCAAATTAGGGAAGAAAAAATTTCAAGAAAAAAGTTGATATACTAGAATTGACTAAGCCTCTTGTCTATAGTCTAAATGAAATTTTAAAAAGAATAGATGAGTCACAGAAAAGTCAAAAACAACCTACAATAGCAGAATTAAAGGGAGAAATTTCAGAAATCAAAGTAGAAATAAAATCTCTCAAGAATAGAATTGAGATTCTAGAACTCCAAAATTTTGAAAGATACACTCAAAATTTTCCAGAAGATGAACTTATCATGGAGAATTTGGAAGAATTCATATTCAAGGCAAAACAAAAAGAGAGAGGGAAAAATATTCCAAAAATAAGCCCAAAAAAAGAAACCATAGAGGCAGAATATTCTAAAAAAAACCATTACAAATTAATGAAATCTATTCTATGCAAAATCAAAGATTTATCAGTAGAATGACTTTATTAATAGAAAACCAATTTAAACTGACAGCAATTGTTCTAGTAGATTCAGGAGCAGATAGAAATTGTATCAAGGAAAGAATTATTTTTTTATCAATATCTTAATAAATTTTTTAGGTCAATCACTGTTGCCAACAAGGAAACCATACTAATAAGATTTAAATTGACAAATTTTGATGTGTGAAATGAAGACATTTGCATTAAACAATATTTTCACAATGTTAAACATGAACCAATAAATAATTTTAGGAATTTCATTCTTAGTTGCAATCATGCCTTTTAAAGTAAGTATGAATGGGATTTCTACCAAGAAATTTAGGAAGAAAATAACTTTTGAGTTTGCTGAACCCCTTAGAAGATCATTGCTCGAAGAACCTAGTATAAATTTAGGAAGAAAACAAAATGTTCTTATGTGTTTACAGGAAGAAGTAAAACATAAGAATATTGAAGAAAAATTAGAAAATAAAGAATTAAAATAGAACATAGAACATTTCAAGGAAGTTTTAGCCAAAAAGGTCTATGTTGATGTCCCTAATGCTTTTTGGGAAAGAAAGAAACATATTGTAAGCTTTCCTTATGAACCAGATTTCAACGACAAAAATATTCCTACAAGATCTAGAGCAATCCAAATGAATGAAGAATTAATGACCCATTGTAGGAAAGAAATCCAAGAATTGATAGATAAAAGGCAAATTAGAAATAGTTCTTCACCATGGAACTGTTCTGTTTTTTATGTTATACAGAGCCCAGAAATTGAAAAAGGAGTGCCAAGGTTGGAAATAAATTCAAACCTTTAAATAAAGTCCTTAGATGGATTATGACATGGCCGCCTTCGGCCTTGCTTAGGAAGCCTGTGAGAATGAATCTCACAGTGGTTGTAAGTGGCTAGCTATATATGTGTACGAACATAAACTTCATGAAACTAATTGATTAACCTAGAAAATGCAAGATCTCCTTAACAAGAAATTTCTAATTAAGGTTGATTGTAAAGTAGCTAAAGATGTTTTGCTTAAAGATGTTAAAAATTTAGCTTCCAAACAAATTTTTACTCGTTGGCAAGCCGTTTTATTTGCTTTCAATTTTGATATTAAATATATTGTCAGAGTGACAAACTCTCTTCCTGATTTATTGACCAGAGAATTTTTGCAAGGAAGAGAAGATGGCAAAGAACTTGAACCAGAAAAACAAAATTGTTCTCTGTCAAAAATCCAAAGACGACATGATGGAGGTAAAAAGCTGTCTAGAAATGGACGTAGAATTAACTAAGGCTCTTTTAGCCCATAATTTCTTCCAATTGGAAGGCCCTGAACAAGGAGAAAATCCCTCCCAAGAATTAGTTCATAAAAAGATAAAATTTGAGGGAGAACCCTCCAAGAAAAGAGATTGGAATTCATGAAAAATTCCCAAGAAATGAAGCAAAAAAATCTTTCTCATGGCCACCTAAAGCCTCAAGAAATCTCTCTATATAGTTTGGGTATACCAACTGTATTTTAAGAAATAGAAAGGAAATGTTTAATTTTCCCAGAAGATAAAGAGTTTAGACATCTTTCAGTCATTAAATAGGCAAAAAAAATATTGGCCTGATCACCAGAATCCTCAGTGGCAATTACAGTCATTCAAGAAACCACCATTCTTTGAATTAATTCTACAAGAATATGGTTCTGTTGAAATTGAACATAAACCTAGGAGAACTACGGTCACCATAAAAAATGGTGATGGAGAATCCTCAAAAAAATTTATAACAAGATTGGAAATTTTCTCATTTAAAATATTAAAAGTCTGTATATTTGAAGAATGAGGAGTTCCATCTAGAAGGAGAAGTATCCTAACCTGAGGAAAATAAGAAAACACTTTACATTCTGATTGGGACTATATTAAAGCTCGGGATAAGGTCTTCCATATCCAAAACAGATATCATCAGCATTCCTAGATGGTTTTATTCAAGAACAAGCAAAAGAGGGTCCTAAACTGGTTTTATAACTGGTACTTTGGGAAAGGTTTATACAGAGACTCTTTCCCAAAACAAGTTATGAAATCCTTTGAAGGATTCTGCATGTTCCATGAACAATTCCTCAAGAAAGACCAATAAGTGCCATTCTGGGACTTCTTTTTTGTGGTTATGAACCATATTCCCTGGATTCTTCAATGGCAATATGAAAAGCGAGAAGTGTACTATGACACCCATTTCAGTCTTTGCTTAGAACGTGTTTGAGAGGTAAAATGATGGGATATATGCATTCTTAACCAATATCTTCCTGAGAATATCAGATTTGATAAAATTAATATAATTGATAAAAGAGAAAATCCAAATGAAGATTTTCTAGATGTCATGCTTAATCAATTTTATCAAGGAGGTCAATTCAGGGATAACCAAATTCCTGTCTCTGTATTGAAAGAAAGAATTCTGAAATCAGCACATAAGCAGTTGGTTTAGAAAAGTCAAGAAAGCATCAGATCCTCATCCAACAAGAGTGACTTAGCAAAGGCCCAGTAAAGTGTCGGCAGAAGAAGTCTAGAAATAGGTAGCCGGTTGTCCAAAATTATTTTTTCCACTACCAAAAATAATAGAGCACTAGCCAGCTATTATTGGAGTGGTCCCAAATTCCCTTATTCTCTGATTAACGAAGAAAAGCTAGGCTTTATCTCTAAGGCTCCAAAGCTCTGCATATTTAAGGATGTCTTCTGCTAGAGTTTAGGCATCCGAAAATAATTTATCTCTCTTAGTCCATATGTTGGACACCTTTTTTTCCAACAGAACTTGTATTTTACTGCTTAGTTCTTAAATTGTGTGCTGGTACCTGTATCAAAGCAGTGTTGATCCTGTTGAAGCTCAACTTCCTACTTCAACAATTAAAGTTTGTAATCATCCTGTTGTTCTTGATTGTTGTGTGATAAATTAGTTTTCACTACTTATTTGTAAGTATATGTTCTCCATTAATAAAGTATGAGTGTGAAGTTTCAATATGCATTTATAACCTATGTTGTTACTTCATGTTTCTAATTAAGCCATAATCTCACTAAAATTCTTAAAAGGTTGTTTTATTTTAAAAGAGTATAACAGGCTGGAAACCTGACATTGACCCTGTGATCGTCGAATGTGGAGGTGATAGTCACGGCTAAGTGTAACAGCACTGCCGTACAACTCTAAATTCCTTAAAACCTAAGAATTACATAAGGTGTTTATGAGTACCTGGGAATTTTTTGTATCAGAGCCATATTAGTTGCCTAAATTGTATATTTTAAACTTGAGGTCCTTAGTTGTAAAAAATTTAAAACTTTAAGGAAAGTTAAAAACCGCCGGTACCGATACGAAACCTGTATAGAAGAAAAGTCCCCAATTTTCGTTCCCCATCCCATACCTGGTCCTACATGAAGAAAAAAAATTGAGTTTTAATTATAAAAATTTTCATCTTTTTAAAATTTGTCTTAAAATTTTCTAACTATTAACTATTAGTCATAATTGTTTTTGGAAAATAGTTTTTTAATAAAATCATAATTAATAAAAAAAGACTAATAATTTAAATGTTCCATTAACTATAAAAAAAATTTATGATTTAAATTATTTGGAAGATAGTTACCATATATTTTACATTTTATATTTTAACAAATGTTAATTTGAGGAAGTACTATGATTTGTCTTTTTCTCACAGTCAAACAGATATTAGAAAGTTTTATAACTAAATGTTGACATAATTATAAATTTTTATGACTTAACTAAAACAATGAAAATTTTTACGAATTCAATAAAAATTTATGTAAGATTTTAGGACCAAATTCTCATTTAGGAAATAAAAATCACAAACTTTGTTGATGTAAATTATAAACCTAAACAATAATGTAAGTGCTTAGCATTTTTATTCTTCGTGGTGCGGTCCGGAATGGGAAGACCACCGGGGTCAGGGTGATACGTTTTCTTTCCTTTTATTTTTTTTTTCTTGCATATATATAATAATTAAAGGGCATATATATAATAAATGTACACCAAACCAAACTATGCTCCAGTCAGTTACTGGACAAATAAACCCAAACCCAGACGATAATTAATTTATAAATCGTTCCTAATGGCTAGCAATGGATTTGACACCACTTAATTCAAGAATTATTTAAACTAGAATCCCTATTGATAATCCATAAAAATGAAAATATTTGAATTTCATGACATACTTTTTTTAATAGCAAACAAAGAAACTTCACTAATGGTAACACAAATTACAAACGTCTATCAGTTAGTTACTGGGCATTACTTTAAAACTCATTTCGAACTCTTGAAAAAAAGACCCCCACTTCTTAAAACCCTACTTCAAGACTCTTGAAAGTTCACAAAACTTCAAGAGTTAACTCTTAAGACCTATCATTTTCATGACATTACCTTTTTTTAACAGCAAACAAGAAAACTTCACTAATGGTAACACAAATTACAAACACCCATCAGTTAGCTACTGACCATTACTTTAAAACTCATTTTGAACTTTTGAAAAAAAGACCCCCCACTTCTTAAAACCCTACTTCAAGACTCTTGAAAGTTCACAAAACATCAAGAGTTAACTCTTAACACCTGTCATTTTCATAACATACCTCGCTTGCATTAAGGTCCAAACCTTCAAAAACCTTTTTAGTTTTCCTATTCCAAATTGATCATGCATAATAAGTAAGGTTACTTCCCCAGCTTGCCTTTGTTTCTGTAATAAATATTCATTCAGCCTGTCCTTCAATCTTTTAAGAATGTTCATTCCAACCCGAACAAATACTTTGCCATCCCTGTTGTACACTATGTTTTATATCAAACAATGGACCAAAATGTGATCTTTAACTTCTAGTTCAAGATTGCAAAAAGGACACAAAACTCATTGTAGTCTAACTCCTCTTGCCTACAAACTTTGCCTTGTTAGTAGCCGCTGTTGAATTGCTTGGCGAACAAACATGACCTTTAACTATACATGTTTAGATCAACACTTACAGCTAGCAATAGATTGCACTTGAAGAATAATTGCATGCATCAATTTGATTGTTGAGATGTTTGACCAAAAATATGTTACTGGGATTCAAAAACTATCCACATTAATCTTTATTAGTTTCCAAAACTTGTATTGATAACAAATATTAGCAATGTCAATGAATTCAACGTTTTCTCTTTCTTTTGGACATCTTCTCCAACTCCATTTTGATCTCCAACCTTCCTTCTCCCATAACCCCTTATTGCTAACCAAACAATCTTTTTCACTCTTCAATCTAAATAACATATCCCAGGGCAGTAGGTAAAGTGCCAATTAGATCCAATTCCCAGATGGCAAAAATGCAAGGAAAATCTGCTAAGCTAGCTTCCACCAAGGGCACTTTAGATCCTGGATTTTAGCTGACATGAGTAGCATCATTTGACTACATGCATAACATCTTTTATGATGATGGGCCAGAAGAATCCCTACCCTAACATCTTGTGCGCCAAGGCGTCAAATCCAATGTAGGCTCCATAATCTCTTTATTATAATTCATCAAGGCATTGAAGTCCCCTACCATTGTAAGACACCTCTGTAAGGACAATACGAATCCCATTTTGTACAATATAAATCCAAGAAGAAAACATCTTCCTGAATGTACCTTTAGGTGGCTTTATTCCTTAGAGGTTCCACCCAGCTATTCATTTTCCAATAAGCCTGATTGGCCTCTTTTAATTTGTTAGTGTTATGCGTAAAAGTCAATCATGAGATGATTGTATTTTTACACATTAAGTCATGATATTTTATTAAGACATTCATCCAGCAATTATGTTTGTTGTTTGTTTTTGTGTAATGTAATAAACATAATTATAACCCTAGAATAATTATATTCTTAAATGTCCCTGGTCTAATATTATTGTGGAGCAGATTTCACTAATACATAACGACTAGCATATGTGGAGACTAATATGAGATATGTAGTCTACATATAGTTGCAAGTTGGAGAACTTGTTACTGAACCGACCCACCATGAGAATGTTACATATATCGTTATGTAAGTGTCATAAGTGATTCTCATAGTGATCATGGTATATGTAGTCCTTTGACCTAAGATCATCAAGGTTCCTTACATGTGAGTCACATACTTTGATACTTTCCTTTGTTGCTTCTAACTGAGTGAACTTGAAGGAGGTCATTGGGTATGTCACATATCGTGCGAAGGGATTTGTATGATCAAGATGAGATTTGTCCCTCCTATGTAACGGGGATGATATCTTTGGGCCCCTTGATAGAGTGAGACTTAGAAAATACATAGCCATGCTCGGATAAGTTGATATACGATATTAATGCCATCAGTTTAAGTTAGTCTACTTGGTAATCAAGAAACCAAAGATTGGGCTATAGGAGAGTTACACATTCCATGTCTCGTGCTTAGTCTTGATATCTTGGACAAAGGGACAATAGCATATATCGGTAATAATCATCAAGATTTGGTCGAATCACCAACAATTTTGTCACTTGGGTAGCAATGATGTATTGTTAGACACCGCTCATTGCTTATGATCATAAATATGATTTATGATCATTGCCATTGTGGTAAGAGCCTATTGGGTCGCACACATTGAGCTATTTGGATTATTAGAGTGCATGGGCTAATTTTTTGAGTTATGGTTTTATAATAATTTTGTATTAATAATGAGTCTAAAAGTTGAGCCATTATTAAGCCCGAAATTAAAACCTAATTGAATTAGGGCTTTGAAACCCATTAGGCCTAGAAGTTGAGTCTCACTATAAATACAAATTTTAGTGAGAAATTCACAGTCTTCCCTTAGCTTCCCAAAAATGACAGCCGCACTCTTCTTTTGCAATTCCTTGAATGAAGCAAGCTAGCACTGCGAGCACAAGAGAAACGCATCTGTCGGGATGTGGTGGAAGCGTGGTGATCCTGAGAAACTCATGTGGATACCATAGAAAGTTTGAACACAACAATTGTTCAAGTTTAATGATTCGACTCTACAGTTGGGTGAAATATCTTAACCGAATTAGCTATGAAAATTTTTAAACACCAGTTTACCCCGTTTCATTTGGATCCTAGATGGTTTCGGTTAAATTCCGCTACACTTTTTTCGCTCCCGAAACCCTACACAATTGTCATCATTTAAAGTTCTTTGTAATTTGTCAAATTGGTCTCAGTAGTATATTTTTATTTACCTGAGTATCCTACCTATACAAGAAGTTACACTTATGTTCCAGAGATCTACATCTACCATGAGACTAAAGCTTTCTTAGCTAGAAACTAAAGGACAAAGACATAACATGAAAGTAAGAATACAACTATACAACACAAACTAGTGATAGCTAACGAAAGGACACTAACACCCCCTTCAAGTTGGAACATGGAGCTTGTTAATACACAACTTGTCAAAAAGAAATTGAAATTGAGTTTTCCCCTATACCTTGGTTAAGATGCCAGCAAATTAATTATTGCTAGAAATATTTCGTGCTTCAATAACACCTAACTGAATCTTCCATCAAATGAATCTAGTCTAGCTCGATGTGTTTAGTCCTCTTGTGAAAGACAACATTGGATGCTATGTGTATAGTAAATCGGTTGTTGCAGTAGAGAAACATATGATAGGTGTGCTAAAAAATGAAATCACATAGCACCATTTGAACCCAATGGAGCTCAGAAGTTGCTGCAGCGATTGCTCCATATTTAGAAGATCATGAGACAGTTGCTTCTTAGATTTCTAAGAGACAGGTTAATTGCCCAGTGTAATGATAAATTTAGTTGTTGATCTTCAAGTTATTGGACAACTAGCCCAATCAGCATCACAAAATGTCGTAAGTTAAAGTTCTCTTTTGGAATAGAAGAAAATCCCTTGCCCCGGTGCCAATCTCAAGTATTGTAAAAGATGCATTACCGTATCAAAATGTTCTTAATGGAGCTTCTTCATGAACTGACTAAGCAAATTTATGGCATATGTTGCATCAAGCCTAATAATTGTGAGATATATAACCTTCCTAAAAAGCCACCTATATTGACTAAGATCCTTGATGAGTTTACCTTGTATTGAGAAAAGTTTATGGTTTTCCTGAATAGGGAACTTTGCTGGCTTTGAAGCCAGCATTCTAGTTTCTTACAAGATGTCGAAAATATATTTCCCATGAGACAAGAAAATACCATAAGGTGAGAGAGTTGCTTTAAGACTAAGGAAGTATCACAACTTACCAAGATCTATGACATAAAATTTTCCATGCAAAAACTACTTCAATTGTTGTATATGACCAAAATTATTCTCAACAATGATAATGTCATCTATATAGCTGAAAATAACCATAAAGTCATCACCTGATATCCTAGTAAACAAAGAATAATCAGCTTTGGATTTTGTAAAACCATACTCATTCTAGGAACATGAAAATTTAGCAAACCACCACCTTGGTGCTTGTTTTAATCCATAAAGTGACTTTCTCAAATGACATATTCATGAGTCACCTGTTGCAGGTAAACCAGGAAACAGTCTTATACAAATTTCTTCAATAAGATCACCCTATAAAAAGGCATCATTCACATCCAGTTGATGCAGCTCTCACCCCTTAACAGCAGCAATACTGAACAGACCTCAAACTATTGTTAATTTCACAACAAGAGTGGAAGTTTAAGTATAATCGATACCTTCAACTTGATTGTAACTTTTCTCAACCAAACAAGTTTTATATCATTCCATTATTCCATCGGCATTATATCTTTTTTTTGTAAACCCATTTGGCTCTTATAGGTTTTTTTCTTAGAGGTAGAACTCTAAGTGTCCTTCTGTTATTTTTCTCAAATGCATCTAGTTTTTGTTTCACCATTTGCTTCCACTTCGGATCAACATAAGCTTGAGCCAAGGTTTAAGGCTCAAAGTCTGCAAAAATAATTACAATGAAGGCTTTATAGCCATGGTTAAATTTGGAATAAGATAAGAAGGTGGAAAGGGAATATGGCATGCCTACAGAAGCAATATTGATTTGAACATGAGTCAAGCTGTCCACTTGTAAAAAGTCACATACAAAGTCCTACAATCAAAGTGGTGGACAATTGTTACATTATGGTCAACTTCCTAAAGCTTCGGCTGGCAAAGATGGCTCAAACTAAATTGGTTCTTCATTTTGGTTTTCAGTATCCAACTCTTTTGATTCAAGTGGTACATCTTCATAAACAATATCTGAAGAAGGAAGAAAACTGACTAAGGCATCTTTTTGAATGTTTTTGACATTGATTTAGAAATGAAAAATGTCTTCACAGAAGACAACATCACATGACACAAGAATTTTATAAGATCTGAGATCATACACCTTGTAACCTTTTTGCCTAGTTGGGTAGCCAATGAAGACACTTGCATTTGATCAACTTTTAAACTTGTTATAGGTTCTTGATTTGCTGTGAACATAACAAAGACAAAAAAAACACGAAGATGGTTAAAAGGTGAGGGTTTTAGATAAAGCAGCTCATAAAGACTTTTACCCCTTAACTTTGGCAAAGACATGTGATTTATCAAATATGTTGCTATAAATATGCATTCTTCCTAGAATTGTATAGGAAGATTGGCTTGAAATCTTAAAGCCCGAGCTACTTCCAATAAGTGACGATATTTTCTTTCCACCACGTATTCTATTGTGGTGTGTCAACACAAGATGTTTAAAGAAGAATCCCATTTTGGTGAAAGAATAATAACATTCGATCGGCTATGAGTTCAAGTGCATTATCACTTATAACATAATGTACAACTTTGCCAAATTGATTTTTTATGAAGGCATGGAATATTGTAAAATAGGAATAAGCATCTGATTTTTGTTTTAAGAGATATATCCATATACTTGTACTAAAGTCATCAACAATATCAAGGAAATAATTAGCACCAGAAAATGAAGATGTCGTATGTGAACCCCAAATATCCATGTGGACTAACTTAAAACAATTTTTGCTTTTGGCAAAGCCGGAAGATAAAGGTTTTCAAGTTTGTTTGGCTCGATAACATGAGTCACACACTCATTCAGATTTTTCAAAGACATGTTTGATAACTGTGGAACAAAAGAAATTTTTCTAAAAGGAACATGGCTAAAATGTCTATGCCACAAAGCAACACAGTGATCCACCTTAGTCAAAGCAGCAACAGATGTAAAACTATCCTTGAAGTAATACAACCTATCTTTAAGTTCACCCTTGCCAATCTGCCTCTTTGTAGCCAAGTCCCGTAAAACCAGTAAGATGAATAGAAGGTTACACACCAGTTTAAGTCTTAGGACAGTCTACTCACCAACAACAAATTGTAAGTAAAAGTAGGAACATAAAGAACATCTGTTAGTTAAATAGTCGAAGACAAAAAAGCTTGACCAAGTGTTTTAGTATTGGATGTTGCTCTATTGAGAAGCTTTATGGGCAAAGATTTATAAGTAGTATGTGTTTTTGTCAAAACATCATTACATAACATCATGTGTTCAGAAGCTCCTATGTCTATAATTCAATATAAAGAATTTGTTACATTCTTACTAGCAAAGTTGGCTGAAGAAGTTTGATTTAAGATCAATGGCAAGAGTTTTTCATACTGATCTTGTGTAAAAATAGGCCAATTTTTCAATACACTAATGCCTGTGATTTGATCCAAAGTAGCATTGTCCATCAAAGTTTTTCCCTGCTTGGAGCCTACCTGACTTTTGCCTTAGTTTCCAACAGATTTTCCCTTTTGGTTCCCACTAATCCGGGTATCCATTCAAATCAAAACACATGCATCGTGAGTGACCAATCTTGCCATAATGATCACACGTTAGTTTTGCTTTATCTTTGTTTGAGTTCTTGCCTCATTGAGGTTTTGCAGCAAGTACGAATAGCTTCAACAATTGGATTACTTGTAGCAACAAAGTTTTATCGTCTTCCCTATTTAGTGACAAGTGTGTAGGCTTTATTCAAGGTAGGAAGTGGCCCCATGTTTAGCACCTTAGACCTAATCACACTAAAATTATTGTCTAGACCTATGAGAAAAAATGTAAATTTTCACCTTTTTTTAGCAAGCAATTCATTTACGTTGTCGCAAGTACAAGTCAGAACATTGGAGTATATTGCCAATTCATCCCACAAGGCCTTCAGGTTTGTGAAGTAAACAGCTACTGACTAATCCTTTTACTGCAATAGTGTTATTTCTCTTTTCTTTTCATATATCCCTAAAGCATTCCCTTGAGAGAACTTTTCCCATCCAGATCTCTCTTGTAGTTTCAGTATATGCTACGATTTGATATAGGTATGGTGATAAAGCATTGAAAATCCACAAGATCACCATGGAGTCACATTTTTCCCAGGCCTGCAGTAAGGGCGATGACTCTTCTAGTTTCTCCAATGCACCATTCACAAAAGCCAACATGTTCTTTGCTCTCAATGCATTTTGCATTGCACATTTCCAGGTGTGATACTTGTCACCCTTCAACAAATAGCCAACAAGGTTGGCACCAGGACTGTCGGATGCACTTAGAAAATATGGAGAAAATGGGCCATTGAGACCAACTAAAGGCATATTTGAGCCATTAGGTCTCCTGTTCGGGTCCTCTCCCATTTTAATTTCAAGTTTCAAAGTGTTAAAACCTATTATTATATTATGTCAAATTAGTCTCAACTGTATATTTTCATTTATGTGAGTATCCTACTTATACAAAAAGTTACACTTATCTTCAAGAGATTTACATCTGTCATGAGACTAAAGCTATCTTAGCTAGAAACTAAAGGATAAAGATTTGAACAAGAAAGTAGGAATAGAACTGTATAACACAAACCAGTCATAGTGAACAAACAGATGCTAACATAATTCAAGCATATAAATTGATTACTCTGCCAGTACCTCTGTCAAGGCCTCTACTTTGCCCTTGGACAGTGCACTTGCCCTATATTCCTTACCCTTAAAACCTTTTTGACTTGCACATGGTCAAATGACTTAACAAGTTCTTTTATGAACTTAATGTGCTTACAATGTGTCACCCTTGCGATCTCATTCGCCTAATTGACCATGAGCTGTGAGTCACTAAAAATATGATTAAAATAATTATTAGGTAATAGAGTTTTAGCTTTTTAAATACCATTGATTTTAGATAAAGGCAGACCCAAAGTCTTTCGAGGAAGAAGGGGCCAAATATAATTTTTCTCCATAAAATTTAGGTCTTAAAATAGCATTTTGACCAATTTAATGAGGAAAAAACAAAGGAAGTACTTGACCCCAAATTTTGTACGAGCTAAGAAAACAAATCTGATTTTACCATTTTAGGGGCCAAGAGCACCCACTGCCCCCGTTAGGGTGCCATTGATTCTAAAAAAATAAAATAAAGTAAAATTAGTCCTTGGAGACTGAAGCCCTACACAATAAACTAGTAATTTACCCTCATCCTTCACAAACAATTTCTAATACTCTTAATTAGGAAAAAAAGCTTCTGAGTATAAAATAAAATAAAATAAAATCTCTACGGCAACTAATTTCCCTGGAATGAGGAGTAATTAACAACAGAATTATCAACTCAATGAATTACACACGTAATTGAAATTATGCACAAGAAGTGGGAAGGCCAGGATGGATGAGCCGAGCAAATTAAGGGGCTGCCCGGCAAGGTGCTGTCCAGCAGGACTGCAACTTAGACGACTCATCATCCACATCTGCAGGCCGCAGTACGATGGGCTTGTAGAGGTGTGCAATCAATCATCCAGGTCCATCAACTCATCCGTCAGTGAAATCCAGTGTAGGATTTGGTTGTTATATACGAAATGAGGCTAAGTATTGTTGCCTGGTCACTCAAGGTCAATTGATTAAAAATGCTTATTTTTATTTTTACTGATTTTTTCATCCATATTTAAAAGTTAATATCTTATAGAAATAATAGTTCATTGAATAATATTCTGTATAATATAAATTTTTATGAATTTTTCACTTACTAAACCTAAACAAATTAAAAATTTTATCGTATTGTAAAAAAATGTTATTTAGGAGATTAATAAAACTATGTTTTACTAACTTTCAAATGATAAAATTTGTTTAATTTGTTCTAAGTAAATATTTAATTTTGATGATGACAAGTGAATTGTGTTTAGTATGCTTAATCTCATTTTATTGGGTCAAAATAATTTTGTTAAAGTTGTGCTTAAATTTTAAGTATTTCAAGTGTTATTTCAAAAAATATGTTTAAGTTTGACGATGAAACTTGTTTTTAAAGAGAATTTGGTAGGTCATCAAAATATATTAATGTTTGAATTAAGTTTGTTTTACAAATTACAAGTGTTTTTAACCTGCTACCAAGTTTATACTTTAATGTGTTAAAACAGTTTAATTCAAAGTTTGGAAGTGCTGTCTATTTTCTGAGTATCAGGTAACCTGTTAAGCTTCGAGTTTAACCTGTCATTCGCAAGTCTGAAAGTTTCCCCCAAAATTCTTCGACTGACGCGATTTGAGTCAAGATTTGAAATATGACACGGACGAATCAGAGGACGCCACCTGGACACTATGGCAGAACTTTTTATGACCTGTCTCTAGCCGTTTTTGACCGTTGGAGGACGAAATCGAGTTTAACCCGTTAAACTCGAAACTTAACGTGAAGTCTGCAACTTTTCCTCTTTTGCACAAAAAAACAGAGCAATGGTCACCAGAATTTGTGGACCTTTTCCAGACTTCCCCAGCAGGATTCCAATGTCTCTTTGGCCCCCAAATAAGTATAAAAACATGAAGAAACACTTTGAAAACAACTCTTGGCAACTAGAAAAGAGATTTCATCTTCAAAGAGCTTGAGTTTGAGAAATGCTAAGAAAGTGAGCTATCACTTGTTTATCTAGCTTTGAGAGCTTCTATTGTTCTTACCACTTTGTAACCTTGTAAACACCATTTTGTGAGATTGAGTTGGTGAGGTTTCTAGTTAGCCTCTAGGAAAACTAATGAGAGAAAGGGTGTTGGTGAGATTTCTAGTTAGCCTTTAGGAAAACTAGTGAGTGATTGTGGTAGAGAAAACTACCAAGGAAGTGTGTACACTTGTGATTTATAGTGGTGATGGCCTGCGGCGGCTTCATCGTGTGCCATTGTAAGGGTAGAAAAGACTTCAGATGGAGGAGAGCACTTTGAGAGAAGATTCCCCAGTGGAGGATACCTGAAATACTTCAGAAAACACAGGTTAAGAGGTCCCCGTGTGTATTCCCGGGGAGGAGCCTCCGACGCCCAAGTCAGTATTTTCAGATAACTAGATTATGTGCTCTTTTGTGTATTCAAAGTGAAATTTTCTTCTTACCCTTCTCCCTCTGCTAAGATGCTTTCTGGGTGTTTTATATAGGAGGCGTGCAGAAGCCATTCCCCTCTTATGGTCGTCCCAGATTACGACACGTGTCTGGTGGGATGTGATCCCTGCTTTTCCGGGAACGAAGGGACGCTTATCAGCCTAGGCATTCCGAGGGTGTCGTATCGAGGTGTCCCTCTGATGGCGTGCCCCAGTGATAGCGTGTCAGAATGTACTTGGGGGACGACTTTATGGAGAGGTGTCAGAGGCTCCTTAAATGCTTTGTTCGTACCTTCCGAGGTTACTCTAACGTCTCGGGGAAGATAATATTCCCCGAGGATGGTTCCTTCGAGGGGTACTTCTGTTTCCGGAGAGGGTCCGATCGCTCTACCGAGGTTGGTCCTACCATTCCCTAAGGAAGCGAATTCCCTACATTAGGCCAGGGGGATCGTTTATCCTTCTGACCTCGGCTGGCAGTTTCCCTCTGCCGAAGTCGATACTCCGTCAAGTTTGGGAGCTCGGCCAGTGATAAGCACCTCGGCTATCACATGCCCCCTCCTGGAGAGCCGGAGCGGGTGCTTCGGCTATGTTTTCAAGAAGGTCCCTTTGCCGATCTGGGGGCTGAAACTTTTCTTGGGAAGTTGCCTCGCTTCAGAAGTCGTCTCCTCGGAGCCGAGGTACCCCATCTAGTTTTCTGGATGTCCTCGAGATGTACGTTATTTTTTTCTTTTTGCTTTTTCTGCCGCGGGTCTGTGAATCATCGCATCCTTTGGCGTGAAATTTCTTATCAGGCTTTTTCCGAGAGTAAGTCATCTTCCAGGGTTTGGTATCTGCTTTCCTTTTAGACTTACACTGATATTTTACCTTTTTGCAGAGATGGGCGATCAATCTGCCGAGTTTTATAAATCACTCTTCGACAGTCAGGCTAAGCGGGGAGAGCAAGTACGCAGGAAAACTTCTGGTAAGAGGAAGAAGTCGACTACCGGCCCTTCTAAGTCCAAGAAGGCCAAAGCTACCACTCCTTCTCCCCCCGAGAATGTAGTTGAGGTGGAAGATCAGTCCTCTGCTCAACTTCCGACGGCCGAGAACCCTTCTTCGGACCCTGACATCCTCGGGGAGACACTGAGTCCTGCTCCTGCTACCGAAATTCCAGCAGAGCGAACGTCTGCCCAGGAGTTTGAAGAGGGCAGAAGGGGGAAGGGAAAGAACGTCACTGAGGATGTTCAGGAGGTTGGTTCTGAGGAGTGCGTCGCCGAAGTTCCACCAGGTTGGTTCCTTAGCCATTCCGCTACAAATCTCAGTATTTTTCGTATCTACGATTTTTTGGATGAATGGCTAAGGGATGATGTCTTGATGGAACTTCGGCGTGACCTTGCAGAGAACGCCCCTACTGCTTCCTGGGTGGAAGCTCATGCCCGTCAGAGGGCTCTTCGGGACCGACGGATTCCGCGGGACAAGGTGCCACGGGAGCCCTTCTGGACGTTCACAGAGGACATGGATTTGTTCTCTGAGGATAGCCAGCTGATGGCTCCGCAAATGGCGGCGGGGGTGCTGACTAATGCCACTTTTCAGTCCCTTACCACCGAATGTCCCAGCGAAGAGATCCTCGCGGCGAGGATGACCGAGCACGCTGCTCAGGTGATCCTTCCTTTTCTTGTATTTTAGAAAATTGTTCTTCTAAGCTATCACTGCCTTCCGATACTTATTTGGCGCCTCTGTTTTTCTGCAGCTTTTGGCATATAGCGGGTACTTCCGCGCCTGGTCAGCGAAACAAACGGAGACCCGCTCTCGGTCCGAAGATTCCTTGCGCAAGACGAAGGAGTCTCTCGCCCAATATGCCCTAAAATATGGCGAGTTAAACAAAATCGCGAAGGAGGACCTTGGGAGTCTTCGGGCCGAGGTTGTGTCCAGCAGGCAGGAGCTTCTTACTGATTTCTCAGCCAAGGTTGAAGACCTCGGCTCAAAGTGCGTGACTCTTTCTTTAGAGAATGAGGCCCTTCGGAAGAAGACCGCTCAAGACGGCGAGGATCTTGCGAAGGCACTCGCTTTGAATGCCGATCTTCAGGCTGAGATTGCGTCGCTGAGGAAGAAGGAGACGAAGAGCAGGAAGAAGAAGAAGCTGGAGGAGAAGATTGTCGCGCTAAAAGCTGAGCTGGCGGCTCTTGGCGCCGAGAAGGACCGTAGCGAGCAAATGTCGAAGACGTCTTACCAAGATGGTTTTTGCTTGGCTCGTCACCAGGTCCTCGCTCGGCACCCTGGGCTTGACCTTTCTCACTTGTCTGCTTTGGATTTTCCCAAAGAGCCCAGATCTTCATGGTCCAAAGTCGAGTTCCTCAATCTTCCTCCGGCTCGGCCTGCGTCTTTGACTGAGCCCTCTGGAGATGATAATGTTTGACGAAACGTCGGATACCCCTGCTCAGTCATAGGCTTTCTTCTTCCTTCTTTGTATTTTTTGCCTTAGAATTTTTTAATGAAGAATTTTTTTCCTCCATTCTCCGTTCTTTCTCCCGAATATGCCTTCTCAGAAGCTGGTATGATTCTAAGTATGCACTTTTGGCGAACACCTGCACCTTATCTTTCGGAAGGAACCTTTTTGAACTTCTTCCGTGTTCAGATGGGTTTTTAAGCTTAGTAAGGAATTTTGTAAGGCAGGATCGTCAAGGCATACTCTTTCGGTAACGAGGGCATATTCATCATGTATTTTTACTGACGACTTCGGGGAGGAGTATCTTACAGGCTTTCTTCGAAAAAATGTCTAAGTATAGAATTTTTTCAGAGAGTCTGAGTGCCAAGTATTCTTCAACTCCACTCCCTCAATATTACCCAACTTAAAGACCCCTGGGCGAACTTCGTCGAGGACCAAATAGGGTCCACTCCAATTTGCCCGAAGTACCCCTTGCGATGGCCTTCGCTGTTCGAACTCGGCCTTTCGGAGAACAAGGTCTCCCTTTTTGATCTCCTTTTTTCTTACATGTAAATTGGCGGTGCGTGCTATCCGTTGCTGGAAGGCCTTTCTCCTTAACTCGGCCATTTCGCGGTGTTCTTCGAGGAGGTCCAGTTTTGCTCTCAGTCCAAGATCATTTCCTCCTTCATCGAACACCTGTACTCTTACCGAGCGCTGCATGACTTCAATGGGAATAATGGCCTCAGTCCCGTATATGAGCGAGAAGGGAGTCTCTCCCGTGGCTCTTCGGGGAGTCGTTCGGTAGCTCCATAGCACACTTGGAAGCTCTCCTGGCCATTTCCCTTTTGCCTCTTTTAGCCTTTTCTTCAGGCCATCTTTTATTGTTCTATTAGATACCTCAACCTGCCCATTGCTCTGAGGGTGAGCTACTGGGGCAAAATGTATCTTGACGCCAAGGTCCTTCATGAATTCCTGGAACCCCTTGTCCGTGAATTGAGTCCCGTTATCGGCCACTATTACCCTTGGAATGCCAAATCGGCATATAATATTCTTCCATACGAATTTTTGAGCGTCCTTCGTTGAGATTGATGCTAGCGGTTCTGCCTCTATCCACTTAGTGAAATAGTCCACTGCGACGATGCAAAATTTTACTCCACCGGGGGCGTTTGGGAGAGGTCCGATGAGGTCAATGCCCCATACGGCGAAGGGGCAGGGGTAATCTGTTGCATTTATTCTTTCCGAGGGTAGCTTTTGGATATTGGCGTGCCTTTGGCAGTTGTCGCATCTTCGGACGAATTGCCTTGCATCCTTCCTTAGGGTAGGCCAAAAGTAACCTTGTCGGAGTATTACTCCTGTGAGGGTGTCTGTTCCTATATGGGAGCCACACACTCCTTCATGTACTTCTTCAAGTATTATTTTGGCGTCATCCTCGCCTATACATCTTTGTAGAGGACTTGCGTACCCTTGTCTGTACAGTTCTTCCCCAATGAGGAAGTACCTCCCTGCACGCTTTCGGACCTTTGCGGCTTCTTTAGGATCCTCGGGAAGCTCTGAAGTTGCCAAATATCTCTTGAGGGAGGTTTGCCATCCCTCCCCCGAGGTTTTTATGCACATTAACTCCGTGCTGGGGTGTTTTAGCACTTCGGTGGGTTCCTTAGCCTTGGCCAAGGCATCCGCTTGGGTATTATCCCTTCGGGGCACGTTCTTTATGTGCACCGAGTCGAAATCCTCAATGAGTTTCTGAACGAGGTCGTGATACTTAGCCAAAATTGGGTCCTTTGCCGCGTATTCTCCCTTCGTCTGTCGGACTATTAACTGTGAATCACTGTGGGCCACAAGGTTCTTCACACCTACTTTTCTGGCCATTTTCAGTCCGGCTATGAGGGCTTCATATTCGGCAATGTTATTGGTAACATTAAAACCGAATTTGACTACTTTAGAAGCTTCCATGCCTTCGGGACCCTGAAGGACTATTCCAGCTCCTTGATGCTCTACGCCTGACGCTCCATCGACGAAGAGCTTCCATTCTGGATCAGTTTCTGTTTCACCTCCCGTGAGTGGTTTGATATTTTCAATCTCAGGAATCTCGGCAATGAAGTCTGCAAGTGCCTGAGCCTTTATTGCCTTTCTAGGCTCGTAAGTAATGTCATATTCACCGAGCTCGATGCACCATTTTGAGAGTCTTCCCGAATGCTCCACTTTTTTCATCACATCTCGCAGGGGCAAATTACTTCGTACGGTGATGGCGTGTCCTTGGAAGTAGGGTCGTAATCTCCTACCCACCAGCACTAACGCGTAGATAGCTTTTTGGAGCAACGGATACCTCGTCTCGGCGCCATGCAGGGACTTGCTTACGTAATACACCGGCCATTGTTTCCCAGCCTCTTCTTTCACTAAGACAGAACTTACCGTCTTTTCAGTGACTGCAAGGTAAAGGATGAGGGGTTCCCCCTCCCGAGGTTGTCGAAGTGTTGGGAGGCGAGTTAGATAACTTTTGAGCTCTCCCCAGGCTTTCTGGCATTCTGTATTCCATGGATGTTCCTGGATTCCGGAGGTACCACCTTCCTTGGAGACTTTGGTGAGTACTTTGAAAAACGGGCGACATCGGTCACCATACCTGGAGATGAATCTACTTAGGGAGGTGATCCTCCCGGTAAGCCTCTGTATGTCTTTGATAGACGTAGGTGTCCGAAAATTCAGCAGGGCTTTCACTTTCTCAGGGTTAGCGTCTATTCCCCTTTCTGACACCATAAACCCGAGAAATTTTCCTGCGTTTACTCCGAACACACACTTTTCGGGATTAAGGCGAATGCCGAACTCTCGAAGTCGTTGGAAGGTTTCGGTTAAGTCGGTGATATGATTACTGGGCACTTTGCTCTTGACTATCATATCATCGATGTACACTTCCATGTTCCTACCGATCTGTGCGTCAAATACCTTGTTCATCAGTCTTTGGTAGGTGGCTCCTGCGTTTTTGAGCCCGAAGGGCATTCTGACATAGCAGTAAGTACCTATCTCTGTGATGAATGCCGTTTTTTCCTCATCCTCGGGGTTCATTCGGATCTGATGATACCCGCTAAAGGCGTCGAGGAAGCTAAGCAGTCCGTACTCGGCAGTTGCGTCTACCAGCTGATCTATGGCCGGTAATGGGTAGGAGTCTTTTGGACAGGCATCGTTTAAGTTTCGGAAGTCGATGCACATTCAAAGCTTTTCACTACCCTCTTTTGTGGCTATAACCACATTGCTGAGCCATTCGGGGTATTTTACTTCCCTTATTACCCCGGCCTCGATGAGGCGACTAACTTCGGCCTTGACGAAGGACTTTTTGTGAGCTGATAGATTCCGTTTTTTCTGCCGAACTGGTCTGACGTGTGGTTGCACTTTAAGATTGTGGTGGATTATGCTGGGGTCAACCCCAGGCATATCCTTCGGCGAATAAGCAAATAGATCCTTGTTCATGCACAAAAAGGATACAAGCCTCTTTTTGTCCCCTTCGGCCAGTTTCTTCCCAATTCGGGTGTTTCGGCCGGGGATCAATTCTACATCTTCTGTTTCTATTTTTTTGAGGCTTTCCGTTTCTTCTGCCGTTGCCTTTTCATCCATCAAGACCTTTTTTCCTTCTGCCGAAGTCTGTACCTGGATCTTGGTTGGGCTTTGCCTGGCCCTCGTGAAGACTTTTCTAACCTCGGCTTGATCAATGAAGATTTCAGCATCTCCGTCTTCGGTGGCGAAGGTGACCGTCAGGTACCTTACATCTGGCCGAATGTGAAAATTACCCTGAGTCTGCCTTCCCAGAATGGCGTTATATGCTGACGGTACATCAATGACTATAAATCTTGTCCTGCCGGAGGCGATTAACTCTTCTTTGCTTTTGGGGGAGACCCCTTTCAGCATCACAGGCAGGTCGATGTACCCAAGGACTGGAAGTTCAGATGGTCCGACGCCGAAGGTGGGGGAACTGACTGGGCTAAGGTCACTTTTTGAGATGTCTAATTTACCCAGCAGATGAGAAAAAATGACGTCGGTGTTCGAGCCGTCATCGAGGAGCACTCTCTTGACGTCCCAGTTCCCTATTCTTGCCATGACAAGGAGGGGGTCGTCGTGAGGGAATTTTATTACAGACCCATCCCTACGGGTGAGCCTTCGCGAGGAGCTCCCGTACTCCATGATGGAGACTTCTCTCATCTTTCTTTTTCTCTCGGCCGAGGGCATCCCAGTAGTGATGGTTTGGATGATCCCTGCCGAGGGTGGCAGACTTTTCCGGGGACTTCGGTCCCGCCGTCTATCTGAGTCATACTCTTCATCATCTGCTCTCCTCTGCTCTTCCTTTCTCCCTTTCGGAGAGGGCATCCGCAGATATCGCCGAAGTTGACCCTGTTTGATCAGGGACTCGATGTACTTCTTCAACTGGTAACAGGCTTCAGTGTCATGGCCATGTTCCCGGTGAAATTGACAGAATTTTTTCATATTCCTTTTATTCTCCGGGGCCATGGCCTTTGGCCTTGGGACTGTGGTCCCTTGCCTTTCTAGCGCCATTAGAATGCTAGCTCTTGTGGTGTTCAAGGGAGTGAATGCTGCGGGCCTCTTTCCTCTTTGCCTGCGGGACCGCTCTCCCTCGTTCTGCTGGCGCGGCTGGTGGCCAGGCCCTTCGGTGCGAGGGTGTTCTGCCTTAGGTCCTCCCATTCTGAGTTCTTCGGCCGTCATGTGTTGTTCGGCTCTTCTGTAAAATTCCCCAAGAGTTTCTGGGGGATCTTTGGAGAACTCGTAGAACAGCTGGGAGTCCCTCCGCAGTCCTCTGACCATTGCCAGGATGCGAATTTCCGGTCGAAAGTCTGGTACGCTCAGTGCTTCTCGATTGAATCTTTCAACATAATCGCGGATGGTCTCCCCTCCTTTCTGAGCTATGTCAAACATTTGCACTGGCATTTTGGCAGTTGGCCTACTACCAATAAACTGTTGGGTGAAAGCAGTAGATAGTTCTTGGAAGCTCAACAAACTTCCCTGGGGCAAAGAGCCATACCACGCTGTTGCTGGTCCTGAGAGCGTCACCTCAAAGCATTTACAGAGCGTGGCGTCGTCCGCGCCATGGAGCACCATACTTCGCTTATATTTTGTCAGGTGCGCCTGGGGGTCACTTCGCCCGTCATACATTTCCAGACGAGGAACCCTGAAATCACTGGGCATAGGCGCCTCTACTACCTCGCGTACGAAAGGCGACTCCTCTCCGGTGTAGGAGTCGGACAACCGGGACCAGACTGGTTTTCGGGAGATCTGTTTCTCGACCTTTTCCAGCCTTCCCAGGATCCTTTCCATAAGGGCGGCAGTGCTGGTTCCTTCCTGCCGTCGTGTGTTTGCTGGTAGTGGCGAATTTCTTCTTCGCCTTGGGGAACGACTCCGGCGAGGGGGAGAAGGGGACCTCTGGTAAGGGGATGCGCTCCGTTGACAGGAGGCCCTGGTCTCTTTTGGGGCTCCCCCTCTGGCGGGGCGCGTCTCAACGGGTTCACCATCTGTTGAATATGCGTCAAGGGAGTCTCCACTCCCTGAACTCCGGTGAGTAGATCGCGAGCTCCTTTCCCGACGAATGGTCGAGGGTGAGGCTCTTTGAGTGGGTGGAGGTTGGGGCAACCTCTGATCAAGCTGCTGAGTGATTTCGGCAACGATAGAATGCTGGAAATCCCGTAGGAAGCTCATCGTTACCGTTACAGGACGGTCGTCCTCCATCATGGAAGTTTCTGCCACAGGCAGAGGGGTCGCCTGTTGAGTCTCAGGTGCGAGGGGGGATCTTGAAATCCCTTTGTCCTTCGAGCGCCGAGTCTCCACGACGGCGACATGGGATAGGTTTCCCACAGACGGCGCCAAATGATGGCCTGCGGCGGCTTCATCGTGTGTCATTGTAAGGGTAGGGAAGACTTCTGATGGAGGAGAGCACTTTGAGAGGAGATTCCCCAGTGGAGGATACCTGAAATACTTCAGAAAACACAGGTTAGGAGGTCCCCGGTGTGTATTCCCGGGGAGGAGCCTCCGACGCCCAAGTCAGTATTTTCAGATAACTGGATTATGTGCTCTTTTGTGTATTCAAAGAGAACTTTTCCTCTTACCCTCTTTTCCTTTTCTAGGATGCTTTCTGGGTGTTTTATAAAGGAGGCGTGCAGAAGCCATTCCCCTCTTGTGGTCGTCCCAGATTACGACACGTGTCCGGTGGGATGTGATCCCTGCTTTTCCGGGAACGAAGGGACGCTTATCTCAGCAAAAGTTGCTGAGCTGACAGCCTAGGCATTCCGAGGGTGTCGTATCGAGGTGTCCCTCTGATGGCGTGCCCCAATGATAGCGTGTCAGAATGTACTTGGGGGACAACTTTATGGAGAGGTGTCAGAGGCTCCTTAAATGCTTTGTTCGTACCTTCCGAGGTTACTCTAACGTCTCGGGGAATATATTCCCCGAGGATGGTTCCTCCGAGGGGTACTTCTGTTTCCGGAGAGGGTCCGATCGCTCTACCGAGGTTGGTCCTACCATTCCCTAAGGAAGCGAATTCCCTACATTAGGCCAGGGGGATCGTTTATCCTTTTGACCTCGGCTGGCAGTTTCCCTCTGCCAAAGTCGGTACTCCGTCAAGTTTGGGAGCTCGGCCAGTGATGGGCACCTCGGCTATCAAGTGCAGAAGAAAACTCTCAAGTGGTGAACTTGAGGAGATGAGTAGGCTCTCAAGAAGAGAGACCGAACCTCTATAAATTCTTGTGTGCAAGCTTCTCTTCTCCTACTTGCTTGATTATTGCTTGGTGATTTGTTTTCATTCATTGGTTGAAGTTGTTTGTTTTCAAAAACACTTCAAAGCAAGTTTTCAAAACAAAATTTAGGATCATTGTGGTAGTATTTTCTGGTTAGAATAATTTTATTTGTGCTCCTTGAATTGTATTTTGGTTTAAGAGATTAAAAACTCATTTTCGGTGATTTTTTGAATTCAACCAATTCACCCCCATCTTGGTTGCACTTGGGCCAACAAAATTTATGGACAAAAAAGCCATAGAAATGAAAATAACTATTTTAGAAAAAAATAATAATGATCCAACTTCACTGGTAATGATCAACCTGACCTTAAATTGATGAGCTTACTAGAATAGTAGTATTGTGGATAAGAACACCAAAGAAATGCGCAAATCTCAAGCTGAAATTTGTGGCTTTTTTGGCGCTCTGTAGAAGGATTTAAAATATCCATTTACTGTAAAAAAAATATCATATAGATTGAAATTACTGGAAGATGACTATTGTAATGAATAAATTAAGATTTCAAAAGTTGCTTTCGGACTGTATTCTACAAGTAGGGGGCAAAGTGCATATTTCTCAAACAGGAGGGGTAAAGTGTAATTTTATCTAAACCTCATGAGGCAAATTGTAATTTTTCCTAATAATAAATAAATAAAAGGAAAGTTACAATCACAATCCAAGGTTTACATTAACCTACAATTTACCTTCTTTATTTTTTAAAAACCTACATTTTGTCCCTGGTTCTTTTATACTACCCGATAACAACTTCTAAAACTGTAATTTAAATTATACAATAGTTATCTTCCAGTAATATTGATCTTTTCAATATTTTTTTTATAGTTAATAGACATTTTAAATTATTAATTTTTCCTTTCTATAAATGCAGTTTTCTTCCTATAGATGTCTATCAGCATTTTTTTAAATGTCAGTTAGCTATAAAGAAATATCAAAAATCTTAAAAATTAGTTAAACATAATTATCAAATAGTTTAATTTTAGATTTCAGAAGTTATTATCGGACACTATAAAAAAAATAAGAGGCAAAGTGTAGGGTTTTTAAAATGGATAGGCATAGTATAAGTTAAATCAAACCACTGGGGATTTTTGTAATTTACCAAAACATCAAATAACCAATAACTTTAACTGATGACTTGTTCTCTTGCTCATTCGCGCTTTAAAACGGTGACATATATTATAGCTTCTAACAAACGATAAATCGGTGGTCCAATTAATTTAAAAAAAAAACATGTAAATTAGTATATAATTAGATATTATAACTAAAAGAAAATTTGAAAATGTTTAAAATATATTTAAAAGAAATTGTAGTCAATAAATAAGCTTTCATTTTAATCAAAATATAATAAACAAATTTACTACTAAGGCCCTGTTTGGCATTAACGTCAGCTATTAGCGTTAAAGTTTTGAAAAAGATATCCAATGGTAGCTTTAATTTTTACTTTCAGCATTTTCATATCAATCATTAAATAAATTATCTAAAACTCTAATGTTAATGATAAAAGTTATTCCCAAATATGGCTTAAATTATAGAGTAGAATAATTTTTCCATTAATTTTCTTTTTGCAAGCAAATTCGCTATTAACATTTTCATTTTTGACAATTTTGTCATTGACCGTTAAATTGTAGGAATACTTCATTTGTTCTAAAAATACATTATGACACGACTTTTAAACTAGTCCTTAAAAAAGTTTTCTCCTTAACCCCTAACTGCTCAAATCTTTTATAACACCTAACTAGGTTAAAACTCTATGTTTGACCACACCCCCCAATGCTGAGTATTCCTATTTTTCACTTTTCTCATTTTCACCAAGCAACCTTCTATCACAGTTGTTATCGATCCTTTATTCTAGAACTACATTACTTCAATATTTAGCCTCACTTACATCAATCAAACCCAATTTAATCAATATTTGTTCTAAGAAACATTTTTTAAAGTATTGTCAAGATGTGTGGAATAGTGGAGGTAACACTAGTGGCAGAAAAGGTGGAGGATGTTGAAGGGAACATGGGCTTGTTAGAGTGAAACAAATGGTAGAAATGATAAATTTAGAAATTTAAAAGTTAGAGTGTTAGGTAAAGGAAACTTGAAGCTGAAACTTGCATTTTTCTCTTTTGTTTTCACATTTGCCACATTAAGCAATTTTAATAGCTGATGGCATATTTGCTCCCAACATAAAATATTAATGGCAAATTTACACATTTCAAAAAGATTAATAGCAAATTTGTCCATAAAAAAATAGTGATAAAGCTATTCTACCCTCTATATTTTTGTGACAAATTTGCCTCTTTTTATTTCATTTAATATATTTTTCAATTATATAAAACAAAATAAAAACAAACAAACAAACACAAAAGAGAAACAATAAAAAAATGACACAAAGAACATAAGGTCTTGTTGCTCGCTTGAAGTCTCCTTCATGCTTTTTACTCTCTTCCCAAAATAGTTCAGTGCATCATTTCTTAAAAACCCCACAAGCTACACAAAAAAAAAAAAATCATGGTTAGCTAGAATTAACGGTTATGATTATTTGACAATCTATGATGACCGTGATTTATAGTGAACGGTTGATTAACACGGGCTCATACAATTTAGGAGGCTGCATAGGTCAATCAACAGTCCACGACAAATTACAATATTCATGAATTGCTTTGTTATTTTAGCCTTTAGATAGCTCCAAAAATTGAAAACCAAAGAAAAATGAAAATGAAAACGCTCAAAGGTTCAAAAACAATATTTAGGGTTTTAAATTCAAAATTCAATCTACAAGAAATTGATTTGAGCATTTAAAAAAAATGACTTTAGGAGAGTTTAAAAAAGATACATCAAAATTAGGAAAATTACCAAAAACTGATGTCATCGAATGTCGGAAAATCATCGGCCTGATAACAAAAAGCTTGAGATTCACCTCCAGGGTGATTGGCAATCTCATTAGCCTTTGAAATAGATAATCCAAGGAAAAAAAATGAAAACCACAAAACTTACAGGTAAAAAAGAAATTAGAGTTTCAAATTTCAAAACCTGAACTACAAAAATATAGAGCATTTGCAAGAAGAAATAGAACGTCTCACATAGCAAAATGGAGGAAGAGGAATAAGAAAATAGGAGGAAAACGGGATAGATATTACCAAGATACTTATTGGAAAATCATGGGTAAATTGTGCTTTAACTTCGTTTAAAATTCACGCCTCAAAATTAATTTTCCATGAAAAAGAGACACTTTAGTTAGGGTGTCACTTTTGCTCCAAACATATTTAAAATATCTTTTGTTTGCAACACCTTAGCCACACAAAAAAAAAAAGAACAAAATTTTTTGTCACGCCAATTTTTTATCACTGTAAGTGTGGCTTGTATTACAAATTGTTGTTGACAATAACTAGTGTGTGTTTGGTCATGAGTTACTAGTAATGCTTTTAGTAGCAGAGGCTATCTGGCAACCCTATTGGAAGCCATAATCATGTTATTCATGAATTGTTGTGGATTGGGAGACCCACAGACAATTCAGGACTTGGCAAGTCTCCTACAACTAGAGTGGGTAGGTTGTGTTTTTTAGTGAAACTTAGCTTGCAATAGGTGGAATGGAGAAAGTTAAGAGGGAATGTGGTTTTAATTGTATGTTTATAGTTAATTGTGTTAGTAAGTCTAGTAGTATTAAGTTTTTATAGAAGAAGGAAGTGAAGGCCAAGTTGTTGAGCTTTTCTAAGCTATATATTGGCATGGAAGTGGAACTTATAGGTAAGACAAACCCATGGTGACTTTATGGTGTGTCTACGAGAAAAAGGATTATAAACATATGAACTAGACATAGAACACACTCAAGAAGCTTAAGGGGAAGTTCTCTTTGCCTTGGCTTTTGTAGGGGCAACTTCAATAAAATACTATTTTTTTGATGAAAAGAAAGGTGGCAAACCTCATGAAAAGAGGCAAATGAAGGGCATTTCATAAGGTTGGGCTTAAGATTCTTGCGACTTGAGCATACTTGATCTATGTCTGAAGTGGGGAGAAAGTGGTATAGTGTCGACTAGACTAGAAAATGGGTTCTTATTCTTGGTTGTAGCTTTTTATAGAAGCCAGAGCAGTAGTCAAGAAATTTTTTTTCTACAATTATGCTATTATGGTTCATCTGTGGGCTTCACTTAAACTCTGAAGATTTGAAAGACCTATTTGGTTCGAGGCGATGTGGTTGTGTAAAGATGAGTATGACCAGGTATTATCGAGGACTTGGCCGGAGGGTTTAGGTTCCCATGGTCTCATGGATGTGCACTAGTGTAAATGTCTAGAAAACCCTCAATGTGTAGAATAAGCGACTTTTGGCCATTTGTAGATGGAGAAACAAGAGCTGGAACGGAAGTTGGCTACTGCTAGTTGTATGCTGGTAGACATGAAGCATTACCAAACCCTTCAATGTTTAAAGCATCATCATAATGCGCTATCCTTTCTGGAGGAGTAGATGTGGAAACAATGATCTAGGATCACTTGGTTACAAAAGAAAGACTAAAACTGTACCTTTTTCTATATGTGTGTTTTATCACACGAATAAAATAAACATATTCTTTGACTCAAGAATAGTGGGGATGTGTGGTATAAGGATGGCTCGAAGGTGGCAACAATGGTAGTTGAGTAATTCTCTTCTTTGTTCACATTAGCTCATCCACTGCTTATAGAGGATGTTTTGAGTTACTTGGAAAAAAGGGTCATGTGTAAGATGTTGGTAAAGCCAACCAGGGAATTTATGCCTAAGGAAACTTATGTTGCTCATAGCAAGGCCCCCAAGCCAAATAGGTTGTCTGCTCTATTCTTTCAAAAATTTTGGGTTAAGGTGGGACCAATGGTAGTGAAGTTTTGTCTGGACATCCTGGATAGTGATCAAAGTATGCAAGATGTTAACCAAACTACCCTAGTGCTTATCCCAAAGACCAAGGCACCTGAGACCATGAATTTTCGGCCTAAAAGTCATTGTAATGTGATCTGATATGATTATCTCCAAAGCCATAATTAATAAGCTTAAGCCAATGATGGACCATCTTATGCTAGAAGAGCAATGTGTTTTCTCAAAATGGAGGTTAATATTTGATAACATTTTGGTTTCCTACAAACTCATGCGTTTTCTTAAGAATTGGCAAGTAAGAAATGAGGGCTTTTGTGCATTAAAGCTTGACATGTCAAAGGCCTATGATAGGCTAAGATAAGACTATATAGAAGCAGATATAAGGAAGCTTAGCTTCCTAGTTAAGCTTGTGCAATTAATTATGAACTACATATCTTTGTCTTATATTCCATTTTTGTCAATGGCAATCCCAATGAGATGTTAGGCCCTAAAGGTGACTTTGCTAGAGAGACCCTAGTTTGCCATACTTTTTTTTTACTATATATAGAAAGTCTTTCTAGCCTCATTTGGATAAAGGAGGTGGGGATCTTCTATCTAGTCTTCAAGCTAATCGATATGGTCTTTTTATCTCTTATCTTCTTTTTTCTAATGTTTGTTTGGTGTTTTGCGGAGCCACAAGAGATGAAGGCTTGGTCTTGGTGTTTCTCTTTGGCAATATAAGAGAGCATCAAGATAGGTGGTTAATTTTGACAAATCTTAGGCTTTCTTTAATCCGTGGATAGGGACTTACCAACCCAACACCTTCATGGGTATGCTCAATGCTGAGGAATGCCACAGTAAGGATAAGTATTTAGGCCTTCCATGCTTAGTTAGCTGACACAAAAATGTGGTCTTCTTGTAATTAAAGATAAATTAGCCAATTGGTGCATGGATAAAAGCACTGTATTCTATCATAAACAGGCAATAAGGCCTTCATTAAGATGGTTGCTTCATCGATTTTTATCTATGCCATGGCTATCTTCAAAACTCCCAATAATATATGGGAGGATATTCAATATGCCTCAACAGGTTTTAGTGGTCACATATTGATAAAAGAGGTGGGATAAATTGGATTTCATGGGATCGTCTACTCATTAGGAAGGAGAATGGAGGCCTAAGGTTTCTACCAGCCATGCTTTACAACATTGAGTGTTGGGTAATGAAAAAGTGACATTTGGGCAAAATGAATGTTGCCATCATGAGAATGTTGTGGTGGATGAATAACCATAGACTAAAAGGTAGAATAAAAAGGGAAGACACTAGAAGCATGTTAAAACTAACCTTAATTGAAAATAAAATTAATGACTTGTCTTACATGTTTTGGCATATTCAAAGGAGATCATAGATATGCTAATAAGAGTGATAAAATATATCCAAATAGAGGAAACAAAACACAATTAAAGACCTAAATTTACTTGGACTTACTTAGTGCAAAAGATATTAACTTATTAGGACTATCACAGGAGCTTGCTACCAACTGAGTTGAATGGAGACACAAGATTCATGTAGTTTACTCTAACTAGTTAAGATTAAGGTTCAATTGATTAATTGATTATTAACTAAAACTTGATGTAACTTGTCTTGCTCCAACCTTTTCTGGATCATTAAAAAGCCTTTTCCTTTAGATTAAGTGAAATCATATATTGAATGAAGTGCTAACATTAGTTACCAATAGAATTGGGTTAGAATGGATGTCGTTGAACTTATTTAGCCTGACTCTATTGAGAAATCCTTTTTTTTCCATCAAATATAGCCTTCATAAGCTTTAAATGGCCTACAAAAAGGAAGGTAGGCCTTTGATCTTCACACCTCTTGTTAATGAAATTTGAATTTGATCTTAAAGACAAACAAAAAGTTCTATTTGTAAGATATATCCATTTGAAAATTGGTTTTTCCAATAAGATTTCATTGGTAACATAGTTGTTAGATTTGAGGTCATCAGCAAAAAAATTTTGACAACTACTATCATAAATTCTAACCATTAATCGTCAAAGCGGCATATCACCATCAAAAAGCGGTTCCAACGACTTCATCCATTGATATTTCCAATGAATTGTGACTATAAAAAGCTTTTACAGTTAGTCATTGATAATTATTTTCTTGAAAAAAAATTGAAGTTGCTTAATTAGTATTCATTTTTTATGTGAAAATATGTTGAAAAATGGTGAGAAAATGAGCAAAGAAGAAAAAGAATATGCTGAGAAAGATAAGGAGAAGAAGAAGAAGAAGAAAAATTGTGAGACAGGAAATTTTAAGGAAAAGAATATCGTAATGGCTAGAAAGAAAAAAGAAGAGTAAAAATGAAGTTTTAGAAAGGATGTAGAGAATTTTATGGAAGAAAGGGAAGCTAGTATTGAAAAAATGAGCTTTTTATAGAAGTGTAATGATTTTATAATGATTAGGAAATGAGGGAAAGCTTCATAGTTTTGAACGTCAAGCTTTATAGAAAGTTCTATGTCAAAAATTAGCATTCTTGTGGCATAATGGTGAGAGAAATTTCTCAATTTCCGACAGCTAACTCTGAAATTGTTAGAAACATTGAATTCAAAAAATTTCATTTTGCTAACCATGAGGAGAAAAACAATTAAAATTTTCACACAAAAAATTTACAACAACTTAGTTATCAAAGATGTTGTCTAGTCATTTCTGATGGCTAATCTAATAGAAAATTATGCCATGGCCGAAGGACATTTTTTATGGGGAGCAATCGTAAATTTTGACAAAAAAGTTTTCATATGACCAATTGTCAAACAATTTTAATTGAAATTTTATAATAAATCCCGACAATCTACCATTGGAAATTTTGACAATCTTAAGTTGTCAGAAAATCATCTCAAAAATATGGAGTTTTCTTACAGCCAGTTCGGCTGATATTGACTCACAAGTGTTAATGCATTAAACCAGGTCGAGGCGTCCAATTTCGCAGGTCGCACAAGACCCATATTTCATGAAGCCCAAATTACCCCCAAACTTCATCATTTTTACAAAAAAGACCATTGCCCAAATTGACATTTTCCCAGAGGTGGAGGCTTAACTCAGGCGCAGCCCCACCTTCACCATTACCCTTCCTCCATAACCCTTAAAGGCCTCGTTCCAAATTATATAGCTCAGCCGTTGCTCCATAGTCCAGGCTCCCATTCACACTATACGGTGTACCCACCATCTATGTCAAGCCCTTACTCAACAGTAGGATTCTAGAGTGTTGCTTTGACAGCACTCTAGAATGGTCGAATTGGGATTGCTGTCTGCTACCTTCCGGTAGGAGAGGGCTTGTTGGTAAGATTGAAGGGAAAAGTTTCGGCTGGTAAGATTGTAAATAAACACAATATTGTGGGTTAAGAATAGGGAAATAGCATGACTCCACCACCAAAATTAGGCCCACGCCAAATAACACATTAATTGAGTACTATTAAATCTAAACAAACTGCCCTTAGTATCGAGAACTTTAGCTTTATCACAAAATATTTTTGTCCATGTTTAGTAACAACTGGTGTTAGGGGTGAGCAAAATTTCAGTTATATAAAAAAAAATGAATAACAAAAAAAATTTGGTTGTTGGTCACCATATTTAGGTATAATTTCGGTTTTCAATTATAACCAAAAACCAATATATAATTTCGGTCCGGTTTTCAATTTGGTTCAATTGAAATTCGGTTAACCGAAATAACTAAATTTTTACCCTATTGGTAATTATATTTGAGATTTGGAACGGATTATGTATGTGATGGATGTTTATTATATATATGAATATGGTGTTTGAATTTGGAATTAATTATAGATGTTTGCTATGTAATTAGAATATATATTTAGATTAAAATATATTATGAATGTTTGAAGTTTGAAATATATGTGCATAAATTTTGGTTATTTTAGTTGAAAACCAAAAACCGAATAAATTCAGCTATTTAGTTTCGGTTAAAACTGAAAAATCTAATTCATAACCCCAAGCTGGTGTGTTCAAATTTTTATGAGCACGTGAACAACTTTCAAGAAATTGTACTTCATCTTGAAAAGCTGCATAAAATATCTCCTTTTTGTACTTGGAGGACATTTATGCTCTTTAATAAACTATTTGGTACTTTTTCATGTAGCTAAGTCATGGGTATTTGAATTCAAGACCCTTTACAACTATAGTGATGAACAAGTCACTAAACAAGCTTAATCAGCCTAAACAAATTTAATGCTTTGAATTATAGAATTTTGTATAATGTTGGCTGAAGGAGCAACCAATAAGGGGGTGATTTGGTTGAGTTCCAAAGCAAACCAAAAATGGGTTCTTAAACCCTCAAACTCAAATTTAATTCAAGGAACAATAATTAACCCTATTCTAACCAAAAAATAACTATCACAAACCACCTAAACTTTGCTTTGAAAGCTACCTTTAAAGTATTTTTGAAAACAAACAAGTTCAACCAAGATAGGTAGCATAAAACACCAACCAAAGATCAAGTATGTAGGGAGAGGGAGAAGCTTACATAAGAAAATTTTTATAAAGATTCGGTCTCTCCTTTTGAGAACCTACTCCTCTACTTAAGTTTGCCACTTGAGAGTTTTCTTCTCCATAATGAAACATAAAAATACACAATAGCATATAAGCGCACACAACCTTTTGCTAGTTTTCTCTATCACAACCACTTACTAGTTTTCCTAGAGGCTAACTAGAAACCTCACCAACTCAATCTCACTAAATGGTGTTTACAAGGCTATAAAGTGATAAGAACAATAGAAACTCTCAAAGATAAATGAGCAAATGAAGGCACAAGTTCTTGGCAAATATCAAGTTTGAGCTCTTTAATGATGGATTCTCATTTCTAGTTACCAAGAGATTTTTCCCTAATAATTCTTGATGTTTTTATACTCCATTGGATGTACAAGAGACATTGAAGACCATTGAATGATAAAAAAAGTCCCCCTGAAATCTGGTGAATGTTGCTGTTAAATTTGACATAAAATCGCTTCTATCACCTAGTTTCACCCGGGTTAAAAATTTTCACTCGGTTGAAAATTCAATCTGATAACGAAATCCAAGGTTTGATCTCCAATAGCTATATTGCTAATTACTAAGCTGTCAGCGCCTAACACACGTGAAAATCTAACATTGCATGAATTTAAAATGAGTTTTCAAACAAAAAAATCACGCACAAGTCTGGAATCAACATTTCACCTGGTTGAAAATTTTTCACTCGAGTGTTTTCCTTTTCCAGAGCCAAAATGTTCTCGGCTTCGAAAAAATTGCTCCAGTTTCACCCAGTTAAAAAAATTTCACTCGAGTATTTTTCTGTTCCAGAACTAAAATACTCTTGGGTTAGAAAAAATGCTCCAGTTTCAACACGTTAAAATCTTTTCACCCTGTTGAAACTGTAACTCCAGGTTTTTCTCACTTCCAAACTTTCAAATTTCAATCAATTTTTCTCCAAAATGATTTCTTCCTGCACAAACAATACTTGAATCACCATAAATACTTCAAATATACTTATGAAATAATTTTCCTTCCAAAGATCAAAACTTTATCAATAAGAGACCAATGTATAAATCTTTAGGTAAAGCTTTGAAACACATAAAACAAATATGTTTTGTTATCATCAAAATCAAATAAATGTGAGCCAGGAATGGAGCAAATCCAACAATCTCCCCCTTTTTTATGATGACAAAACAACCTTTCAAAAGACATATATAATATCTAAACAACAAACATGAACAATGATTCTCCCCTTTCATTAAATATTATTCAATTTTATCTTTCCCCATTTTTTTCATAATAGAAAAAGATATATAGATCATCTAAACAAATCATGAAAAATTCTTAATATTACAACATGTAATAAGCTCTCCCTTAATCAAAGCATATAAAAAATTTCTCCCCCTTTTTAAATCAACAAAATAGCCAAGTATCAACTAATAGGATAGCAACATTATTAACATAAGATTATATCATCAAAACTATTGGAACAAATCCACAATGATCATGGTGATCATAAAACATATCAAATATCTTCCAAGAATAGTGAATAACTCATATATAGTCATCAAACAACATATCACAACCAAATAACACAATGTATCAATAGTCACTATTAACTAATAAAAATCAATAATGTTACCAAAATTTGAGCTTTAGTCTCAAGCACTTCTCATTGTGCTTCAAATCTCAAATTTCTTTGTGCATATAGCTTTATGTATAAGCTTCCAATTATTGCTTCATGCTCTAGCACCCTACAATAAATCTTAAATTTTAATCTTTGGTACCCAAATCTTTTTGGGTCATTAAGGTTAGCTCTAAGAATGTTGGTTCCTTTAGGAACTCATACCAATTTATATCCCAAAGGAACTTTTCCTCTTTTGACCATGCATTCATATGAATAATGATATTTTCCACCACAAGCATGACATGTTACAAATAAACTAGATGAAGGTGTAGATGCATCAACAAATCTATTCCCAAATTTTCTTTCCTTCATCAAGGGATTAAAATATATACCGGCCTTGTCATAAACACCCTTTTGTGCTCCAAGTAACAAGTCAAGTTTTTCTTTTCCCTTGACAAATCTAGACAATGATTGTGTGAGATCAAAGTTCTCCTTTTCTAGCTCATCTCTTTCTTTAGTCAAGGATGCATTCAAAACTTTCAATTCACCTACTTGTTTGGCAAGTTTTTGAGAATCCTTGTAAAGAGCATTGAAAGCATTTTGCTATTCTAAGTATTCACTACCTATAGATATGTATGAGCTAGAAGAGTCATTTGAATAACTTATTACCTCATCTTCTTCTTTTGCCATAAGACATAGAATGAAGTAACTTTGATTTATTTAGGAGGCTTCATCTTCATCTATCATTAGGCACAAGTTGACATCCTCACTTGAATCACTTGAAGTTGAACTTTCACTTGAGGATTGATCACTATCACTCCATGTTCTCATGGCTTTGCCATTTTTCTTATTGCTTCTTTTCTTTTGCTTTTTGTGCTTCTTTTTCTTCTTCATTGGATAATCAAATTGTAGGTACCCAGGCTTCTTGCAATTGCAGCAAATCATATCATTCTTCTTCTTATTCTCATATTTTTCTCTCTTGAATTTCTTGTTTCTTAATTTCTTAAACATCTTGCTAAACTTCTTTGCTAAGAGAGCCTCATCAATCTCTCCATCTTCACTTGTTGATGTATAGTCTTCTTGAGTCTTCAAAGCCATTGACTTATTCTTCTTAATGAATCTGTCCTCAACTTGCTTCTTCATCTCATAAGTCAACAACTTTCCAAAGAACTCATCCACATGCATGGTTTTGATGCTTCCTCCTTCATTGATGGCTTCAACTATACTCTTCCATGATGGAGGTAAGCTCCACAAGATTTTTCTCACCAATTCTTCATTTGTATATTCCTTCCCAAGTAACTTGAGTGGTGTTATGATCTCATTGAATCTCCTAAACATGTCTTGGATGCTTTCATTTGGCTCCATGATGAACAACTCATAAGCCTTCACAAGCATGTGCATCTTGGTGTCTTTCACTTGTGTGGTTCCCTTATATGTAACTAATAACTTGTTCTATATGTCCTTAGCATTTCCACTTGAAGAAACCAAATTGAATACATCCAGGGTTAGTGCACAATAAATAATATTCATTGCCCTTGTATTCATAGTGCACATAAGATCATCCTCCGGTTTATATTCCATTTGATCTTTTGGCACTTGGTTTTCATTAACCATTTTTGTAGAAATCTTAGGACCATCCTTAATGATCCTTCAAAGAGAATGATCAATAGCTTAGATATGAATCTCCATTCTAGTTTTCCACCAATTAAAGTTTATAGAGTCAAACAAAGGTGGCCTAGATGGGTTTTGCTCCTCAAGATGTATACTAGTGGTTGCCATGAATCTTTAAGCTTAAAAATTGCTAGATTTTGTCAAAACACAGTAACTAGCTCTGATCCCAATTGTTTGCCCAAGGTGCAACCAAGAAAGGAGTGAATTGGTTGAGTTCCAAAGTAAACCAAAAATGGGTTCTTAAATCCTCAAACTCAAATTTAATTCAAGGAACAATAATTAATCCTATTCTTACCAGAAAATGACTACCACAATTCACCTAAACTTTGCTTTGAAAGCTACCTTTGAAGTATTTTTGAAAACAAACAAGTTCAACAAAGATAGGTAGCATAAAACACCAACCAAAAATCAAGTATGTAGAGAGAGTGAGAAGCTTGCACAAGAGAATTTTTATAGAGGTTCGGTCTCTCCTCTTGAGAGCCTACTCTTCTCCTCAAGTTTACCACTTAAGAGTTTTCTTCTTCACTATGAAACACAAGAATACACAATAGCATACAAGAGCACACAACCCTTTGGTAGTTCTCTCTACCACAACCACTTACTAGTTTTCCTAGAGGCTAACTAGAAACTTTACCAACACCCTTTTTCCTCACTAGTTTTCCTAGAGACTAACTAGAAACCTCACTAACTAAATCTCACCAAATGGAATTTACAAGGTTACAAAGTGATAAGAACAATAGAAGCTGTCAAAGATAGATGAGCAAATGAAGGCACAAGTTCTTGGCAAATATCAAGTTTGAGTTTTTTGATGATGGATTCCCTTTTCTAGTTGCCAAGAGATTTTTCCCTGATGATTCTTGATGTTTTTATACTCCATTAGATGCACAAGAGACGTTGAAGACCGTTGGAATAATAAAAAAAGTCCCCCTGAAATCTGGTGAACGTTGCTGTCAAATTTGACATAAAATCGCTTCTGTCACCTAGTTTCACCTGAGTTAAAAATTTTCACTCGATTGAAAATTCTATCTGATAAGGAAATCCAAGGTTTTATCTCCAACGGCTATATTACTAATTAATGAACTGTCAACGCCTAACACACGTGAAAATCTAATGTGGCATGAATTTAAAATAAAATTTCAAAGAATTTTCAAACTGGAAAATCACGTGCAAGTCTGGAATTAACATTTCACCCAGTTGAAAAATTTTTACTCGAGTGTTTTCCTGTTCCAGAACCAAAATGTTCTCGGGTTCGAAAAAATTACTCCAATTTCACCCAAGTTGAAAAAATTTCACTTGAGTATTTTTCTGTTCCAGAACCAAAACACTCTCGAGTTAGAAAAAATGTTCTAGTTTCAACACATTGAAATATTTTTACCCTATTGAAACTGTAACTCCAGGTTTTTCTTACTTCAAAACTTTCAAACTTCAATGAATTTTTCTCCAAAATAATTTATTCCTTCACAAGCAATGCTTGAATCACCGTAAATACTTCAAATATACTTATGAAATAATTTTCCTTTCAAAAATTAAAACTTTATCAATAAGAGACCAATGTATAAATCTTTAGGTAAAACTTTGAAACACATAAAACAAGTATATTTTGTTATCATCAAAACCAAATAAATATGAGTCATGAATGGAACAAATCCAACATATAGATAAATTATGTTATAGACAATTGGTATAGATTAATTTTCTTTCCCACCGACACTACCTTATTATATGGATACCATTTCAGGAATTATAGAAACAGTTAATATGAGATCAAAGTTAATTCAATATTTACTTCGATTACAAGCGATCAGCGGAGGAAAAAAAAATTTATACAGGTGGTGCATGGTATGTTAGTCCTTTCAGAGAACCTTTGTGGTTCGTTGCTCACGAACTCTAACGTCCGTTGAAAGTGAGCGAATACTAACAAGACCCTCATTTTGCTGGAGCGGCCAACAAAGCAGGCTTTTGGTCCCAAAATTGGGGAGAGGTCCGCAAGGTACCGTAGCTCATCGTTATTCTTTTTTGCTCCGTGCGAATCATTGATGATGATGCAAGTTCAGATCCTTTTTGTCTTTTTTGAAAACTTTCAATAATCCTCTCTCATTTAGTCTAATTTACATTTTTACTCCTTTATGTTTAAAAATTTATGCTTTGCCATCTTGTTCTTTTAAACTGTGTGAAAGTAATTTTTTAAACTCTAATTTAAATTGTACCATAGTTATCTTTTAATAATTTTAATCTCTTTAGTATTTTTCTCACAATTAATTGACATTTTAAATGAGTAAATTGTGTAAATAGTTCCTAACATATTAAATATTATGTTTTGATCCTAAACTTATTAAAATTGTTTCAGTTTGGTCCCTCACCAGATAAAATTCATTAACTCATAATAACTATCTGATATAAACTTTTGAAATTCTAATTTAAATATTCGGTAACTGTCTTCCAGTAAATTTAAACAGTTTAATATTTTTTCATAGCAAATAGATAATTTAAACTAGTAGTTTTTTTTTAATAAAATAATTTCAATTTACAGAAAGAAAGAGAAAGATTATTTGAATTTTCTATTAACTATAAAAAATTATTATACAGATTAAATTTATTGTAAAACAGTTACCGAATAGTTTAAATTATGATCTAAGAAGTTTTATCATATGAATATTTTAAGTAAACATATTTCATCCCATGAGGACCAAAATGAAATGTTTGTAATAGATTTATGACCAAAATGAAACTTTTTAATTGCTTTAGACCAAAACAGAACATTCAATAGGTTAGGGACTAAAATGAAACAATAGTTAAATAATAAGGATCATTTGTGCAAATTTACTCCATTTTAAATTATCAATTTTTCATTTCTGTGAATTCATTTTTCGTATATGTAAATGCATATCAGTATTTTTTAAATATCAATTAATTTTGAAATATATCAACAAGTTTGAAATTATTGGAACGTAGCTACTGAGCAGTTTAAATTAAGTTTTTATCATATAGTGTAAAGAGAGTAGGCGTAAAATGTAAGTTACTGAATATAATGGGCAAATTATATGTTAGATCAAACTATAGGGTAGGTTTCTGTTTTTTTTTTTTAAGTAAGTCCTGAGCTTTTTTACCATTAATTCCTAACCCATAACTAGAGGTTACCATGAATGATCATGATTCCAGAAAAATCAATCCAACGTGAGAACCAAAAAACAAGTAGACTTGTGGTTCAGTTATTTTGGTTTTGGTTAATGGTTTTTGAGATTTGCATTATATAGTTATAAATTTTATAAAATTAAATAATATTTCATCTAAAACAACAATTGAAAACCTAATGAATTCATCAATGTTCACCACATTTAGAGTTATTTAGCACAATTCACAACTACTTCCAAACTCAAATACACATGCAATTCAAACTATGAAGGTCAATTGAGAAAGTCAACAATAGCATTAGACTAGATCAAGTCTTGTGCTTAAAACTAGAAGACAAAAACACTCCTATAATATAATTTTTAGTAAATGAGTATACCAGTAAATATGTAATATCATAAATCTTATAATATATTTAAATATATATATTCAGTTATATTCCATTTTAAGTTGGTTCCATATGGAATTGGAACAACCCCGAAAACCAATAAAATAATAATAATAAATGTTATTTATTAGTATCAGGTTACCACATTGTAAAGTAGTTTCCTACCTATTGTTGTGCTTAAATAAGTAGAACAGCATTATTAAAAAAATTCATATTTTTGACACAGTTTGCTGCTGTAAAAAATTATTAATATGGATAAAATTATAATATCAGCATTCAATCTCTATTTTACTTTTCAACTGGTTGTTCCTATTACCAATTTGTTAAATGCATAAATATAATTAAGATGTCAAACAAAGTTTCCTAAAATAGTGTTTGCTTATATTAGCCAAATGACATTATCACGTTTTGAATACAAGCAAACAAAGTATTGAAGTTTTTAACCACAATAGTAAACCAAACATATGTCTAAGTATAAATATGATGTTAATGAGAATGAGGCTAGGTTCATGGTTTTAATCTGCATCTACGAATACACAAATTATAATGAAGATGATTACATGGGATCATATATGGGTGTAGTTTTTTTTTTCTTTTGTATTGTTCATGTGTTATATATCTCAATATTTCACCAAGAGATTAAACTCCAAATCCCCTAATGAAATAATTAAAATTTAAATTTATCAATTTTATCTACAAATAAAGAATAAAAATTAAAATTATTTTTGTTAACTCAATTCCATTTATAGAACAAATTTTTACTTTAATATTTTTTAACAAAAAATTTTGTCAATAGTATGGGTATAAAACTAGCTAGGGATCTATAACTTAATACTTAGAGAGTATTTGGTGCAAGAAGTTTGAGAATCCAGATGATTTGAAAAGTTAAAATCCTAACAATCCATTGTTTTGTTCAATTTAGAATAATTATTCTCATTTCATTCTTGAAGAAATCCTCATCATTCAAACTTTAGTAGGATTAATTCTCCTAAAGGTAAAGTAAGAATCGATAAAGTAATTATGTTTAAAAAATTACAACACTCACCTAAACTTTCATATATTTATATTTCAATCCCCTAAACTTTCGACATTTTACAAAATAACACTTTGAGCCTCTAAACTTTTAAAAAATTTACAAAATAGCCCCAAAAATTTACGTATTTTATCTCTAAACTTTTACAAAATTGACTAAATATATCCCTGAGGTTTTAAAAGCAATATATTAACCATTGTGCTAAAATTTAAAAAAATATGTAAAATACATAGACCTAAACATAAGAAAGTTAAAATCTTCATAATTTGTAAGGTGTGAAAAAATTATAGGAAAATTAGAATTTTATTTTTATGGATTTTCATTTTGTACGAATTTTCTGTTCTATAGTTTAACTTTCGAATAATTATGAAAATCCTTGAAGTAAACGCTCCTTTAAGCGCATGCCCCATTAAGAATAATTGTGAGGGATTTATAAGAACAGAGGCTTGAAAGATTGTATCTATAGGAAGACCCATATTTTTCTTCTTTTTCCCCCTCGTATTCACATTGTTACTCTTAATTCTTTTGATAAATTTCATGAGTATTCTTTGACTTTCAATTATTATTGCATTTTAGTTTAAAAGCTATTGAGCGTTTCGTTTTTTATCCCATAAAGTGATTGAAAAACTTTCCTTTTTGCCTTTTTGGTAATAAAAGAACAATTATTAAAAAATGAAATAATTTAAATGCCCGATGGACTTCATATGATTTGTTTTTCACAATATCAACTATACAAATTTACAAGGTTGAAGGTAAGTATCTATACTATAAGAGTATACCGTAAGAGGGAAATGCTTGATGTACATTTGAGATCTCAAAAGATGTTGGGGAAAATATATCAATCAACTAGCAGGCGCAGCGGAAAATAAATATAATCAACCAGACACACATAAATTTAACATAATTTGACTCTTAACTATCCTACATCCATAGATGAGAGAAATTCAGTTGAACAAAATATAAAAATTATAACAGATGTATGCGCTTAATGCTCGCACTAGGTTATAAATCCCATGCACAATATTGATAATCTCATAATTTTGCTTTTACATAACTACAAAATATAAGAATAGTAAAAGGCTTCTCATCCTAATAATCCTCTCCGACCTCTGGACCTCACCTCCCTCCTAAAACTCTCACATTTTACCTCTCAATAATAATTGACTTTTTCTCTACTACCCAAAACTCTAACACAACAAGTTTTTTTATAAGTCATGCACATCAAAATAAGAAAATTAAACCAAATCCTAAGCAAACTAAAATTCTTAAGCTTTTTTTATTTAAACCAACAAACCCAACAAAAAAACAACTAAAACAACATTAAGACATTATTTTGGAAATTCCTACACATTTACTAGCTGAGCTGACGGCTTGGCACATATGATTTGATTTCAACCAAGATGTTAAATTCTGTTACCGCTATATATACCACAAGGCATACCGTGCCGCGTATCGTTACTATTTTCCCAAAAAAATAAATGATAGAATATTATTTTAATAATTTTTTTACACATTTTATATGTATTCTAATTTTTTTCATTATAATTTTTCAAATAAAAATAAAAATATATATGATAGAATATTTTTTTAATAAAAAATATAAAAAAATGTTATCTTTAGAGCATAATAAATAATACTCAGAAAGAAACTAATTTATTGATATAAGAGAAAAAAATAATACTTTAATAATAACAATGTATGTTGTAATGGCACATTAAGTTCCTAGGTAACTCAAAGTAACCATGAAATTTTTATATTAACTAAGAAAAGTAACCAAAAAAATAAAAATAAAAATTTATTTTATGATATATATGTATTAATTATTTTAATGTTTTATATAGTTATGATATTTTGATGTAAAATGAAAAAAATAAAATATCTCATACAAATCTATGAAAAATAAAATATCCTGGTACATACATCACGGTATTTATAGTAAACTGCAGTTTGTGGATAAAATATTCACAAAAAATGAATGATATGTAAAATATCACAATATATCATGCTATAAAATGATAAAGTACAAAAATATTTATTCTGTATAAGTAAGTGGTATACTGTGATATTTAATTTTATGATTTCAACTAGTAATACATAGACAAGGAACCATTTCCGTCTGCAACTCGAATAATTAAAGAAGAGACCTAGAGGGAGAGGGGGATTAAAAACGACGTGTCTGGTACTCAAAAGATAGAACGCATGTATATTGCGCGGAGACCACTAAGACTCCATGTATATTGCGCGCACACCACAAAAACTAATGATGGAACCAGTCCACAAAACTTTCTCTGATTGATCTCGAAAAAGGATCATCCATAAATGGCTATTGTCATTATTTAAAACATGTTAAACTTCACAAAATGCATCAATGTTGTCCTAATACGAATATAGCACTTCTAAAAATTATTGGTGGCTATGATTTTCCTCCTTATTCTATGTTCAATTTCTGTGGTGCTAATTTCTTGGATTAAAAGTTAATATTCACTCCTCGTAAATTATTTGCATGTTCCTAGGCACTCTGCCATTTGCTGGTATGCGCTTTTGGACCGTTTATCTACTGCTGACAAAATCTGTAAATTTGTGTCTGGTCAGTCCAGTTTTATGTTTCCTTTGTCTGCAAGTTAATGAAACTAGAAATCCCTTTTTTTTTTAGTGTACTTACTCAAAGATGGTTTGGAGGGGTATTATGTTCAAGTTAAAGCTTAGGGATGCTCCTTTTAAATGGAATTGCTCCTGGTCTTGGCTGGTTAGATATGTCAAAGGGAAAAACTTAAGAACTTGTATGAGGAAAGCTTGTGTGGTTGGCATGGTCTATTTCATTTGGCAAGAAAGGAATAGAAGATTTCATAGGAAGGGGTCTCATCTTCCTGAAGACCTTATTCAGCTTATTGTAGGCAATGTTTAGGTTAGAATAGGCTTTAATATTTCTGATATCTTTACTTAGATTGTATTTCATCTAATTTTGCTGTACAACATAGAAGGTGAGAGTTATTCTTTATGTTCATTTTGTGGATCAAGTTTTGCCTTTTTCTTGATGTTGACCCATGATCTTTTATATGTAAGTGCTGCTGAGCATTTTTTAGCAATGAAACATGCACCCTCCGTGGTGCTTTCGCAAAAAAAAAATAAATTTGCATCATTTCAGTTTTTTGAATTAAGTTTGATTTAAATTTATTTATATCAAATTCTACCAAAAATTTATATTTAGAAAACTACAAGACTTATATTTTTCACGATAAATTTTTTAAAAATTTTTATCAAATATTAATATAAATAAATTTAAGTCAAACTTAAATTAAAAAAAATACTAAAATAGTGCAAAGAACGTGGGAAGACATAGCAGAATTTTGGTTTTATAGCGGCCTAAATTCTAAGAGCGGGCGTTGATGCACTGCCCAATATTTTCTACATATTTCTGGTATTGAAAGATATTTCACATTTTTATCTTCCAGAGGAGTTCTATCACATTTAATTGTGAAAAAAATTTTCATTACAATAACTGTGGCAAAATCATCATAATGTTATATAGTAGTTGATTGGCTTTTTAATTTGATTTTCCATCTTTGGCCAAAAAAAAAATATTGATTTTTCAATGGCTTAGCTGTTGGAAAATGGGCACTATTTCACTAATGTGAGTTTCCAACAACTTAACTAATCCGGTTTTCCAATGGCCTAGCCGATGGGAAATAAAAAAAAAGTTTCCCTTCCCCATTTTTATTAGAAATTTTAAATTTAATTTCCTTTTATTCATATATAACGTAAAATAGCATAATGGGGGGAAATAGAAAACCAACTTTTTCCAACGGCTTGACCATTGGAAACTTGTCTCTCCTTTCCAATGGCTCTTTGCATTGAAAAGTTCCAACTGTCAGGCCATTGGAAAATTGGTATTTTTTTGGTAGTGGTCACATACGTGTGGAGCAAATGCCTTTATCTCTCAAACCTGTATAATTCATTGAATATTGATTTATGGCCTTAGGTAAGAATGAATCAACAGAGAAACTTGATTTACATAAAAGAAAAACTGATAATTAAGTGATCTATTAACTATAAAAAAATTATGGCATAGTTTGAATTTATTGGAAGACTATTATTGAGCCGTTTGAATTCATTAACTTTCATGTGACCATCTGATATCAACTTTTTTAATTCTAATTTAAAAATTTTTGTAACTCTCTTCCTATAAATTCAAATTATCCCATAATTTTTTAACAGTTAATAGACCATTTAAATTTTGAGTTTTCCCCTTTGTGAACTATGGACTAATATATAATAAATTATAAAATCTTGAGAGAAATTTGTGAAGTTGAGGACCGATTCATAATAACAAATAAAGTTTGGGAGCAATGGTGTCGTTTACCCTTTTCTTTCATGACCATGTAAAAGAGGGGAGAGAGAGAGAGGGGGGGGGGGGGGGGGGGGTTTATGGACAAGTGCCTCGCACCACAAGCTATCTTAATTAGAGGACGCGCATGTTCATCAAGTGATGTAAATACATGTAAATCAAGCGGCTGATGGGTCCTAGACCTAGAGGAGTTTCCATGCACGTCCTCCTCTCATGTTGAACTTCTTTAACCTGCCGAAAACCATGACGACCATGAGGATGATCTTCCCCTCGTCGCTCCATTTTCCGGCGAATCCGAACCACTTGTCCTGGCAGTTCCCGTCCTGTGTTAGCCGTCGCTTGCAGCTGTAGCCCATCGTGAAGCCCACGTTCCCGTAGGCACTGCAAGGGTCACACATATAAAATCTACCAAATTGATGAAGAACCTAGAGGCACTTGTCGTGAATTGTGCTTTATATAACATTAAAAAACATATATACTATATTATTATTTCAATGGAAATAATATGATGAGAGACTACATGCAGCTCAATTATTATTTAGCTCAATTAAACGTATTGAGAGTGATATATATATATATATATATATATATATATATATATATATATATATATATATATATATATATATATATATATATATATATATATATATGTATCTATGTATATGTATATGTACCTGATAACTTCAAGAGTGATACTAAGAACATTGAAATTAAGTGGATCTTCCTTCATTCTTGGCCTCTCGGTTATGCAGATGAGAATGATAAAGATGACCAGATATGAAAGCTGGGAGAATACTAAGTTCTTCACTATCTTTCCTGCCTTCCTTCTCTTCATCCATCCGTCCTTTCTATTTGGAAGGAAAGACGTGTAAGGTGGAAGATACCTGCACAACAATTTAATTTCTACTTAGAATATTGTAATTAATTCTTATCTCACAGTCATATATATATGCAAAAAGAATATATTTTACTATTATTTTTAGTAGCAATATATTTAATATATTTATTCAATATATCCTCGCCTTTTTTTTTCTTTTCTTTTCTTTTCTTTTTTTCTGGGAGTCCACTAATTAATAAGTTGTAAGTAAGTAGTGCTTACAAATTTAACAATCATAACTAAAAAGTTGGAGATACTTCGTAATTTTCAAAAAATCACTAGAGCCTTTAACTCGGTACGTGGACCACTTAAGCTCCTAGACGGGTTATGATTCCAAGTTCAGAGTTTAGAGGCTTATGTGCTCCGGTGAGTGAAGCTAATTTAGGTCGATTAAGTACTAATAGTAAGGCCAACTTGTTTACCATTTTTAAAAATATATAATTTTTATTTTTATTTTCTTTGTTTGAAAGTTAATAGTCAATATTCAATGATATTTTTTCTAAAACGTGATTAAAGTAATTAAGGATCTGTTTTTTTTTTAATACCGATTCTGAAATTGATTAATCCAGAAATTTCCAAAATTTTATGTCTCCAATTTAAATGAAAAAAAAAAGTATGGTTTCAATAATTATATAATTTTTAAAAATAATCTAATCAACATTTTTATTGCACTACTAATAATTTCAAATGAACTTCCCGCAACCAGAATCTAATTAATTACTTTTTTTATATATTCCGGCCGTGAAAAATAAAAAATTTTATTTTACCTTTTTTATATATTGCATACATGATATATGGACACTGGGAATATGTAATTAATTTATTCGTAAAAACCATGCAAGCTTATTTTTTTTTTTACTAAATTAAAAACTATTGAACTGAAAGTTAAACTTCACCAGAAGTTCATAATACTAAAATTGTAATGCCTTGAATTGAATTTCTTAATAGCTGATCTCAGTTGCTTATATAGATCAACATATTGCATATATATTTACTTTTAATTTGTATTCGTAATATTTGCTTGCTGTTGCATAATTTTATTATACTTTAGAAGCTAACGGCATCAATCGTATTCATCATGCGAATTATTGTGACAACTTCCCTTAGTTATTACCTACATAAATTAGCAATTACCTACATAAATTAGCAATCGGTAGTATGCTATAATTTTGAGCTACGTGGCGGTCAAGCAATTGGTTTCAACGGAACTAGCTAGGGGAATAGAAGAAGCAGGCCGTGCACGGAAGGAAGGACAAGTACAACGTGGTACACTAAAAATAAGAAGAGAATGAGGTTATTAAAACCACAATCATTTTAAAATCTCCAATAATTCACCATATTTTATGTATATTATATCGACGAGTCAAAATAATAATTTAGGTTTATTTATGATTCTTTCAAATGACTTAACCTATGACACCGTCCATGACCATGGAGCACTTAGCTAGCGAAAATCTATCTCCAAGAATTATTTCACATCTAATCTGACTATTTCATTAATTAGTTAAGATTACTTGTCTATTATTAGCTTATTAGTGTGATACTTACCAAATTGCAGTGACCAGCTATGTATGTTTTTTTATTCTTGATTTACGCAAAAGCTTTCTCATTTTTACAATAAAATAATGATAGGCTTACATACGGGCATTGGTTAAATCAAATTATTATAGATTGATTCTCGTGTTAATTAATCCCATGTAAAATTTTGAGCGAAAAATGAAATGGAGAAGCATGGTTCATGGAAATTGAATAGACAGAATCTAATCTTTAAATTGCTCTAGAATGGATGGAAAATGTTCCCTCTAACAAAAAGAGAATGAATTGAAAATGAATTAAGATGGCGCTATATAATAAATAGAAATATAATGAATAAGCTTTAAGGAAGAACATGATATTATTAAATAAAAAATACACTTTCTTAATAAATAAATATGAAACCCTCTCAAATTTGACCTCCCTAAAAAGCCCTTTATTAGGGCTTTTTTTTTTTTGGGGGGGGGGGGGGGGAGAAACCTAGCCAGTGTAACCCATGCCTCCCTCACATGTTACTCTTACAAAAAACTGATAAAAATAGCTTGCCATTCAATATTAGCAAGGAATCCTATCTAATTATTTTTTTTACTAATTAAAACAGAGGGACGGAACAGATTCTACATTAATCAATATTAGCACTAATTTGTGTGTGAACCTAAATTAGGGAATATATACTTTGTTAGGGGCAGGTTTAGCGGGTAAAAAACAACCTGACTACTACCTCACAAAAGGCCCATTTTTTTATATACCAAGCTCAAACTTGATATCGAGTTTTAAAATTTTTAATTTGAATTATATAATACAATAATTTCTTACTAAGTTTAAACTGTTTAAAATTTTTAATTGATATTTATTATTACCAGAGTTGAAATAAGCGATGGTTAAAAGTAGGTTTTTAAGTGTGGAATCAAAATCAAAACTTCAAGAAGGGAGACGTATTGACTCTGGACATTTAATCTTATGATGGAGAGAAAAATAAGGTAAACTTATAAGTTATAACTTAATTTCTGGATGAAAATAGTTTACTCAATCGGCTCATTTTTTATACACTATTTCCTTTTAAAAGATTTTACAAAACAAATGCAACAGTTCCAAACTTGGAAACATCTTTCTAGTTTTACCTCCACTTTTTAACTTCTTGAAATTTATATTAGAGTTTTTCATTTAAGATTTTGGAAAATAAAATTATAAAACAAATGAGTTCTTAAACTTTGTAAATTTAAAAATATTACAAATAAAATGGAACGCAAGGAGTATAATATAATTAGTCGTAAGATTTGTTTGAACAGAATAATTTGATTGTAAGATTATTGAATTTAAGATATATTTGAGAAAAGAAATAAATGTTGAATGACCCAACTAAAAAAATGCCATAAAGTACTATTGAGTCCAAAAAGGCACTTTAGCCCAGTAAATGTAGACAGTGAGAGAGAGAGCGAGAGAGAGAGAGACGAACATCATGACGACGAAAAGCACGAGAATCGCCGGCGAAACGACCGAAAGGTCGACAATGGTTTCCCCCGTATGTCTGGTGTTGACGCACTGAAACACCGCTCCTATAAACCTTCGCAACACGCCGAGTCCGCCCAGCGAGTCCGAATTCCACTCCATAGCACAGAACATCGCCACTTGAACCGCTATGAACCCCAGAACTGTACCCACCAGGTACTTGGAATGCCGGGTAGGAAGCAAGTGCAGGTACCCGATTTCCTTCGTGTTCTTCAGCAGATAGTCCGAATAACTCCATATACCATTACTTTTTCCAGCCTTCCTTTTCACGGTCTTCTCCAATTTTCCGACCATCCAGAGACAGAACCTCAAACAAGGCGGAAACAGAGTGTTCCCGAGGAGGATTTGGGGGATCAGAATCAGGAGCAAGACCGAGTTTTCGCTGAAGACAACCATGTTCTCGTTCGTCGGAACGAACCCGCAGCTCGCGAAGGTGGAGACGGTGGTGAAGACAGAGAAAGTGAAGAGGTTCAATCCTTTGGTTTTAAGAACTTTTCTCGCACTCGAGACCAGAACCATGTAGACAGAGACCAGAATGCTCCCTGTTACGTTTATGGCTAGAAGATACCACAAAACGATGAAACCCAGGAACTTGATGGAATTGGGAAACATGTTTTTGTAATTTCCATCGCCAAGAGTTTGAAAATCTGGTGATGGGGATGAAAGGGATTCGGGTTTTGCCATCAAACCCAGCTCGATTCTCTGGATTTCGACTTCGGCTTCGGAATGCCCATCATTAGAGCTTGGAACAGAGGCAAATCTCTCTTGGGCTCTCTCCAGTTTCCTGATCTTGGAGCTCCTGAGAAAGAGTCCGACCATGGAGGTAAAGGCCTCGCCGCCGATGAACATGAGAAGGGTAAGAATGAGGAGCTGTGGATTGGAGAAGACCTCCATTTCGACGGTGGACATGCTGGAGACGGTGGCGGCGGAAACAGAGGTGAAGAAGAGATCCAAATTTCTAGGCCTGAAGGAACCATGATCAGTTCTGGGTTTGAGGGACTTGAGAAACCAGAAACCAAGAGACGAGAGCGATAAGAAATAAAGCAGTTCGACCCAAAAGGGGTTGGCATTGAAAAGAAGGAATCGAAACAAGCAGGAAAATGATCTGCGAAAGCATGCTAGTTTCGGACAACAATAACGACACAAGTGTTGCCACTTACTGGGGAAGAACAAACAGAGATCAATCATGTTCGAGTTGAGCGAGGGAAAAAAAATGAAAAAGAAGAAATTTTTTTTTCCTTTTTCTTATTTTTCGGTACCTCGGACATTAAGAGGAAGCGGAAGGGTATATATAAGCGAACGTAGACGGAACTCGCAGCCACCTGTCCAACGTCCTGCCACTTTAACTAGAGTCATATTTTGAAAACAATTTCTGGAGTTTAAAGTCTGGCGGTAGCCTAATCTAATTTATTTTCATATATTAAATGAGTATCAAATACTTAAATTTATTTTATTAAGTTACATAAACTCATTAAAATTGTTTACTTCCGACCAATTTTACTAGTAACTCGGATGCAAAATATTGGTATGACATTAAATAATACTAATATAAATTTAAAATAACAACTCTGGTCATCAAATTTTTCTAATTACTAATTCTAAACCTTAATTCATGGAAATTACAAAACCAACCCATTTAACCACCTCAAATCACCAAGGTTAACTTCTATGCTGTCTCTTCAGCGACAATGATTACAGCGGCCTGGGCTTGGACGAAGATGGCACTGGCAGGTTCCAAACGGGACAGGGCATGGGGCTGCCAGAAAGCAGTGAATCGATGATGGGAATTAGTGGGGCTGGGTCATCAACAGCCTTCCCCATCCCGTTTTAGCGTCACCTGCCCTCTGGCAACACTTGTTGACGGTGTGGAAGCAAGAGGGAGCAACCATGGCCCATGGGCTGGGCGGAGTGGATGACAATGACGGTTGGGCAGTAGTGGAGTGTGGGCAAAGTTTGAAGGGCTAGCGGCAGAGAAGGATAAAGTTCGGGTTAAGCATGTCAGCTTGCAGGAGTTTGACCCGACAGTGAGGGAAAGAAGGAGCAATGTGAGCTATCAAATTATGGGGCTGGGGGAGATTCTAGGCGCGATCACAGAGGCAAGGGTGGAGGAGATTCAAGATGAAGGAGTGGGCTTGTAAAGAGAGAGGTGAGGAAGAAATAGAGGCGTGGGAGGTGGCGATGACTGGAAGGGAAGAAGAGCAATTAGCGGCGGCGGAGAGGTTGTGTGAGATGGGTTGAATTGAGAGGGATCGGACGAATGGGGTGGAGGAATTGGGGGTAGAGAGGGTGTGGGAGGTAGATTTAAAAGTTTAAGATGTAGAATTAGTTATTGAAAAAATTTGAGAGCCAAAGTTGTTACTTTAAATTAATTTTAATGTTATTTATATCACGCCAGTATTTTCTATTTAAGTTAACAATAAAATTGATAAAAAATAACTAATTAGGATACACTGTATAAGTTTATGTAGTTTGATAAAACAAAACTAAAAATTTAACACCTATTTAGGATATCAAAAAAAGTTAGAGTAATGCTAGATGTAGAATTTTCATTTTGTTTTAATGATCAAAAGAATCTACATAAAATATAAAAGTTAGCAAATATATAACGTAACAAGCAAATACCCATTTTTCTGGGAACAAAAAGGCACCCGAACCACATCAGGTATTATATTGTGAAACGAAGAGATCGATGTTAGAGTCTCTGAACTCCCCCATTTACCTTTTGGCCTCTAAGCATTATATTATAGGGAAAGTTACAAAAATCTCTATGTGGTTTGGTCTAACCTACAGTTTGTCCCTCTATTTTGAGAAAATTATACTTTACCTCCTATTTTTTTACACTACAGGATAACTATTTTTGAAATTGTATTTAAATTATACAATAATCATTTTTCAGTAATTTTAATCTATCCAGTATTTTTTTATAGTTAATAGACATTTTAAACTATCAATTTTTCCTTTCTGTAAATGTACTTTTTCACCTGTAATTATATGTCAGTATTTTTTAAAGGTCAGTTAGTTGTGAAAAAAATATCAAAAATCTTGAAATTACTAGAACATTATTGTCATACAGTTTAAATACAATTTCAGAAGTTGTTATCAGGCAGTGTAAAAAATATAGGAGGTAAAGTGTAGATTTCTCAAAATAAAGGGACAAACTGTAGGTTAAACCAAACTATAGAGGGTTTTTGTAATTTTCTCTATATTATAATATGTAGAAACTTCATGTATACACAACAGTTTGAGCTCAAGCCTACATCTTATTGATTTTTCAATGACAATTTCATTGTCATCCCTAGATGGAAGAATCCTATAGGGGGTATTGTATCACTTCTGCCGTTCTTGATTTAAGAATATTGTATCTTTGCTTCTATTATAGTGTGACTGTTTTTTTTTTTTTCAAAGGAGATATATAGTAATAATACAAAAGAAGTAAGAGTTTATCTTACCCCGATAAGCCCTACAAAGTACAGGCATAACCCAACAGCATACAGCTAGAACTAGCAAACCTCAAACCAGGAGGAAATATAAGCAAAAACACAAAGCCAAACGCAAACCTATAGGCTGCAGCCTACTTCAGCTGTCAAGAAAACATAGCAGGGGAACTTCAATAGTGTGACTCTTTGAACTATGGCAAATATACAGAAATAAATAAATAGGCGTTCAATTTCAATTAAGATAATTATTCTATGCATTCACCGTATATTAATTATTCTATGTATGATAATTATCTTTGCACTGGTGATGTAATCTTTTTCTCCACTAGTATTGTATTATGAAAATTATTTCAACTAATGTGTTAAGTATATTTAACATTACATTTCTACCATTGTTTCCTAAGTTTTGGGTTGGAAAATGTTATTTCTATTGTTTTCATTAATGGTGATAGTTAAGGACCATGATTGAGTAACATGATGACTAGTCTATCAATAAACGAGATAAATAAGGGAATATTATAGTGGTTTGGACTAACCTATATTTACCTCTTCTATTTTTAAAAACTTACACTCTACCTTCAATTTTTTTTTACACTATTCGACAAAAACTTCTAAAATCATAATTTAAGTTATTTGGTAATTATGTTTAGTAATTTCAAATTTTTATATTTTTTTATAATTAATTGACATCTAAGAATATTGATTTGTATTCATAGGGAGGAAACGCATTTGTAGAGAATAAAAATTAATAATTTAAGATGTATATTAATTGGAAAAAAAATATTAAAAATATTGAAATTATTGAAAGATAACTATTATACATTTTAAGTCAGAGTTTTAGAAGTTATTACCAGATAGTATAAAAGAAACAGTGAGCAAAGTATAGGTTTTCAAAAAATAATAAAGATAAAGTGTAGGTTATGTCAAACCAATGGAGGTTATTGTAAGTTTCTGATAAATAAGACTAATCTACAATTATTTCAATCATTGGCATTACTTAGGGACATTAATTGTCGATCCAAGATTTTTTTTCTTATGTTCTAACACGGTTATTTAACTACTCATTCCGTTTCATATTAATTGATCATTTAACCTTTTTTTATTGAAGTTTGACTTAAACATTTTCATATTCATATTAACCTTTTATGTATTGAAGTTTGAAAAAATTCTTAAAATATGTATTGAAAAAAATTTTAAAAATAATATTTAGAAACTATAATCTTTAAAGTTTCATTTTCATATAAAATATTTATATTTTTATAATAAATTTTAAAAGAAATAAAATCATAAATTAATTATAGTAAATACTAAAAGGGTCAGTTTTTGTGAAATAAATGAGTATTACTTAATTACAACAAAAAAATTTACTTTATTTCACAAAAAATTCATGTTGAGAGACAACAAAAATAATAAAAAATCTTGCTTTACTATTTTTCACATGGTTGGAGTAGTAAAGTCCTCTTGAATTTTGATTCCCCAATAATTCTTTGCTACATATGATTTGAATTGTGATCTATCAAGGTCCTTATTTTTTTTTTTGGGCCCTTTCTACAACAATAAATTCAAATAGCTTTGACTAATTAAAAAAAAATATTGTTTTGTTTATCTAAAACCAATACAATTTGAAAACTAATACTTCATCTTTTAACAATCACCTGAATAATTTTTTTATAAAGTAATTAATTTTTTATGATTTTTTTCGCACTTAGCGAACACAAAAAAAATCAATAAAAATGCATAATTTTTTCATAAAAAAATGTTTAAAAATTATTTTTTGTGCTTCCTTAATATAAATTTTTGGGTTAAATGGCATCAATAGTCCCAAACCTTTCATTTCAGTTGCAAATCAGTCAGTAACTTTTATTTCATTGCAAATTTGTCCCAAAACTTTATAATCTATCACATATTAGTCTTTAGCCCTATGCAAGCACAAAAACTCATAGCCAACTCGTTTTAGCTTAAGTCAATTAACTTCAAATTTACTTGTTTTTATTCTTAAGTCTGTTATATCCGAAGCTAATTTTAATTAAAATTCAATATTATGTAGCTCCAATAATTTATTGAAAATATAATTTTGTAATCTTACTAAATTTTTATAAATTTTTCAAGTTTAAGGCATTAAAAAAGAAAAATTCATAAAAATTAACAACATCATGAAAATTTACTTTCAAATGGATTATTGTATTTGCATAACATTAACTTTCAAATGAATTGATTCAAAAAATATATATAAAAGTAAAAATAAGTTAGTTGACTTAAATGAAAACTAATTGGCCCTCAATTTACAGAGAAAAAAATAATGTTTAAATTGTCTACTAACTATAAGAAATTTATGGCACAGTTTGAATTTATTGAAAGGCAACTGCCAAATAATTTGACTTTGTTAACTTTCACGAATTATCTGCATTCACTTTTAAAATTTTAATTTAAATTGCTTGATAATTGTTTTTTCATAAATTCAAATTGAGCCATAATTTTCTAATAGTTAATAAATAATTTAAACAATTCATTTTCTTCATTATAAGTTGAGTTTTTGTGCCTTCTTAGGGTTAAAGACTAACATGTAATGAATTATAAAGATTTAGGACCAATTTGCAACAAAATGAAGATGGGGACCAATGTGCAACAAGAATTAAAGGCCTGGGACCAATGGTGCCTTTTACTCGATTGGTATATAAGTTGAGTAAATAATCACTATATAACAAAATAACCACTAGTACGTAACTTATTTTTGAAAATTTCTACCGATTACAAAAGTTAAATTGGGTAGCTAATCTCTGTGTAATGAGAAGAACCAAATACGGGTTTATCCTCCGCATCATTAGTGAGAGCAAGGTCGCTGTTTTTTATTTACTAGAATTCTTATTGCGATCTCATTTTGTTCTCTTCAAATGGTTTATGAGAAAGTTTTTAGAATTTTGAACTTTTTCTAACATTTTTTTAATCTATTTGTTTTGGGGTTTAGGAATGACTGGGTCATTTTGATTTCATGGTAGTTGATTTTCTGTGTGTAGTTTTGGAAGCTTTGAAATTGGCCGAGGCCGTTTCATTGGCAATAGAGCAGTGTCTTAGTGGGTTATGATGTGCATGAAGGCCGCGCGTTGCAGCAATTTGTATGGCCATTGCATAAATTTTTGAAAAGACGTAGAGACTTGATATAACTAAAAAATATGCTTTCAAGTTTCAACCCTCGAAATTTTTGAACAAAATAATATTCAAACCTTGCTAGGTGGAAGCTAGAGTAAAAAATGTTACTACCAGAAACATAAGAGAAATAAATCATGGTTACCAATATTTGCTTTAGAAAATAATAAAAAAATGAAAAAAAATTAGAGACTAACAGAACAAAAGGAGATGTTTGGTGACCCACATATTATAGTGGATATTTTTTATAATAAATTTTAACAATAACAGTGCGACACAAAACATGTTACGTGTTTTGAAATAATGCATATTTTGTCTGTTAATTAAAAACAATTCAATAAAAATTTTCATCTCCTATTAACACAAAATCTAATTTTTAATATCAATGAAAAATTTATCTAGAAATTTTTTTCAAATTTAACAATTATGGATCAAATTGCTTTATTAAGCTATAGAGCTTGAAATAAATAATTGATGTTATAAATCTTAATAATCAATAATGAAAGAACAATGATAGAAATAATGATTAAAGCTTCATCTTAGAAAACAACAATAAAGAAAATAAAAAAAAAAAAGTTAGGATCAAGACAAAAAAATGGAGAGGTTTGGTGACCCACACATTGGAGTGGATATTTTTTGTAATAAATTTTAATAATAACAGTGCGACACAAAATACATTACGTACTTCAAAACAATGCATATTTTTCCTGTTAATTAAAAACAATTCAATAAAAATTTTCATCTCATATTAACACAAAATTTAATTTTTAATATTGATGAAAAATTTACTATCAAATTTAACAATTATGGAACAAATTGCTTTATTAAACTATAGAGCTTAAAATAAATAATTGATGCTACAAATCTTAATAATCAATAATGAAAGAATAATTATAGAAATAATGATTAAAGCTTCATTTTAGAAAACAACAATAAAGAAAATCAATAAACAAAAGTTAGGATCAAGAAAAAAAAAAGAAAAACTTTAGGCATTAAAGATTTAACAATTGACTTAATGAAGATAAAAAAAATGATTTAACTGAAAAATAAACAAATTTTAAATAAAAAAATAAACAAATTATGGTCACCAATGTCTTACTTTAGATGATAGTACATAAAAAACAACAAAAAGAAAAACTTGGGGGCCAAGAGAACAAATAGAAGATTTAATTAAATAGTTATAGAATTCAAGGACTAAAATGTAACACGGACGTAAATTAGGTCCAAAAAATAAAAAATTAGAAAGTTAGAGAATGAAATCACGTTTTAACCAAAAAAAATGTGGGACAGACCAAAACCGGAAAAATTGCAACCTAGGCCCTCATAAAGCAAGCGCCTTACAAAATTAGATAAAACTAAAAAAAGAGTAAATCACATCATAAAAAAATCGAAAGCAAAAAAAAAAACTACTGAACTAGCCCAAAACCAACTGTGCTCAATCAGCCCAAAACAATTGTCACTATTCATCCAACAGTAACCATGTTCATCTTTAGAATATAGTGTAATTTGTGTATTGGACATTTGAAGCGAGATGTTGTTTGTGTAGATAATTAAGGAAGATGAGCTGGTTGGAGCCTGAACGGCTTACGTTGAGAGGCAGTAGGAACTTGAGATTGTGATGGGGGAATGAGCATATTTCTTTTGTTACTTCCAAGATTGGATCTCTAGTAGATGTCACAAGTAGGAAAGACCTGTTGGAAGGGATTCGAATTTTGTACCATCTTGTTTAGGCTAGCTAGTTTGCTTGGTGCTCATACTTTTATGTCGGTGTTACTGTTGTTAAATTGGTTTATGGGCTAATGTCCCATTTTACATAGTTGAAGGGCAATTCGACCCAAGTTAAAGTTTGAGGGGTAAGGAATTTGAGTTGGAATAGTTTGGAGGGAAAAAGTAATTTTCCGACTATGTGAGAAAGGAAAATTATCAAATTTCCCACTATAGTAGCTCCTAGACAAGATTGCCCGCTATAGTTTTCTCTTGTCTAATAAAGGCACAGCCACTAAAGTTATAATTTATGACCAAATTGACCACTAATATTACAGTTTGAGACCGAATATGACACTAACTGAAACTTTATGTAATTTGTCATTTACATTTTTTCGTATGGTAGGCATTGTCATTTATCACCGGATCTGCCACTAATCCCTCCAAATATGAAATATTTACCGTATTTCGATGTTATAAATAACTTAAATTCCGATCAAATGAAACTTACTCATTTAATATTGATGTGTTTTTTTTCACTAGATTTTAGGCATGACACGTATTCTGTTACAAATAGTAATATCCAACACTGTTTTCTATTGCATTGCCTCCATCACCAAGTAACAAATCCAGCGGTGGCTGATGCAGTAGTTGGTGCACAAGAAAATGAAAATAATAAATTACTTCAAAGTTTTTGATGTTTGTCAAAAGTTACATTACTATCTCAAGATTTTAAAACCAATAATTTCCTACATTTACCAACCATTAAGTTTTTAGCAATAGTGAATGTGATCAATCTGATTCAAAACTATAATATTAGTGGCTACATTAGAACCAGAAAAAAGTGCAGTGAACCATCGGGTCCCGGCCAAACTATAGCAGGGAATTGGAGTGAACAATGAGGTCAAAGACTCAAAACCCTAGCGATCGAAGTGCTCAACTAAGTTGTGGGTTTTGATCGAAGCCTTAAACCCTGAACCCGTTGTGGAACCAGGAAACCAGAAATCCTCTGCGTCGGAAGCAATAGCGAACAAGAGTGTCACAGACAAGTCATGGCCTCTTGTCTGAGACGAGCAATGGCTTCTAGAAACAAGATCTTGCTCTTGCGAAGGTCGGCAGTTCAATCTCGCAGCATCTCTCACATTTTCTACTGTCAGAACCTCCACACTTGCCGAACCCAAGAAGCCGGAACGATTCCCTCTTTCGATTTCATCAAAGATTCTCGTCGAGGCTTCGCCAAAGGCAAAAGATCAAGTATTCCTCTGCAACTTTTCCCCTTCAAACTAGATTATCTCAAGTATGCACGAAGTTGTGTTTTCAATTCACTCGAATTGCTTGTATTTGTGTAGAATATTTTCATTTTTTTTCTTGGTATCTGTTTTCGGGAACTTAATTCAGTTGGTTTTGTTTCTTAGAGGATGATTCTGTTGGGGGCATGATTGAAGTTGATCCAGATATTGGACCCAGTGTTAAGGCAGGTGCTGCGTCACAGATGGACGCAGCAATAGTTGCATTGTCGCGGGAATTAGCCAAACTGAGAACTGGAAGGGCCTCTCCGGGTATGATTTCTATGATTGTTGAGATTTTAGTTTATTTTTTATGATTTTCGTGGTTCAGGGTACTTACATGTCCAATGTTTTTACTTGTTCTTAGGTATGCTCGATCACATTATTGTAGAAACTAGTGGAATGAAGATGCAACTGAATCACTTGGCTGTTGTTTCAGTCATTGATTCAAAGACACTGTCAGTTAATCCGTACGATTCCACAGTAATTCCCTGATCCCCATCCATTAGAAAGCATTGGGTTTCAGTGATAGTGGAGGAAGAAGTCTTAAGCGTAGAATAAGTTTGGTAAAAAGATTACCTATTGTTTGCCCATAGGTTGTCTGCAAGGTTCTTTCAAATTTAAAGATGAGACCAGAATGTATGGATTCGTGTCTTGAGGAAAAGAAAGAGTAGCAGATGCAGAGAGAGAGAGAGAGAGAGAGAGAGAGAGGAAATAAAAATGTCCTTGACTCCTTATTTTGGCCGTGCATTACAAATAGATGTTTTCACTAGAAATTGTGCATCTGACAGAAATGCTAATTCTTGCAGACTTTAAAAGAGTTAGAGAAAGCTATTGTTTCTTCTCCTTTAGGATTGAATCCAAAAGTGGATGGTGAAAGATTGATTGCAGCTATTCCACCGTAAGTTCAGAACTTATCTTTAGTTTCATGTTTTTCCCCCCTCTTTTTTCTTGTAAAAAAGGGTGAACCAATGAAGTGAAGAAGCCTATTCAATTAAGCTTCTGATAGAATAGTATATGGTCCATCAGAATATTTTCTTCCAAGTAAGATGAGAAGATTTAGATATGCCTATCCCTAAGCATGCAGGATATATGGTTGGGTTTCCTCAAACTTAAATTTCTCTTGTTTGATACAATGTTTTCCTGTTTCCTATCAGGTTGACAAAAGAACATATGCAGGTTAGGTTGCAATGGTCTTTAATGTGTTGGATTTGTACTTTGTGTCACTCTTAATCACATTTATGTGATAGCTTTGTATATTTTATACCTTTTAATGGATGTTGTGTCAGGCTATGTGTAAGATCGTCACCAGATCCTGTGAAGATGTTAAGCAAAGTATAAGAAGAGCTCGACAGAAGGTATGAAGTGACTCCTTTATATACGCTCAACTGGTTCGTACCATCAGGTACTTGCTGCATCATATATTTTCACCTGTGCTAATGTTGAGCACAGAATTAAGTAGGCCAAAGTGGTTGTTTGAAACAAATAAAACAAGGATAGAAATTGTAAACATGATTCTAATAGTTCACTTATTGTTTTTTTTTAGTTTTCCACCCATTGCTTATTATTTATTTTATCCTCGTATTGGTTTACAGGCGCTGGACTCTATAAAGAAGGCTGGCTCAAGTTTCCCGAAGGATGACGCAAAGAGATTGGAGAAGGAAGTGAGTTATATGAGCTACTATCTATACCTATAGCATAAAATTATGTACTTGTTGTTTTTGGCCATTGAAGGACTGCCTCGTGCAATATTTCTCCAGATTGATGAGCTGACTAAGAAATTCATCAAGTCAGCTGAAGATTTGTGCAAGGCAAAGGAGAAGGACATCACCGAAGGCTGATTAGCATGGCGGAAGACTGGCGTTGAAGGGGATTATTTGGTTGGTCAAGAGGACAGTTGTCGGTGAGACCAGCCCCGGCGGCTAAACCAACTTCAGAGTTATTTGATTCAACTGCAAATCAATCATCAACGGTTTTGTAGACTTCGTTAATTGATACATATTTATGTTGTAGGTTACATTTAGCGCAAAGACTGGCTCCAACTTCTTCCAACATGTCTACGAGCCATACCAAATCCATGTATTGAGGTTGTTTATTCAGATGTCTTGCTCCCACAGGTGGGTTCCCCCTTTCTGGGGCGATGTGTTATATAACTGGAATAAAGATGTCAGATGGCGAGGCCTCGTCGTTCATCTCACAATAACCACAGAAAAACCGGGTCACCCTTGAACGATTTTGTGGGTTTTTTCCGAATATTTTAGTGGTTCTCTGACCCAAAAAAAAAGAAAATGGAAGAAGAATAAAAGAATTAGTGCCTTATTTATTTGGTTGTATTCAGCAGAAAATTGAATTCACTGTAGTGTTTTTTTTTAACTTAAAATAAATTTTAATGAATTTAAAAGTTTATGCGAAGTGTAGCTAAATAAATAGTAGTGAAATCCTACGATGACTATAACCATGACGGATTTCTGAGTCTTACTCAGTAATCTTTTAGATCAAAGTGTGTGACTAGCATAATTCTGAACACTAGCATGTCAGGACTGTTGACAAAACGGTGTGACTTGGAAAATAGTTGAGTAATATAACAATGATGTTAATAAACATAATATAAAATAGAGGGAGGATTAAGATGGTACAGATTTAATTCCAGGGAGGCTTTGCTCGTGATTATGTATGATATCTAGCGGTGGTATTAATTTATTCTTTGTACCAATATGACTACTGGGCGATAAAAAAAAAGCAGCAGCAATGTGGTTGCCTTCAAATTGTTTCAGGTTGATAGTTCCCTCAATTGACAGAAATTGTGATGTCGATGTCGAAGCTTGTTTCTGAATCGTTTAACATGTAGAGAACAAAATGGAGTTGTGGTTCTCAGCCATATTTTCTATGACCGAGATTTGTATGAATCTTCCATTTACAGACACATGAGGCTTGAAGCTTTACAACGAAATGCAGGGAGCTCCAACAACTTAAACACGAAGTTCTGCAGCTAATTATTCTAACCTACCAAACTCAGGCCTCTCCTGTTACCAAAAATAGCCTCCCTTGTGACCAGTTTAATACCCCTCACCCACAGCTCGGCCATTTCAACTCCGCCTTTGCACACGAAATGCAGTTCCTTGTTCTTTGTGGTAACCACCCTGAAGACTCCAGGTTCATTTGCGTCACTCTTGCCCCGCCTATTCCACTCGAATGCCGGACTTGGTCCCACCTCTGCTTCCCGGCACACCACATTTCGTCGGCTTGATTTTCCCCACTGCAGCACTCCAGCAGGTCTCACCATTCTCACGTCTTTCCCATGGGGGCTTCCTTTTCCTCCCTTGGTGTGCTTTGTTACATGAGCACCCACAAGAACCAGCTTCCGAGCAAGCTCATCCAGGATCGCATTTTCTGCATCATTTTTCATGCTAGAGGTCTTTGTTGAGAGTGAGAGAGCAGTTTCTCCTCTGGCATTTTTTATTTCACAGTCTGCCCCGTGTGAAATCAATAGCCGACAAATGGAACCGTGACCTTCTCTCGCAGCTAGCATCAGTGGAGTATATCCTTCACCATCCAGGACGTTTACATCATAACCCCTATTTGCTAGCAATTTCACTGCATCTATGTCGCCACGACGAGCTGCACAATGTAAAGCATAGAACCCTCCATCACTATGATTGCCCTTCTCAAGGGCAAATTCAAGCATCACCTTCTCAAAGAGATCATGGTCTGGGTTCAGTTCAGAAAGGCTAAGTGCTGTCTGGCCAGCTTTGTTAAATAGCTTAACATCAGCTCCTGCATAGACCAGTAGACGAAAGGCTTTAACATGACCCTTCAAAGCAGCCACCATTACAGCTGAAAATCCATTATCATCCTGCTGGTTGATATCAACTCCTCCCCATTTAATTAGGGCTTTCAGGGCCTCAACATCACCTGCCTCTGCAGCGAACATTAGTGGAGAGAAGACTGCTGAGTTGCTAGATTTTGGAATTCTTCCACTCCTCGTCACATGTATTACTGCTTGCTGAAAACCCAATGACCATCGGTTGGATCTCGCAATCAAACTGGCAGACTGGCAAGCAACATTAGTAAGACCAAAATCTGCACCAGCCTTGGTCAATACTTTCAGACACTCTTCATGCTTGTACTTTGCGCTGATCATCAAAGCAGTGTCACCACTATCAGTCTTGGAATTCAGATGACAGCCAGAATCAATGAGGTACTGAACAATGGTCGATAATCCAAGCCGGGAGGCCAAGTGTATGGGTCGGAACTTAACCTTTCCAGAAACTGTAACTGGGCATTCTGCATCAGCACCGCACTTCAGGAGTTGATTAACAGCTGCTGCATTGCCACATAGGATTGCATGATGAAGCAGGGTTCTTCCAAGGTGTGGGGTCTCTACTGACAGGCGCTGGAGGAGCATCAGCAGTATAGCCCCGCTGCTTTCAAAATATTCTACAGCACACCATGTAATGGAATAAGGCTCAGCTAGTCCTGCACCCACTCGAAACTCTTCACCTGTAGTGGTGTCCCAAGACCACGCTCCTAGCTTGACTCTAGTATCTACCGGCACTCCACTCTGTTTTGTAATTTTTGGACAACAGAAAACTTAGCATCATGCTAGACTCTTTGGACAAAAAATCTATTATGGGATTCCTAATAAGCTACTGAAACAGGTTAAAGCTTTTGAATGTAGCCAAACTTCAGAAGAAGATAAAGCACCTGTAACAGCAAGCGAACTACAGAGACCTGCCTGCTCACAACAGCAGCAACAAGCCCAGTACAATCAACATTTGTGTGCAGAGAAGGTTTTGATGATTGGAGCAGTTGCCTGTCAGTTGCACTTGCATCTACGCCACACTGAAAATAAGCTAAAAATATGTGAGCAGCATATGATAGGGAACATCTAAAATCAAGATGTATTGAAAAGTACTCTAGTAGCAACAGACTACCAACACATATGAAAGCACTCATAAATACGCAAAAAGGGAAATAAATGAACTCATCCTCTTGAAGATGGACCTAATGCAATTTCAGAGGATTTCATTCATTTGGGAAAATGGACAAGACTTTCAGTTTTGGCCAAGATGTATCAATGACAAAGGCATGTTCGTTAATTCAGCAAAAATGCAATTGATGCTCCAAACGACACCAGAGAGCTGTCAGTAACAACTGAGCAAAAAAATACACTCTTTTACAGCAATTGATCTCACTTTGGATTGTATATAGTAGAGTTAAAATTAGATGCATGACGGGGTTTACCTTCATAAGAGTCTCAACTACATCAACAAAACCCCGGCAGCATGCTGTGACAAGAGCATGAACAGCAACATGAGGCCGAATTAAATCAGAGCCCATAAGCAGCTCTGCCAACCTTGCCCGGCCATGGCAACTTGCCTCAAGTAGAGCTTCCTCACAAGCAGGTTGAGAGGCCCCTGCCTTAAGCAAGATTTCAAGGATCTCAAGATGGCCCTCCCTTACTGCTACTGTTGTGGCAAAGCCCTTGAAAAGTTTCTGATTCACATTAGCTCCCATGCTCTGTTCAGTGAACAAAAGGACAAAAAAAATAAGAAACCATATGCAACATTAGAATTGTGGGCCATTGTTTTCTTTTTATCTTCACAAATATTATTTCCCTTCGTTTTGCCACTTTTTGGCAGCTATCAGGAAACAAAAGAAGCTGAACAATTATGATGCTAGTGAAGGAAGCATGGGACGTTTGGACAGTTCATCAATGTCTTTATTAGACGGTGGAAAGGGAGAGATGTCTCATCTATGAACTTCAAATGATGCATGGATCAGAAACAAGTCAGCATGGCGTTTGTAGACCAAATTTTTCCAGCATAAATTAGTTCCCTTTTCTTATTAAAAAAATTACAAAAATATTATAAAAGAAAATCTCTAGAAGTCCCTACTTGATTGGATGAACAAACTTTAACCGGCTCCACTAGATTTTATACAGTTTTCATAGTTTTTTATATTGCGTTAGTACAATTTCGATTTGTTTATCCTTGGGATGATATGGTGATAGAATACTTCTCCCTAGGATGTATCTACCTAGTAGAAGAAATTGTGACTATTAGAAGAAATTCGCCCAACTACCTACTAGTCTACTTCCGCAGATCACAAGTTATTAAAACTAGCGTAGATATACAAAAATCGAGAGCGCAAGCAATGAAACAGCTAATTTTACTTTGAATGGCAGTAGTTCAATTCTCCAACCACTTCAACAGTAAAGATGCAGACAGTACAGAATCCTGGACCCAATGGAACAGGGACCACCATTGTTCCCCAAATCTGGATAATTTTAAAAGATGAGAGGCTCGATTAAAACGCGGAAATCTAGAGAATTTGAAGTTGGGGGTAAAGCAACGAGCAGATGGCAGAATTCTGAAGATATGAAAAAGTGAAAAGAACCTTATTTCAAGATTTTGTTAATAATGTCCACTTGCAGAGCATGAAACCTTAATAAATTCTGAAAAGTAGCAAACCAGGCTTCCACAAAACTTTTACTTTTGCCCATTTGTATATAAACCCAAGGACGAGGTCATAAGGATAAGAAATTTGAATTTTGGATTTTAAAATAAAACAAAAAAGTTAGCAAAAATTATCTTGTTTTCAAAACGAAGCGCGAAATATATGCAACTGCAGATCGGCACACATGATCATTCGATCAATTCAAATAATGTTCGCTTTTATATACATATGAAGGGGAAATACTCGATAGTTAAACGACGGCGTTTGATTAGGCTCAAACCAAACTCGTCTCAAGCCATTGTTTGTGCTGGAGAAATTGCAGGAGATGCCGATCCAATTCAATTTCGTTTCCGGAAAAATGGAAAGTACGATATGAATGATGAATGTGGAACTGGGCAGTGAAGATTAAATAGTTCAAGTCAAAGCAACGACTGGACTGAGTTTGAAACTATCTGAGAGAATTACCAGAAGCTTCTTGACGAGATGCACATTTCCCACGTGGACAGCGAGGAAGAGAGCTGTGACGTCGGTTTTGAACTCCTCGTAGTCGACGCGGACTTCACTCGGCGCTTCCTCCCGCAGAACGACCTCCGTCTTCCTGGTCTTCAAGGAAACGGCGCCGACGAAGTTGACATCGACCAACGGACCAGCGAGGCAATCGATCGCCGACTTGAGATCTCCGGCGAGGGAAGCATCGAGGAGGCGCTGGGAGACCTCGGCCTCGTAGTCAACGGGGACCACCTGGCGCGCCGCGAAGACCGTCATCGATGGTCGTCAATAGCAACTAAAATGTGGGTGCTGTGGTGAGTCCCTTCAGGAGAGAGAAGGCATGCGGCTTCTTATTTCGCGACGGTCGAGGAATGGAAGAGAGAAGAAACGAGAAGGAACACTTGAAAGGAGTGAGCGCCAGAGACGGACAGAGACAGGGGAGAGCGCTAGAAAGCGTGTTATTTATCGGGAGGACTCTCTCTCTCTCTCGCTCTCTCTCTCGATTGTCTAGTTTAACCGCGGTTAGAAGATGGGTCACGCGGGACCCGCTATTCTAACTGCGGGTGACAAATTAGCGCCGGGACTGCCTATGCTCGGAGCGTTTGCTCCCGGTGAGAAATTTTATGCGTTAGGATTTTCAAATCCCTCGATTCTTGCGGCAATTACTAGGATAAAATTTTGCTTCTAATTGAGAATTTAAAAATAAAAAAAAATGTCGACACACGTAATTTACAAGTGAATTTTTTATCATCTGTCAATTATTTATTTTAAACTTTGGTAAGTACAATTCTTAAAAAAAAAAAACATTGATAACCCCAAGTTCTAATTACTCCAATTTAAAGACCTTTTTTTAAGACAAGATTACATATTTTATATATGTCCAACATTATTTCAATGTTTGTTATTGCCATATCTCCTCTCCTAGTTAAGATTCTCAGTTTAGAAAATATATACTTGCTGTATAAAAAAAGGATAAACTATTCGGTTTTTCACAAACTTTAAAAAAAGTACTAGTTTCAATTGGCTTGCAAAAAAACTAGATGGGCAATAGTAGTAATATTTTACTTGTTAAGGAGATGAGAACAAATAATTTGATATTTCCAGAAAGGAATAGGGTCAGGTCTTATGAGATCAGATGTAGTATATATTTAACATACATCACTAGGATTAGTTGAAAAAAAAAATCATTTGCGTTATGTGTAATTAATTTTATTTTAGCTGTTACAATAAACCGTTGGGTTTTGAAATTTAAAAATAACAATGACATTTGTCACTTCCATAAAAAAAATAGACATTAATTTGTCACTCTTAAGTTTCGAACACCTAACAATAACTATGAATCACATAAAATATACTCTATCTTAAAAAGAGTAATTAACCAAGATGGCGAAACTACCCAGGGAGCCGATAAACCAAATCAAACTGCACGGATTTTGAACCGTGATTACCACACCTGCACCCAAATTAAAACAAAATTAGGGAGATTAGGTAAAGTATTTTAGGAGGAAATTCTCTAATAATCAAGTTAACTCTTTGAAATCGATGAAAGTGGCTATAGAAAAGTAGGCATCTTGTACGTATGTAGCTCGAATAAGTGGTGGAAATCTCATAAGAGTGTCAACCCCTTTAGGAAATGCAATTAACGAATTGGAGCTAGAAAAGAAAATAATCACGTAAATATGGTGAAGCTTAAGAGATGGATAATGGTAGGCGTACATTGGATTCTGGAAAGAGGTGAAAAAATATGTTTTGTCGGATATGGGGAAGATGGGGCAAGAGAAGAGCGGGGAGAGGAGGGGGACACATGGAATGGAGGTTGAGATTTGGGCCGGACCTAATAAAAGAAGGGGGAATGAAACTATGAAAGACGCCAAGTTGCTTCCATGCTCCATGTATGCGATTGTTCAACAGAGATAGCTGTCGGGTTTTCCTCTGAATTCTCTATGCGACCATAAATTTATCTTCAGATTTCAGAGACACCAGACTAGACCAGACCAGACCAGACCAGACCTGTGAACGGCATAGCATCTTCCCCTAAATCTTGCGTAACATAATGCTTATGGACTTCCATATCATCTACTCCTTGTTCTTGTCCTCTGCCTCGCCAGGGCTGCAACAAGAGTGTCGTTTTCCTACATACGTTTTTTTTTTTATATTTATTGTTAGTATTATTATTAACAGTACTTCATTATAGTTAACTCGTAGAGGCCATGGTCGATGGATCGGAGCTACCTTTGATGAGTATATTTGCTGGAATTAATCACTTCTCATTCAATTGCCTCCCAGTTTGATCCACATATATAAATGAATCGATTGTTTATTGCTAATTAGATGCTGTTCATTTAGCATTAAGTTTAATTAAATTTAAAATGACTTATTTTTATTTCTATGATTTTTTTTATCCAAAACTATCATCAATTTACATAATAATTCATTGAATGACATTTTTTATGGTACAATGAAATTTTATTCTTTTTAGGTTGATCAGGTAAAAAAAATCTTAGTTACATTACAAAAAAAAAAATAGTATCAATTTCTTATTATGCTTATATAGTACCTATACAGCCCAAATTATTTGTCCATATCTCTATTTTAACATGTCCTTGTTCCAATTTTGTTGTCTACACTCTTAATTAGATTTAATTTACATGTCTGACTATTGTATCCTTAATTTAATGTCTTAAAAAAAAATTTGTAATCGAAAGTATCCATACAAGGTACAAAAGTTATAAGGTAGAGAGTACAAATACTGGACAGCAGCTAAACAGAGAACAAAACAAAGCTTGGAGTGCAGTTGTGTATACTACATTATGGGCAATTTGGAGAAGACGAAATGAGTTGGTCTTCAAGAGCAAGCTAAAAATTGTCTGCCAGGTGATAGGGGATATCCAGGTGGTGTCTTTTATCTGGTTAAATAGCAGGGGTAAGAGGTTAAAGTTGAGTTGGGTTGAGTGGTTAAGTATCCCTGAGCTTGCTGTTATTAATGCATTATAGTTCTGTTATAGAAGGGATGATAGTATGAGTAGAAAGGTGTATTTACTAAGTCTAGCACCTTGTTAGACCTCTTGCCCTTGTTTGTATATTTCATATTCATTTTGATTAATAAATCCCACTTTTAGTCGCTCAAAAAAATTTTTGTAAGGCATTCATATGTAAGGGGATAGATGAATGCTCACTTTTTTTGAACATAAAAAACACTCGAACCAACATTAGGATATTATATGAGACAATGAGGAGATCAAAGTTAGGACCCTTGACCTCCCCATATTACTCCAGCCCTTAAGTACAGGGAAGATTTGTATAATACTCATTTTGACCAATAAAATTTTACATTTATTGTAACTTTCTTAAAAACATGAGTTGTTTCCCCAATTTTCAAATATTATGGGATGAAATAAGTGTTACTTTTCAAATTACATTGATTCTAGATTAGAAAAAAAATGTAGATATGAAAATAAATTATTTTAGATTAAATTGTCTCCCGTATTAGGTGTGAGTTTTGGTTTATTATACTTTAATTTTTTTTTATCATATACTTAAATTTGATTGTATGTATAATGTCTTCATCAATTTCATATTCTCCGTATCATTTACTATTTTGAGCTATTCTAATCTTTGTACCATTTTAATAAATCATTTTTCAATATTACCACAAAACCACCGTTTTAAGAATTTTTTCCGTTATTCTTAACGTATGTGTAAAAATTAAATGAAAAAAAGGTAGAAACAACACATTTTTTTTTCCTTCTCTAAATTTTGCATGTCATTTACAAATAAAGCAAACAATTGGGGACGAGTATATTCATTTATCAATTCCTTTAAGTTGGACGTCTCGGTCAAGTGGGATGGAAAAATGTAACATGTTAGCATTTAATTAGCAGATCTCTGGGTACACGGCTTCCAGTTCTCAACAAGACAATGTTGTAGTAATCTCTGCCTAAGCAGTGTAAGCTGTATCAGTTTAGACAAGCAAAATTCAGGGATTTTGTGCAATTTAATCCCTTTTAGTCTCTAGATTGTGCTCTTTTATTTTTACTGTGTATTGATATTTAACTGGTTAACCTATTGGCAGAAAAACACCAAAAATAAAAAGAAAAAGAAAAAAAGCGAAGAAAAACTGATTAGTCATACCGTCATAGAGTTAAAATAACAGTTCAATCCAGCCTCAGTTGATTAATGTGTGCATCTGTTAATCCCAAGATTCAGAATTTGAGTCCCAACAATGTAATTTTTTTGGTGGATGTAACGTGCAGTCTTTTCTCTATATACATACAAACTACTATATAAACTAGCGTAAGCTTTACATTTCGGTCTTTAAAAGAATGATGAGAATATTTTATTCAAAAATTCATGCCCGAAATCGGTATCTTTAACAAAGTTTGGATCGTGTAAGATTATCTGCACAAACTGATTAAAGTGAGGGGATGCTCTTAGACTTATTTGATATGGTTGTTCATACAATTTATCAGGGTAAAGGTAAATGAATCTTCAATTATTATATTATTGACGATTTTTGTATGGGTTAGGGCATGTAAATTAACTTCAAATAATAATTATATGGTCTAATCATTTATTGGATTTTTGTCAATGAAAGAAGTTATCAGCGAGTAATAAAAAAAAAAAAACAAGTTACTGCTACTCTATGTAGTTTTAGTGTCACTCTGATAATACTGAAAAGGCCATACTATGAGGTTAACCAATTTTTTTTTTCAATAGAAGCAATTAAATTCATAGTAATTGTACTTGATATAATTTTCAGAAATAAAAACTTAGCAAGTATAAAAACTTATCGTTTCTAGATCTCGCTTCGGACAATATTCGGGATTTTTCTTCTTTTTTAATTTGAAGAAACGAGATTTCTTTTCATAATTATTCTACGGTTATGAAATCTCATGTCAAATCCTCATGCAATTATCTCAAATCAAATTTGAGAACTATTTATATTAAAATTTTACCATAATGTACATGATGAAGTAATGAGATTTTTTTTTCCAAAATCCTTTACATGTTGAAAATATAATAAATCATACCATTAGATTAAGTACTTAGCATTGAGCTCAACCAAATATAAATATAATTTAAAGCAAGATTCCATAAGCTTTTTACCTATTGTTTCATATATTACTTTAAAATAGAGTGTTGGTCTCTTTTCTTTATTTTTGTCTTAAACGAGTCATATAACTCTATTTTGTCTTAATAAGTTCTCTTACTTTATATTTTACATTCTATTTGGGTCCTTTTCGTCAATTTGAATATTAATTTTAACAAAATTTTGGTAAAAATTATAACCTCAGTTCCTAAAATTCATTCATCCTACTCCTAACACTCTAAACTTTGCTTATCTTGCATCTAACACCCAAAAAATTCTAGATCTAACATATGAACTATCTTTCACACACCAACCTATATTTTGCTAAGATATACAGAGAAAATCGAAAAAACTAAGTCAAGAAAAGATTAAAAAAAGATAACAAAACTAAAACAAAAATCAAATCGAGATAACAAAAACTAAAATTGAACCAACAAAAAGAAAACCAAATTGAGATAACAAAACTAAAACAAAAAAGAAAGAAAATATGTGCCTTAAGGGCCACAAAACTGAAATGAAAAAAAAAAAGAAAATATGAGACTCAAGAAAATTTGTTTGATTTGTATTCCTTGATTGTCGATCGATCTCTTCTTCTTCGTCATACTTACGATCCCGTCTACCCCTGTCACTTCGATAATGTTACTATTATCCGAGTTGGCGAAATATGATAGGAGGGAACAACTTAATAAAATGTGACGTGGCTCTGTTCGTTGTCAAGCAGAAATCACATAATTCCGACTTTCCGAGCCACCATGGTAGGACATTTGAATTCTTTTGAATTCTATTTCAAATGTTCGTTATTCATTGAATTTACTCATATACAAGCTGTAATAGTTTCATTTTGGAAGTAAGAAAGAATCATCTATCTTCTATCTCCAATTTCTTTCTGTTTCTTTGAATTCATTCGCCTCATTTGAGTTGTAAGCCTTTGTTCTTCTCGAATTTTGTTTTTTCTTCTTCCAGAATGGTAGAATCCCTAAAAATAGAGCTGCTCATTTCTGACTTGTAACATTTTTTTTGTATCAGAGCACCGATCTTGGCACCATGGCCGAAGGAATAATGAATCAAAAATAAAAGAAATATGTCAAAGAATTCATGGTTTTTGCTCATGAACAAGTAGATCAAAATCGATTTGAGATTAATTCACTTAAGCAGATGGTGACTGGATTGGCTTTTACGATTCAAAATCAAAGTCAATCAGGACTTCCAGATGAAGCTGCGTAGATGGATGGTTATTCAGGTGCAATCAATTTTTTATGGTAGATAATGTTACTGATATCGTGAAGGTCCCAATTGTTTCCATTCACCTAGAAAATGATGTGCTGCAGTGGCATCAAAGTTTCTTGAAGGTAAAAGGGCATAAGACTCATCTTCTTTGGGAGGAATATGCTGATGTTATTTATGCCAGGTTTGGAGCCACTTATGAAGATGCGATGACTAATTTAAAGAATCTTAAACAAACCATGTCAGTAGCTACTTATTAGAAGCAATTCGATGCATTATTAAACTAGATACCACATCCATTACATGAGGATTTGATTGTGAGCTTGTTTTTGGGAGGATTATATGATGAGATCCATTTTCCTGAGAGGATGTTGCATTCTAAGATGCTAGTTCAGGTCAAAGGTTTGGCCAAGCAATAAGAGGTCACTAACAAGGCTCTTGTTAGGGGTGAATACACGAGATAGATTCAAGGGGTTGTTGCCCACTCCCGCTCAGAAGGCTGCAACACCATTGGTGATGCGACAAACGAAGAGAAATCGAGTAAAGACTATTAAACAGCTTACATCTTAGAAGATGGTTGCAAAGAGTACGCTCAATAAGTGTTTATGGTGCGAGGAACCCTACACACCAGGACACAAATGTAAAAAGGGGAAACTATATAAGATTAAGATACTAAATGATGATGAAGATATCATTGTCAAAGAAGATGAGACTACAGAGGAATAGGAAACCGCCCCCAAAGATACCCCTTATATATCCTCAAACGTAATTTCGGGCATTTCGGGATACGGTACCATACAGGTGACTGGACAAGTAGGTAAACAGCTAGTGCAGATGTTAATAGATTCGGGCAGTACTTACGTGTTCCTTGATGTAACATTAGCTAAAAAGCTAGGTTGCCCTATAGAACAAGTCAGAACAATAGGGGTCAAAGTTGTTGATGGAACAGTATCAAAGAGTATGGCCATATGCAAAGATTTGACACAGAAGCTACAAGAAGTAGAGTTCCAAGTTGATGTGTACTTATTGCCGCTATGAGGATGTGAAATGGTCCTTGGAATACAGTGGCTTAGAACACTCGGTGACATTTGTTGGAACTTTAAAAAGCTTAAAATGTCGTTAAGTATTAAGGCTGAAAATTAATGTTGAAAGGTGCAAATTAAGTTCAAATAAAATGTTGCACAGACAAGACTGTTCAGAAGTTATTCTTGCATACACATAGGAGGGTGGGAGGCCAGGCATATGCTCTGTAATTATTATGACTTATAAAGGAGTATGCATGGGGCCAGGATAATACTACTTGTTTTGCAATTGAGGCAGCATCAAGGCCATAAACTAAGGGCATGGAAGAGCTGATGGAGAAATTTGTGGGGTTGTTTAAAGAGCCCGATTCCCTACCACCTCATAAGGAGTTCGATCATAAAATCGTACTTAAAAAATGGAGCCCCCTAGTGAATGTTCACCCCTATAGGCATCCAGATTGTCAGAAGGATATCATCAAGCAGATAGTAGAAAAGATGCTATCAGCTGAGATCATTCGGCACGGTAAGAGTTTTTTCTCTTCACCCATCGTTTTAGTGAAAAATAAGGATGGAATATGGAGGATATGTATAGATTATCACGAGCTCAATCCCTATAATTGAGGAATTGTCAGATGAAATGTGGGGTGATAGGTACTTCACCAAGCTTAATCTTCGCTTGAGGTACCACCAAATTCACATGAAGAAGGTGGACATCGAGAAAACAGCATTCAGAAGCCACCGTAGCCACTTTGAGTATTTGGTAATGCCCTTTGACCTCTCTAATGCTCTATCCACTTGTCAGTCACTCATGAATCATATTTTCAAGGAACATTTACATAAATTTGTTTTAGTGTTCTTTGATGACATCCTTATATATAGATGTTAAGCGTATAATTTAGCGATCAAAGTGGTTGACTTTTTGGCAACTTTGATCGCCAATTTCTTTTATTTCATCCTTCTTTCTTAGTTTATTCTTGTCCTCTATTCCTTCTTCACTCATTTGGTCTTAGGTTTTACTTGTCATAATTACTTTAATAGTTCAAGTAATTTAGGTAACTAATGTTTATTTCTTGGTAAGATCACATTAACCCTTAGGATGACACCTTTCCTCATATTTGCACACAACGAAATTAATAGTATGCTTGCAAGTGTTAAAGGGTTTCAAATTTTTAAACTCTTATATTTCACAACAATAGCAACACATGGGATGAACACTTGAAGCATGTAGAGATAATGTTCCAGGCTTCCAACTTCTCCAGCAACATTCATTATATGTAAAGAAGAGCAAATGTTGTTTTGGGGTTCAACATATTGAATATTTGGGCCACATTATAGACAAGACTGGAGTTTCCACAAATCCCAAAAAAGTGGAGATCATGAACACCTAGCTAGTCCTTACAAACATGAAGCAGCTACATGGATTTTTGGGCTTTACAGGATATTACCCAAGATTTATTTGGTACTATGGAATTATTAGTAAGCCTCTGACTGACTTTTTGAAGAAGAATGGATTTTATTGGCACTTTAAGGGGTATGAGGCATTTGAAAACCCTAAAGAAGGCAATGTCCATGGCTCCTGTTTTGGCTCTACTAAACTTTGAAGAAACCTTCATTGTTGAAACTGATGCAAGTGAAAAAGGGGTTGCTGCAATCTTGCAACAACAAGGTCACCCTATTGCTTTTATTAGTAAGGCTCTCTCTTTTCGTCATCAAGCCATGTCAACTTACAAATGAGAGTTGAAAAATGAAGGCCATATCTCTTAGAAAGGCACTTCATTGTTAAGACTGATTAAAGGAGCCTCAATTTTTTTGCTAGAGTAGTGCATTCTGACACTACTCCAGCAAAAGTTTGTAATCAAATTATTGCCCTATGATTACGATGTCCAATTCAAGAAAGGGAAGGAGAATACGGTGGCAAACGCACTTTTGAGGCTTCTTCAAGAAGAATTGAATATGATGACTCTAATGATAGTGACTTTACCTTTCATAAATAGATCAAAAGTAGTTGGGAACATGTTGAAAAGTTACAACATATCATCGAGGATAAGATGAAGGACATTCAATTACATCCTAAGTACACTTATCGGCAAGGCATTCTACGTGAAAAGACAAGCCGGTGGTAGGGAAGGAGCCTGATCTTTGCAACAAGCTCATTTATCTCATGCATGACAATTCTCTTAGAGGACACTCGGAGGTGGACACAACAACTCACAAGCTCAAACAATGGTGCTATTGGAAAGGCTTACAGAAAGACGTAAGAAATTACATATGCCAGTGTGACAGGTGCCAAGCAAATTTGGTAACTTTACCTAGTTTGTTGGAACCTCTTTCGATTCCCAAAGCTCCATGGTGAGATATCTTGATGGATTTCATATAGGCTCTTCCAAAATCTCAAGGAAAAGAGATGATTTTCATAATCGTGGACAAGCTCAGTAAGTACACCTATTTCACCGCCCTCAGTCATCCTTTTTCAACATCCAATGTGGCATAAGCTTTTATGGAGAATGTATATAAACGCATGGTTTACCGCATTCGATAGTATTTGACCAAGGTTCAATTTTTTTAAACAAGTCCTAGAAAGAGCTATTTAAGCAGCAAAGGACCCAACTCCATATGTCAATAACTTATCATCCTTAATCAAACGGTCAGATAGAAGTTGTGAATCAATGTCTTGAAACCTATCTTCATTGCATGATTGGAGTAAGTCCTCATGGCTGGGTGCATTGGTTGTACCTTATTGAATGGTGCTATAATACCAACCACCACATTGCCATTAAATACAGCCCATATAAAGCTCCTTATAGGCAACCTCCTCCTATTCACATACCTTATGTGCCTAGAGACTCACCGGTTGAAGTTGTAGATGCTTAATTATGAGCTCATGATTTTACTTTAGGGTGGCTCAAGAAAATTTACAGAGAGCTCAAGCTAGAATGAAACACTATGCCGATGAAAAAATATCAAAAAGAACTTTTCAACTTGGGGATTGGGTGTCCTTAAAGTTGCACAAGTACTATCAAGGAACTTTACACACTCCTCTCAATCATAAGTTAAATGCAAAGTATTGTGGACCTTTCTAAGTCTTAGCAAATATATGCACTCTTATATGTTGTTTGGCTTTACCTTCCAAAGCCAAGGTCCATAATGTATTCCATGTGTCCCTACTCAAAAAGAAGGTTAGGAATGTTCCAGTCATAGCTACATTACCAAAGTGGAGAGAGGTTGGAACTCTTAAGCCTCTAAAGATACTGGCTACAAAGATAGATAGATGTGGGAACCAAGCCATTACTAGGGTACTCGTCCATTGGGACAATGGAACCAAGCCATTACCGGCGTACTCGTCCATTATGACGACTCTTCAATTGCTGATGCTACTTCGGAGGAGTATCAAGCTTTCAGAGCTCGTTTTTCTGTCTTTGTTTACTTTTGAGGACAAGAGTCTTGCTAAGAGGGAAAGAGTGTTACTATTATCTAAGTTGTTGCAATATTACAGGAGGGAACAGCTTAATAAAAACATGATGTGACAATGGCAGTTCTGTTCATTGTCAAGAGGGAATCATGTAATTTTGAGCCACTACAGTCGGATGTTTGAATTTTTTTGAATTCTATTTCAAATGTTCGTTATTCCTTGAATTTACTCATATATAAATTGTAATCATTTCATTTGGAGAAATATAGAAGAATCATCTATTTTCTATCTCCAATTTATTTCTGCTTCTTTGAATTCGTTCGCCTCATTTCAGTTGCAAGCCTCTCTTTTTCACGAATTTTGTTCTTTCTTCTTCCAAAATCCCTAAAAATAGAAATGCTCATTTCTGACTTGTAACAGATAGCCTTCAACTTCCTCATTGCCAGCCTCACCAGATCAATAGTTGCCTCTTCTCCGCTAGAGCCTGATTCGCTAGAAGCTAATTCACTTCACAACAAGAAAACCTCTTTCTTTCTTCTTAATGCCTGCTGCCACTAGTCTCACTGTAAGCATCCAATTTAGTCTAAGCCAAGAGCACAATGACTTCGCTGAGGAATTTCTTGTATGTCTCTAATTCATGGAATGGTAGGAACTTTGTGCGATTGGGGATGAGGTTTTTTGGTCAATGACGAAGCTGAGGAATTATTCTTGAGTTGTTGGTTTTTTTGTTTGTTTTTCTTCATTTTTTAATTTTTTTTGTTAACAAAAAAACACAACGAAGAAAATTAGGCCCTTCGGCCAACCACACTAGGTTTTTTTTTAATCTGGATTTTGTTTCCTTCCGCTGAAAGAACTAGTTGGTACGTGAGGAAGAAAAATTTTTGAGTTGTTAGATATATAATTCTTAGGGTGTTAAAAGTAGGATAAATAACGTTTATGGTAATAGGAGCAAGATGAATGAATTTTAGGGACTAGAGTTGTCATTTTTTTAGCAAGATTCCATTAAAATTAACAATACAACTAACGGGAAGGACACAAATAAGATGCAAAATATAGAGTAAAGAACCTCGCTAAAACAAAATAGAGTTATGTGGCTTGTTTAGGATAAAAAAAAAAAAAGAAGATCCTCCATTGATTTTACTCTTTTAAAAAGATTTAAATCATTTAAAAACATATAATGCTAAGCTAGAGGTATTGGAACTTGGAAGCATTTTCATCAAACATCTCACATATAATGTTTTCGTTTTCCTCGTAAACGTTAACAACTTATAATTAATTTTGTGTAAAAAAAAATCTTATAGTCTCAGACCAATGGTCTAAGGCTAAGGAACACCCAATAGAGTCAAGGTTCAAATCTCACCTTTGTCAATTTTCCACCTAAATACTACATATTATGATTTGATGGTCTTTTTGAGTTCAAAAAATATAAGCATCCTCATTCCTTTAGATACATGTATATACTACATATATTGTAAAACGTGTAAAAAAAATGAGTATAAAAAAATTATGTAAAAGATAAATTACATAAAGCATTACTCATAGTAGTAACCGTGAACACTTAGGAGACCATGTAAATATAGTTTATAAACTCAAAAGCAAAAAACAAATCATACTTTATCCATATATATATATATATATCTGCTCTTAGGCCACGATTGATTTTTCTGTCTGGTCAAAGATCGAATTCTTCCTACCACTTTCCAAAACAGTGAAACAATACCATAGACTATTCTAGGTACTAAAATCTTACTGCTATATTTTAAACAAATTTTGTAGATAATGAATTCTATATTTTCTTCGTTAATAAAAAAACATATATTAAAGTTAACTATTAAAAAAAATTGAGAGGTGAGTTGTATGTGTCATAAAACCTAGAAGTTGTCGAAGCTATATTTGACAATATGTTGACTGAGTTTTGTGTGGGATTGTTGTGACTGTTTTCAAGCTGAAACTCAACTTAAACAATGTCTTACCCAGTGGCGGAACCAGAATTTTTGGTTCGGGGGGGCAAGCCCGGAGGAGAGTCGGCGGAGCCCGGAGGAGAGAGACGACGTCACGGTTAGGTAAAGCTGTAAATTAGGACTAATTCACACTAATTCAAAGATCAATGAGCAAATCGTACAAGTTGGAAACGTTTGAGGACTAATAGTGCATTTAGGCCATGTTAGAATATCCCTTAATGTAGAGGGAATAACTACTCACTGGGTCCCTAATTTCTTCAGAGCCTACCTTATTGCCCCCCATCTTTATATTGCCCCCCATCACCGTTTGGCGTTAGCAGTTGCTTAAAGCTAAAGGGACAACCACCAATTTAGTCCCTAATTTATTAAGCGCATGCCACATTGCCCCCCATCTTTATATTCTTCCATATTTTTCGGGGGAGCAGGAATACTTATCTAATCCTCAACTTCTCTCGATATAAGCAATTTAGTACCCTATATATCAGAAGTTTCAAAATTTTCGGGGGGCTCCTGCCCCTTAATAGTTCCGCCACCAGTCTGACCTTCCACTTAACCTAACAAGTGAAGACAATTAATGCTATTAACTATTACTATTTTCTATGTCCCGCGTTTTTTGGACCATTAATTATTTTGAATTGCTAAAAATTTTTGTATAATTTTTATATTTGATAGGTCACTTTATCATATAGCTTATAAGATTTTCGTTTTAATGTTTATTTTTTATTTACTATATAAAAAAATAAAAAGATGAAAAAAAACTAATTTTTTCACCTTTTTTAATTCCAAACTAAATCAAAATATTCCAAATAACACAGAGATGAGCGGCTACTATTTATCTCACCGGTAGAAAATTTTTGTAATAGAACTGTTACGCTTTGAGTGGGGTAAATGGTTGTGACGGCAGCAAAGGAAGGCACGAAAAGAAAATCAGCCAAATCTTGTTTGACTTGTTGGGATGGCCTGCTTAGATCAATGTCTGGTCATCTAATCGTGTGGGTGGAAGCTCCCATCTACCAGCGCTGGTTCCACAAAAAGGGTGAGGAATCCTTATCCGTATGATGGCAAAGAATCAGATGAATTGTATGTAGGTCCATTCATGACCGCTGATTTCCCGGTGCAGACCTAACAGCTAGATGTACCAGATCCTTACCGGCCTACACAATCTTTCAGGATCTCGCAGCTTTAAGGGCCAGGGGCTCGGGAGATATTGTGCATGTACGGCCATCTTTACCCAGTCCACTGATACTTCAATGAGAATTCAGAACCTCATTTGTCTTACAGTGAGTGAGTGCACCAAAAATCCCAAACTTTTACTTCTCATCCAAAATTGATTTTCAACCTCCATTTTGTTTACTCATTAGTCTCAAACTTTTATGTCTTATTACATGTTAATCCCTAACTTTAATCAATATTGAATTCGCACAGAAACTCGTTTTACAGAAAAAAAATTGGTAATTTAAATAGTTTATTAACCATAAAAAATTGTGACACATATTGAATTAATACAAGGATAATTATTAAATAGTGTAAATTATAATTTAAAAATCCAATATCAGATAGATACGTAAGAGTTGGACTTCAAATTGTTTGGTAATTGTCTTCTTATAAACCTAATTTAAATCATATTTTTTTATAGTTAATAGGCTGTTTGATAAACTTAATCTGGATCGTAATTTTAAAGGTTGATATTAGATAGATACATGAGAGTTGAAATTCAAGATGTTTGATAGTTAATAACTGTCTTTGTATAAATTCAATATGTGTCAAAAATTTTTGACAGTTAATAAACTATTTAAACTACTAATTTTTTCTCTCTGTAATTTAGATTTTTGTGTCAATTTAGTTTTTTAAGTTTAAGGAGTAATATACAATGAATTATAAAAATTTTGGACTAATATGCAATGAAGTGGTCGTTGAGGACTAATTTGCAACAGGAATTAGAGATTTGGGACTTTTTGTTATATATACCTGTCTTCTAGTATTGGTCAAATTGCAACTTGAGCCATTTAGATTTTGGCCAATAGCTCTCTTAAATTACTTGTAATTTGATTGTAAATACCAGGAAAAAAGAAAAAAAAAGTTATTGTATTCATCTGGTAGGTGGTTGCATAACATAGCTTGCAAATCTTATCACCGAGTAAAAATTTGGTGCTCATAATGAAGTGCTCATTATTTAAGTGTAAAATAATAGAGTATCAAATAATTGAAAATTGCATAAAGCATAAAAGAATGGTAATAATTGTTTTTAATGAAACCAGGGCGAATAAAGGGTTAGGTATATTCTCTCATAGTAACTTCAGTTTGAATCCTCACGGGGACCTGCCATCGCAAATACAACAACCAGACCAGGACACATGTCATATCAAAACAAATATAACAACTAAAAATGAAAACTTATTAAGAAGCTTTGTCTTCTTCACCTGAATCATATATTCCTTGGACGAGTCTCATAATCATTGCTTGGCCCATTTTAAGTAGCTCAAAAGTGTTGGGCCCCAATATCTTGGGCCATTACTTGATAGGGATCATTCTGTTTCCACTTGTCCTCCATAAATAGGACATCGCAACTGTTGAGTTGCACTTTTTCTACCTCCACCAGAACCACCACATTATTTTATTTCCTTCCAATGAAGTCACTCAGTTTTTTTTTTCTGTTGTTTCTTTTCCAAATTGAATCTCACTCCGCCACTTACAAGCTACAAATACGATGTTATTATTACATGCCGCCGCTGTTTGAATTGCTTTGGCGCCAAGGTTGTATCATTATGCATCCAATCATCACTTAACTAACTAATGTATGTCTTCACTAGTTGTAGTAATTCTTAACAAACCCAAGTGGCCACATAACCTAACTTTGTCTTTTTGTTTAATGTTCAAAAATTTGAACTTGTTTGTTAATTTAATTAATAAAAATCTTTGGTGTTGGTAACAAATTCATAAAATCAAATCCTGACTAAATGAAAAAAAAAATTAGTAATAAAAAATATCTATGCAAGATATAAGGATTATGAGAAAAATAAGCGAATGTTTTCTTTTTCAAGACTAAAAAGACATTAGAACCAGAATTAAGACATTATATGAGGGAGTGGGGAGGTCAGATCTAAACACCTGACTTCCCTTATATGATCACATCCCTCTTACACTTTAGCCCAAAAGTGCTCATATAATTAAAAAAAGAATTGAAAGTTAAGAAAGGGAGAGTTTCATTGGGCTATATCGCATGAAACTCTTTTATTATGTTTTGAACTAGTAAACCAAAAAAAAAAAGTTCAAAAAGTTAAACCTAGCACTAGCTAGAAGGTTATTTCACTTGAAGGCTCCAACAATCCTTTTTACTTCTCTTGTTTTCCGCCATGTCTTGTTATTTATATTACTACATACTCCTATAACACATATGAAGCAACATTGATTGTGTCAAAGAGCTTCTTAAGTTTAATTAGCTTGCGAGTTAAACTTCCAAAAGTTAAGCAAATATGATATTCTGGAGTGATTTATTAGTGTTTTAGGTAGGTAGCCCCAGCCCTAATTATTTAACATGCATAGATTTTCTTTCTTGATCCGGTGAGTGCAATTGAACTTCCGCTATGATGAGATATTTTAATTGCACAAACATGATGGAGAACCTAACCGTTTTCGGTCTCTATTGTTTTCCTCTCTAATGCTATCTGTAACATTGCGTGATGATGATGATTATAATAATAACATGTTTTTTATACTCTACAAAAAGCACAATTCACAACTTTTTATTATTTTTTTATTTCTCTTTCTTTCTTTCCTTTCCTTAATCGTGTAGCACTTGCACAAATTCACTACATCCAGGGATTATTCATGATATGGAATTAATGATTATGCGGTTTTTGTTGAACAAGTTGAGATATATGCGCTAAGTCACTGATAAATTCAATGTGGCATTAACAAGATTGATATCTTGTTAGTATTTATTTTTTAAATATATAGAAGCATAGCTACAAGTATATATTAAAATATAGGAGATGCTTTATAGCAAAGAGAATAGAGAAAATGTATATTTTTTTAACATAAAAAATCATTCGACTAGTATAATCTACATTTATATATGGAGAATTTTATAGAGGCAGGGCAAACCCCACCTCCATCTTAATATCCCTAAAACGTCAGCCACTTGGACTGAGGCCATTAGACAATATTCATTTTATATTATATGCTTCATTTTTTTTTTTTTTCTGATCAAGTGTGTGTCTGTATATATATGGTGGGAGTATGAAGAAAACAGCTAACTTTATTATAGATATATAAATATAAGAAAATATTTTACTAAACGTTTTTCATTGAAAATCAAATATCCATAAATTTTTATTCTAAACATTTCTTCAGTTGCTCATATATAAAATTGTTCATTTGGAAACTCAAGTTATGGATTCATTTATTAATTTCGACTCTCCACGCACAGCACAGTCATAAGAAAAATTTTACTGAGATTAGGTTGTCGATGTCATCTTGAAAACTATCTCAGGGTTTTGATTTGTTTTATACATCTTGAAAAATCTACGCATTCTATGATTTTTTATAACACGTAATGTAATATCATGTTTTTTTGTTGCTTAGATCATGCTTTATTTTTTTGTTTTATTTATATATGACTAGATCATATTATTTTCTTTTCTTTTTCTTTGTAAATTACCATATTGATTCGTGTATGATAAGCTTATATTTATTATATTTATTTCTCTCATATTTAGTATGTTTTAATATGTTTTGAACCTTAAATATATATTTTGAGTATGTTTTGTAACTTAGAGCATATCTGGACTTAATTGATTGAAAGTGAATTTAATTTGCCATTTTATAAGTTTTAATTTGGTTGTGCTCTTTCAGGATGTTGACAGATTGGTGATGTTCCGGTAGAAAAATTATATCTTGAGCTACAGAGATCGGAATGAAGTGATTCTTAATTCATTGAAAAGCTAACTTCTGGAGCTACAAATCACATTCAGACCATGAAACCCAGTTTGCACGTTAAGAGGGTCAAATTCAGCTTCAAATTCGCCATTTACGAGTCACCGCCGGTTCAGAAGCAGTTGCGGTATTTTGGGCATATCTTTGGCTGTAGATGTCCGTTTTACGCGATTCAGGTGTCGTTTCGAAGATAAGAAAGAGATCTAAAACTTTTATGCTTTAAGTTTTGAGAAATAATGGCTGAATCAAAGTCGAATATCAGCTTGAAGTTGCTATTGCTGTTCTAGAGCATTGCTTGGCTGATAACTTTGAAACCTTATAGTTATTTTGAATCTTTTTATTTGTTTGGGATACTTTTGTAATAATATAGAAAATTTAGGGAGTTTTTATGAGTTTAGCCATAGGTTTTAGGTTTCTTTGGTTTTTAAAAGCTGCCGCACACGAGGAGCTCTCGGATTTTATTTTCTAGTTTTAGTTTCTTTTATTTTTCTTTGTTTTTCTTTTGATGATGGCCGAGTAATTTTCTGGTTCAGTTCTAGGGACGATTTCCATCGCCAACACCGGTTGTGAGGATTGATTTTTCTTGCTTAAACTTTCTTTAATTTCAAGTATTTACTTCTTTGTTGTTCAGATTTATTGCAATTAATTTTCCTGTTCTCGCTTGTTGAATTGGTTCTGCAATTGCAAATCTGCTTGATTTTCTTTCAACCGCTTAGGTGAAGAATTCAATTAGAAGCAAGTGAATTGATTGGAGATTGCTTTTATTTCTGGTTAGTTCATACGAAGAAGTAAGACAGGTTAAATTGTTCAAGCTTTTGGATTGTTGCCTGGAATAAACTTTTTGGTTCATTGATCTTAATGCTGATTTTGAGATAATTAGAAATTGCTTTTCAATATCTGGTTAATCAAAATTAAGAAATTAATCTGAAGCTTTTTCTGGTTAATTTTACTGCTGAATTCTTAGGGTTCTTTTTAGCTTTAAAGAGAGTCCTGTTTATTTGCTTGAATTGAAGAAATATTTTCTTTCGATGATCAACTGCGTGATTGGAATGGATAATCAACCCTGAACTGAGCGGTTTTTAGTATTGGTTAATTTCGTTTTGATTCTACAGTTAATTTATTTCAGCTTTTAATTGAAGAAACCCCCCAATCTTTTATTTTAGTTTTCTGACAGGAAACTTTAAGTAATAAAAAAAAAATCTCCTTTGGGATTCGACCTGGTTTTCACTGCTAGACTATAAATTTATTTATTCTGAGTTGTTAGGGATACCAGAATTATTTTTTGCGGTTTCGACGACCAGCCAAAAATTTGGCGCCGTTGCCGGGGAGATTTCTTTTTCTGTTAAAGTTTCCTTTTCATTTATTTATTTATTTATTTATTTATTTTCTTTATTTTCTTTCTTTCTCAGTTAACTGACTTATGCCCAGATCTTCTCGTACAGGTGAATTAGTGTTTGATCCAGAGATTGAGAAGACAGCAAAGGCAAACAAGAAAGCGAAAAGACAAGCAGTCAATTTTTCAGCTTCAACTTCTACGAACAGCAACTCAGAAAGTGAAGAAGAACCAGTTGTTATTGTAGAGATGGCAGCCCAAAGAACACTAAGGGAGTTGGCAACTCCTGATGTTGTCCAGCAACCCCTGTGCATCGATTTTCCTGATATTGAGGTTGCATTTGAATTAAAATCTGGATTGATTCACTTATTACCTACTTTTCGTGGTCTTGCAGGTGAGGACCCCCACAAACACTTGAAGGAATTTCATGTAGTCTGCTCGACCATGAAACCACAAGGAGTTACAGAAGAACAGATTAAACTGAGAGTCTTCCCGTTCTCATTGGCGGACAAGGCAAAAGACTGGTTGTACTACCTTCCCTTCGGTTCGATCAGAACCTGGAATGACTTGAAGAGAAAATTTTTGGAGAAATTCTTTCCAGCTTCAAGGGCTGGGACAATTCGGAAGGAAATCAGCGGGATTCGTCAGTACAGCGGAAAAAGCCTATATGAGTACTGGGAGAGGTTCAACCAGCTATGTGTGAGCTGCCCACATCACCAAATTTCTAATCAACTGTTGCTGCAGTACTTCTACAAAGGGCTACTGTTCATGAATCGATGTATGTTAGATGCTGCAAGTGGAGGAGTACTTGTAGAAAAGACGCCCGAAGAAGCAAAAGACTTGATTTCTAAAATGGCAGGCAACTCGCAATAATTTGGGACACGGGTAGACCATGTCCCGAAGAAGGTAAATGAGGTAGGAACTTCGAATATTGAAGCTCAACTTTCTAAACTAACCTCTCTTGTTAGACAAGTTGCCTTGGGACAGGTCCAAAATTCTAGAGTTTGTGGCATTTGCTCTATTCAAGGACACTTTACTGACTCGTGCCCACAACTGCAAGAGGATACAACACTTCAAGTGAATGCGGCAAGTGGGTTTGTTAACCAACCAAGAATGTATGACCCATATGCCAATCAATACAACCCTGGTTGGAGAGACCACCCGAATATGAGATATGGGCAGCCAAACAATCAGCCACCGTATTCCATCTGCCGGTTATAACAAACCAGCTCCTCCATCACAGAACCAAGCACCAAATTCAGGTATGGCTTTAGAAGATATTGTGAAAGCTTTAGCCACTAACACTCAAATGTTTCAACAGGAAACAAGGGCTAGCATTAAAGACTTGGGGAACCAAATTTCACAACTGGCAGCCTCATTGAACAAAATTGAAGCTGAAAAAGGGAGGCTGCCATCTCAAGCTGAAATCAACCCAAGAGAGCATGTTAATGTCGTGACCTTTCAAAGTGGCAAAGAGGTGCAAACCACCACATAAAAAATGACAGCACTTAAAAAGGAACAAGATAGCCTAAAACCATCAACTTCTGATGCACAAACTGAGGAGGTAAGCAACAAGCCAATTTTTCCAAAATCAAAAATTCTAATCCCACCTCCTTTTCCTGGCAGGTTGGCTAAATCAAAGAAAGAGGAGACCGAGCAGGAAATTCTTGAAACTCTTAGGAAGGTCGAAATCAACATACCCTTGCTGGATGCAATTAAGCAGGTGCCACGGTATGCCAAGTTTCTGAAGGAGTTGTGCACCAATAAAAAGAAGCTGGAAGTTGATGAGACAATCAAAGTTGGGGAGAATGTGTCAGCAATAATCCAAAGAAAGTTGCCTGAGAAGTGTAAGGACCCTGGTATGTTTACTATACCATGTGTAATAGGCAATTTTAATGTGAAAAAAGCTATGTTAGATTTGGGAGCCTCAATGAATGTCATGTCATATTCAATATATGCTTCTTTGAAACTTGGACCTTTGAATGAAATTAGTGTTGTGATTCAATTAGCTGATAAATCCAATGCCTATCATAGGGGCATGGTTGAGGATGTTCTTGTGCAAGTAAATGATTTAATTTTTCCTGCTGATTTTTATGTGCTTGATATGGAGAATGATGACCTAACTGCTCCTATTTTGTTAGGAAGACCATTTTTAAAGACATCCAAGACCAAGATTAATGTGGATATTGGCACTCTCACAATGGAATTTGATGGAGAAATTGCACAGTTTAATATTTTTGACACATTAAAGGAAACTGACAAGGATAATTCTATTTTTTTTTTGTTGGAAAAATTGATACTTTGGTGCAGAATGAATCAGGAACAAAGGTTGAAAACCAAGTAAGTTTTGCACAAAAAGGTAAGAAAAAAAATATCAAGTTGCACCAAGAACATGAGATGTCATTTGTGGTTGGACAAAAGGTGTTTCGCAAACACAGAAAAAGATGGAAAGAGTTATCTGGTAAGTCTGAGCTGAATTGGATTTGACTATTTGTTATTACTGATATTTCTACTCATGGTGCAGTCGAGCTTAAAAGTTTGAAAACGGATAAAGTGTTCAACACTGAGATGCACAAGTTGAAGCCTTTTCATGAAGGATTCTCAAAGCACCCTGGTTGATGCAGGAATAAACTGTCTAGCCAAAGATAATAAAGAAAGACGCTTTTGAGAGGCAACGCAAGCGTGGTTTTGTGCCACAAACAATTAGGATTTTTTTTTCTTTTATTTTTATTTTTCAGCTTTTATTTTTTTTAGGTTTATTTATTCTCACAACTAATTTTCTTGGTCAGGTAATATCTCTTTCAAGCTGGAGGTGAACTGAACCATATGGGGCAGCAAGTTGAAGTCAAATTCTGGGCAATAGATCATTGTGAAATTACATTTCAGGGCAGTACATTTTCTTTTCCCTATCTGTGTTTTTATTGTAAACATTGAGGACAATGTTTGATTTAAGTGTGGGGGAGTGGGTAGCTTGAGCCATAATTTTTCTGTTGTCAAAATTTTGAACTAAAATTTTTTGATTCATGCTTTTGAGCATTGATCTGAATTGTTAGATGATTTCACCTTTTTGGTTTTTGAATGCTTAGCTTGAGTGTTGAGTTAGTAATTTATTAGTCTTTATGCAACTCTTAAAATTTATTTTTAAATTATTTTTACAATTTTTGATCAAGCTAGTTGATGGTTACCTTGAAAAGCTGATTTTTTCATCAAATTTGTGTACTTAGTACATTGATTTAAACCTTGTGAGATATGAGCTTATTAAGTTGAATATGCGATTTGTTAGGTTGATGGATGATTTGAATCACTTGAGAAAAAAATAAATAAATAAAAATAAAAATTGTTTGACTTGTTGCATTCTGCAAAAAAAAAAAAAATTGTTTGTGTTAGTTTCTCAAGTGATTTAAAAATTATTTTTGGTGGTTTCGACGACCGACCAATGTATCAGTTTCTTGTGTGAGAAAAAATCGTATGAATAAATTTCTTGGTTTGTGTTAGTTTTTTATTATCTTCTAATCAAATTTATTAGCTACAGATCAGTCACTGGAGAAGAGGAAGAAAGAGAAAGATTATTGATTGATTAATTGAAATAACATTGAATAAAGCTAATAACAAATACGCATATTGGAAGATAAATATATGGAAGCAAGATTTTTTATTTTTTTCTTTCAAAATTTGTTGTAATTACCAGTATCACTAATTAAGCTGATTAGTTCACATTATACTTCCCTTATCTTTCATCATCTACCAATTAAAACCTCACATGCTTCCACCCATATAACTAAACTCAATGTTATACCATATGATTTAGTTCATATTGAAAGTATTTAGATAAAAAAATCCATCAAATTAGTGACAACAGATGCAGCAAATTAGTTAAAATATATTTCTTTTGAAAACAGCACTTCTTTATTTAAATTAATTAAAAATGAATAAGATGTTAAAAAGCAAATTAATGCTAAACTTGCTTTATAAACATGTAAATATATTATTAAATTAGAAATTAATAGTAAATTTATAAATATATAAATTATTCATGAATGAAAAAATTATTAGAAATATATTATACATTTAGAGGAAATGGATTGAAAGTGACATGAGATGAATATTATGGTTGATTTGCATAAATTGAAAATCTTGTTGGTCAGTTAGGACATTTGGCCAATTAGCATATTAGACAAGCTAACAGATGTGACAATTTGAGGGGGAAACTGTAGGTTTTCTAAAATAAATAGAGGCAAGTGTAGGTTAGGGCAAACGTCAGAAGGGCTTTGGTAAATTTCCCTTTTTGTTTTTGGAGTTTGAATTAGTTTTACCATTTTTACTCTCATTTAGATTTTTTTATTAATAAAAATTTGTATTATCAAGATCATTTGTTAAGAGAAAAATAAAGCAACTTTAAAGCAACTTTATACTCCCCTCATAGAAAATTTATTATCATGTGCTTTAGGACGCCCATACACAATATCCTGACATTTTATTAAAAAATAGTGCTTTTGATTGTTTTTATTTGACAGAAACTTGTATAAAAAATATTATGGAGATAGTTGGTGTGTATAAAATATTTTACAAAAATCACAATTAAAATAGGTTTTTTTAATGTAGAAAATTTCAATAACCTATTGGTATATAAATGCCTTAGTAGAGTGTAAGGTGCTTGCAAATTTGTGTAAAAGGAATATAGTAGCTGTAGGGTGCATATGGTGCAACTCGCTGCTCACTCATTTTCGCATTATTTATAAAAATGTCACCATATTCTAAACAAATCATTTGTTTGAATGAAACACCATTATACAAAATAATACGTTTGTCTGAAGAGAATAATAACACATTTGTTTGAAGAGAACAACACTTCATAAAATAACACATTTGTCTGAAAGGAACAAATATTTTTTATGCAATCAAATAAAATTATTTATAAACAGTATTTCTTCCAAAATTAACAATATTTTACAGAATACCATATTTGTAAGAATGGACTAGCACTTTTTACTAAATGGAATAACATCATTTACAAACAACACATCTTACAAAATGAACAGTATATTACAGAATAATACATTTATCTAAATTGAAAAATATTTCTTCTTGAATTGAACAATACTTATAACTGAAGGGAACAATACCTATTACTGAACGGAACAACACCTAATACAAATAGTATATCTTACGAAATGAACAACACAATACAAAACAACACATTTATATAGTTGAAACAACACTTATTAAAGAATGGAACAGTAATTATTACTGAAAGAAATAACACTTATCATGAATTGTATATCTTACGAAACAAATAACATATTATAGAACAATATATTTGTAAGAATGAAACAATACTTATTATTGAACGAAACAATACTTATTACGAATAATGCATTTTATGAAATGAAGAGCATATTATAGACTAATACGTTTGTATGAATAAAAAATCACTTATTCCTGAATGGAATAGCACTACAGAATAAAACTATATTTGGCTTTAAATAAAAGCTGAGTCCTTGAACACTACTATCAACATACTCCTTCAGCCAATTCTTATGATGGCTACCTCTATAGCTAAGCTTGGTTCCATTGTAGCACAGTCTCTTTTAATTTCCTCTTTATCAAACATATTCCTATGATAAGTTTGATTCACACTCACTTGGACTCGTCATTGGTCACATAATCAAAAGAGCCGATAAAGTATGACGTTCTGTACTGTTCTTTTTTTACAAATTTGATGTTATGTAAAATATTGTTAATTTGGAAATAACTATTATATGTAAATAATATTATTTGAATTAGCATAAAAAATGTTATTTTTTTCAGACAAATGTGTTGCTCCGTGAAGTACTGTTCTCGTCGGACAAATGTATTGTTCCCTTCGGACAAACATGTTGCTCCCTTTTGATAAATGTGTTATTCCCTTAAGACAAATATGTTATTTTATAAAGTGTTATTCCTTTTAAACAAATGTGTTATTCAAGATGTGGTTGCAATTTTATAAATATCATAAAAGTATAGATGCAACACCTGATCCGGGAGTATTTTATCCCTACCAAAGGGATTTTATCATTTACAGTTTTCATTTATGAGTTATTTCCTAGAGTCATTATGCCTTTTTTATAAAAAAAATAATAAAATAACTTACACTATATTTTTTAGAGTCATACACAGTTATTTCATATATATATACATCCATTTTCTTTCTTTTCTTGTAGGGGGGGGGGATGATGCACCTAATTGACCTAGTAACAACTCAAAAAATACTGGTATAAGAAAAAAAAATGATAGTTAAAAAAGAAAATAAATAGCAATAACATCATACTATGGATAATATGGACATATGTCTAATTAGATATAGTGGCTATTTTTACAATTTTCCCCCTAAATTTTCTCATTCTCAAACAATCTTTCTCTCTCTTTCTTTCTTGATTCGCCAGCTTCTCCCCTGTTCATTCTGACTTCCAATTGCCACCGACCGTTGTCGCTCTTTTGTTCTGACGATCTAATAGCCGCTGATCACCGCTGGTCTGTGTTCCACTTCATCATGATGATCTCTACTGCTCTGTGTTTCTCTTTATTGCGACGATCGCCTTCATCATCGAGCACCGCCAATCAACAATGATTCAATCACCATTCTTCTTCATGCCGCTATACAATTACAGCCGTTGTTCGTCCGTTTTCATCCTCAACGATCAAATCATTGTGAAATTTGAATCATTGGCAAGATCCATAAAGGCTTCTTACATCGAAAGGAGAAAATTGAAGTGGCATCAAATATTGATGCCGGTGAATGGTCTGATGCAGAGGTAGTGCTGGAGGTCGAGATCAATGGCATCGAAATAGAAGGGAAACAATGAGGTCTTGGGTGAAGCACAATTAAAGCAAGATTGATGTGCGACAATAAAGCGTGATTGACAGGCGGAGGACGATCAACAAAGAAGCGCTGTCGACGATCGGAGCCAACAGGGTGTGATCGACTATGAAAGGCAGATAAAGGCAAAGAGAGAAACAAAGAAGGAAAGGGCATAATTGGACGAAGAGGCTAAGACATTTTAATATATTCATTTAACACTTCCAATTATTGTTTTAGACACTTCTAAATTTGAAGATACCAAAGTTTCTAATTATTGTTATACCCATTTTTATATTTTTGGTCGAACACTTTTTACTTGATTATTTAGACATTTTTGCCTATTGATTTAGACACTTTCATTTTTTAGGATAATAAATTATTTTTATATTACTTAGACACTTTTACATATTTCTATAGATATTTTAATATATTTATTTAGGCACATCTACACGTTTACATATTATTGAAGAGAACAAATAATTTTGCATATTATTAAAGAGAACAAATAGTCTGTATATTATTTCAGATACTTATACGTATTTATTCCCACACTTTTCTCAATTGCTTTAGATACTTTACATCTTTTTCTTTGACACTTGTGAAGGTGTGAGTAATGACGGAAGATCCGGAGGTAGCGGCAATGGTGGTGGTGTCTAATTCGGCAACGTTGGGAATGAGGTTAGATTTCTGAAGAGAGAGAGAGAGAGAGAGTTTTGTTGAAAGGTAATTTTATCAATTTTTTTTATGAAGGCGGATTATATATAGAGAGAGTTAAGAGTAGATTTAAAAAAATACATTGATAATTGTTCCTCTAACACAAGCTTAATGAAGTCCCCAGCGTTTTAGCCCAATGACATTCTTATTTTCCCGTATAATGACCTATTGTTAGTTTGGGAGTTTTCGGAACCCAAAAAAAGGCCGCACTCCCCTTTTTCTTATATGTGTATAAGTACTTTGTATAAATAGTTCTGATTACAAAAGAGATTAAAAAAAAAAAAAAAAAATACCTTTTTCTTATATGTGTATAGGTACTTTGTATAAATAGTTCTGATTACAAAAGAGATTAAAAAAAAAAAAAAAAAAGCTTAGTACGTATTTGCTTCTTTCGCATTTCAAGAACCACAAACCCCCAATTCATGGCGTGGGCCTTGATTTGCAGTCCAAATAGGCTCGGTTGCGGCCCAATCAAACTCTGCAATCTGCGGACTGCAAAAGGATTTTCTTGAACTGTAAACGGTCTCCGACATCCGAGAGGTGAACTGAAACTGAACTGCCATGGGGTCAGCTACTACCAAAGACAAGCAGAGTAAGCAACCTTGTTCATTTTCCTTCATACTTTTCTCGAAATATCTTTTAACCCTAATCTACCTCTTCACGCTTTTGGCCTTTTCTTCCTTCTTTTTTAATTTTGTAAATTTACAGGCTCGAGTGAGAGCAAGAGAGTGGCAGTTGTAGGCGCTGGAGTGAGGTAAGGGAATAGAATTTCGCCAATATTTTTTCCAGGTCCGCTGAATTTCTGGAGATTGATGGAATTGGATCAGGCAGGCTTGATTAGTTTTATTATTTCAAGTTTTGGGTGTGACGAGCTGAATTTGGTTCACTGATTCTGGCTTCCTCGTGGTAATCAAGTGGTCTTGCAGCTGCTTACAAGTTGAAATCACAAGGTCTGAATGTAACTGTGTTTGAAGCAGAAGAAAGAGCTGGGGGGAAGTTAAGAAGTGTTTCCCTCGATGGTCTGGTTTGGGATGAGGGAGCAAATACCATGGTAGACTTTTTTTGGTAGTTCAGTTAGTTACTATATCTATTTTTACTTTTCACGGTTTCTCTGTAATCTTTAGCCTTGGTAAATTTGTTGAATGAGCAACAATAGTAGGCGAAATCTTAAGTTTTTAGCAAGTCATCCTGCTATACTTTAAACTTTAGCAAGTGTTAAATGTACTTTTTACTTAAACTAATAATTTTGTGCAGACGGAAAGCGAACCTGAGGTTAGCAGTCTGCTTGATGATCTTGGGATTCGAGACATGAAACAATATGTGAGTGTCTATGGCATCTCAAGTAGAGATGGCTCAGGATGAAACTGCTAAGTTTTGTCCATGAGTAATGATCAAGAAGTAAAAATCAAAGTACTTCTGACCAACTTTGACTTGATTCTTCTCTGTTGTGGCAGCCAATTTCACAGAACAAGCGATATATCGTAAGGGATGGGAAACCAGTGTTGGTATGTTACACTTATTGCATGAGAGATCCTTCCAAGTATATTTACGAACATGCTCTGTTTATGCTGCCATTAGTGATGCAGCCATCTCCATCTGAATGTGACCACACACTCTGCTTAATTTTCATGCTAGATTCCCACCAATCCTTTCATGCTGATTGGGAGCAACATCCTCTCTGCTAAGGCAAAGGTTTGTTTATCTGAATGTATTGGTTGCCACTATTCAATCATTGTTATTGGCTTTCTACCGTCTTTTACAGCTGCTTTTCCCTGCCCTAATAAAATTTTTAGAAAAAGGAATCATTCCACTGAGACAAACAGTGGCATGGAATATTATTATGTATCTTGATGTCAGTTAAATTAATGAAATAATTCATTTTCTAGGAAACTATTAATTCAAATTTTGAATTTGCAGTTTCAGATCATTCTAGAACCTTTTTTGTGGAAGAAAAGGGATGCTTCAGAAGTTCATGATTCATATAAGCAGGAAAGGTAGTAGAATTCACCTTTTTGGATTGGTTGCGAGCAAGCATTTGTGCCATTGGTTTTTGCTTTTTGTTTTTTTTTTGCACACTGGCTCAAGGTGACTATCGTATTTACCTGCAGTGTTGGTGAATTCTTTCAGCGCCATTTTGGAACGGAGGTAACGTTTGTTTATCAGCATGTTCACCCCTTTTCAAAATCCCACTTGTTTTATTGCACACTTTAGATGTTAGCTGTCTCATGCAATAGGCTTAGGGAAAAAGCATGCCAAGAGTTGGTGAAGTTCAATGTAGGGGTGATGATTCTTCCTTTTTTTAACATATTAATTCTTCTTTTGGCTTCTAAGATCGTAGATTATCTTATTGACCCGATGGTTGCTGGCACAAGTGCTTCAGATCCAGAAATTCTTTCTGTGAGTAATATTTCATATCTTTAATGAGCCTTCCAGTGGATTGCTATTAGAAGCAGGAAAAATTTTGTTCAATATGAATGAATTTGATGTCTTTCTCTAGTATTTCACTTGCAGCAAGCATTATCTTCAGTTGCTTGAGTTAGGGACTTTTGGGTTATGTATGCTGTTATGCTGCTCCATGTTAATTTAATTTTGCTTATCGTTAATCAACTTGTAATTTTTAAAACAGATGTGCCACTCCTTTCCAGAGCTATGGGATTTAGAGAAAAGGTATAGGTTTAAATTCTATCATATTGCATCCTATGCATACTATGTCTGAATTTTGTGTTCTGTTTCATTTTGATACAATTTTTTACTTGGTTGTTTGATCACATTCTTCTTTATTGGCATCCATTGATAGGAGTGGTTTGTAAGTATCATAGTTATTGCTTGCCAGACTACCCGAAGAAATGATAAACTCTAGTCATTAATGTGAGATAAATGATTAACATGACCCCAGTAGCGTTCGCTCATGAGGATCTGGTATTAGATGTTCTCAGAGTTTCTTAATCACATCTGAGGAACCTAAGGTTGGATACTGTTTTCTTGCATCATCTTTTGTTTTGTTTTGCTTTCTTTCAAAAACATTTGATGTTGTCCCACAATAGCTCTGCACTTCGTCTCAATAACTTGTTCAAATTTCAAGGCTGCCTGATTTGTCAGTGTAGTTAATACTTAATAGCTGTAGCTTCTGCTGATCAATGTTTCTGTATAAGAATCATTGCTACTCTTGGGGTTTGCTGGTGTTGGGAGTGATTAAACCATTATCATCTAATGATACTAGTGAAGCACCACTACCTTGTGATTCTTCTGGTTGATTCTGTTCAGGTTTGGCTCTATTATTGTTGGGGCGATTAAGTCAAAGTTTTCTGCAAAGAGGGAGAAAGGAAACAATTCTTCCGGAAAGAAGCCTCAACATGGTTCATTTTCCTTCCATGGTGGAATGCAGGTAAATTATCCAGTAGAAAGTCAAATACTGATTGTGGACCATTGCTTTATGCATGTTGCGCCAAAAATGATCTGCGAAGAATGTACCTTTTGGAATATTTCCTACATAGTGAGACTCCCCCTGCTTCCCCATTTATTTTAAACTTCTGCCTCCTCAGTTTGGAATGTCTAAACCAATTTATGAGATTATTTCACCTGACTGTTGATCTGAGAATTGTTTACTCATGTCAAATTTGAGGAAAGTTTGTTATCTTTTCAATAGGCATTGGTTGTATCACGAAACCATTGACTATATTCCCAACCCACGGGTTTAGATCATTGGCTACTGTACATCAATTGTTTTAATTACATGTACAGTCCTTTTTCCTTGTAAAAATAGCTTCAATCAAAAGGATAAATTGACATTATTGAGACAAAAGAGCATAGAGAAATTTAATGAACATGCAGTATCATAATATTCAGTGTATCAGGCCTGGCGGAATTTGCTTTATATGTGAATATTGTCCATGTGGTTGAACATGTCTTTGACTTTAGTATTGCTTGTGATACATTTTAGAAATGAAAGTAGACGGCAAGTAATTAATTGCCATGTAAACAAGACGATAGTGGATAACTGTGGCTAAACTTGAATTTGTTGGCTACCATGATTCCATTTCCTCTCATGTCCTACATTGATTTATAGATCCAATTTCCAGTCTGTCTTAGAAATTGACATGTAAACTAAACAGTAGTGAAGTGTCTAAACCTGAGTCCAATTTCATTCCTACACTGCTTTATATATCCTGATTTTGTGTCACAGCTGTGATAAAATGCTGTTGGTAAATTTCTTGCAGACACTTCCCAATATGTTGTGCAGTGACCTATCGAAGGATGAGCTTAAACTGAAATCAAAGGTGTTATCCTTATCTTACAGCCATGATGAGAAGTCAGGATCAGAGAATTGGTCTCTCTCCTACTGTGCTAAGCAGGACAAGCCTCAAGCGGATTCATCTTTTGATGCTATAATAATGACGGTTGATGATTTTATTTTAAAATGGCTTTAAGACTACTATTTTTTTTTTACTTCATCTCCTTACTCAAAATGATCTTATTTTTATGCATAAAAAAAGACTGAAATTTTGCCATATGACAACGTCAAAATTAGACAATAATTCCAAAGACCTCCTTCTTGTGCTTGTTGTAGAAGTTCAACCTGGAATGTCAGTTATTGTATTGCTCAATAGAAAGCTAGGATAACCTCTTTTATCTCTCTCCCTCCCTCTTCTCCCCCCCCCCCCTCTCTCTCACATACACACACATGCATGCATGTGTGCACTCAACTAGTTCACCAACTCTTCATTAAAATATCGGCTACCCGTATCAGTGTTACTACTGGTGTTTCATTAGTAACTTCTAAGAGAAGATAATCCTTGCTCTGCAAAAATCAATGTTCTGTTTCTCATTTCTTTTCAATGAGTGCAAGTGATTGCTGATAGATACAGTCATTCATTGTTGCAGGCTCCCCTATGTAATGTCAGAGAAATGAAGATTTCAAGAATGGAAAAGCTGTTTCCCTTGGACTTTCTGCCTGAGGTCTCTGCTTCTGTGGCTTTCCTTGAGTTTCTTTCCCTATGTCTGCAGTGCATCTTTCTTTGTCTCGTAAATGATTTGGCTAGAAAAGCCAGCCAGTAGTTGGTTACAAGAACCATTTGAAGTGATTGAGAGAAGTTTCTTCTTTAGGGGAGAAGTGGGGGAGGGACAGCTCATAAAATTTCTCACACTAACAACTGTTATGCTGTGTGGTTTACAGGTGACTTATATGCCATTGTCTGTGCTAATTACCACTTTTAAGAAGGAAAATGTCAAAAGACCACTGGAGGGCTTTGGAGTACTTGTTCCTTCAAAGGAGCAGAAGAATGGTTTAAAAACCATTGGTAATGCTAAGATTCTGATATTTATCAATTTGTTAAGTTAAATTTTCATCAATTCTAAAATTCTAATATCTTCCACTTGACAGGAACACTGTTTTCCTCTGTGATGTTTCCAGATCGTGCGTCCAATGATTTGTTCCTCTATACGACCTTCATTGGTGGAAGTCGAAACAGAGAACTGGCAAAAGCTTCAACGTATGGAAATTCCAATATTCTTGGTACCCTGTTATTAAGCATTGCTTTGCTTTGTGGGGTGTTGTATTATTTAACTATGAAGTTACTTTTTTGTTAATATTTTCTTCTATTGATTATTGTGCTGTAGCAATGAGTTGAGGCAAATTGTCACTTCTGATCTTCAGCAGTTGTTAGGAGCAGAAGGAGAACCCACATTTGTTAAGTATGCGAGCCAAATTACAATCTATAGCATCTGTTTTCGGGCTTTCTTTTCATGATCCAACATTGGGAGATCATTTGTTTATGTTACTTGTTGATGACAGTAACATAGCATCTGTTTTCAGGCTTTCTTTTGATTACAATCTACAGCATCTGTTTTTTTGGTTGATGACAGTCATTTCTACTGGAGTAAGGCATTTCCGGTGTATGGCCGCGACTATGGTTTGGTGCTGGAGGCAATTGAAAAGATGGAAAAAAATCTTCCTGGATTTTTCTATGCAGGTAATTGTTCATCAACTTAAAGCATGGGTTGGCCAAAAAAAAGAAAGAGAAAAAGAAAAACTTAAAGTATGTGATACTAGTCAATAACAATCATTGGCAGTTGGCACTTTGTTTTGCTTCCCTGAAATTCAAACATTGATGCTTTAAATTTGTATTGCTTGGAAGCTCAAACTTGCTGGATCTCTTTTTGTTTCTGCTTTAAAGCATATAATACTAAATTATTGGGGTCTCTGGCTCTGTGCTAGGCAACCATAAGGGCGGATTATCGGTAGGAAAAGCCATAGCCTCTGGATGCAAAGCTGCAGATCTTGTTTTGTCATACCTGGTATCTTCTTCAGAGGTCGAGACACCAAAGCATGAATCATCGCCCTAGGTCCATATATTTGTAAGTTGGACATGAAATTTGTTAGAATCTCCATCATGAAATGTATGCTAATCCAATGGATGTGAATGCTGAGATTTTGTTTCTGTCTAGAATTAAGTTGGACATGAAATTTGTTAGAATCTCCATCATGAAACGTATACTATCTAATGGATGTGAAAGCTGAGATTTTTTCTATGTAACTGACTTAATTTCTTTAGCATTTGGGTTTATCCTCTTCAACAAGGTTTTATCACGTGTTTTTAGAGGAATTTTTATCTAATTTGCATATTTTTTTCTTGTGTTAACTTAGAACTACTAGTCTCATGTAGTGGTGGCCGATGGGCTGACCCGGCCCGGCCAGGCTGGGCATGGGTTGAAGTTTCTGGACCCAGGCACAACCTGCGTCAAAGCGGGGCGGGTTGGAGCTGGGCCAAGTTAATCCGATTTTAAAAAAAATCATTTTAATATGTTTTCAATCGTTGTTTGATTGTCATTTTATGGAATATATATTTTTTTAGAAAAAAACATCACTGCCGGTACACATTTTATTAATAAAAAAGTTAAACAGTACTTACATAATTTGAAACGTGCCTTACATTTGAAAATAGTAAAATGTTTCATAGAAAAAAATGAAAAGGTAAAACTTAAGATCTGTGTTTAACAAAATAATCAGATCAATTATATTCTTTAAATTGTAATGAAAACCTACAATCTACTCTTGTTAGTCATCATCAGAAAGGACTTCATCATCGGAGCTTTTAATATCTTGTTTCCTTAGAGCAGCAAGTGTCCAATCCCTGTTACAGGCGCAAACCTCAATGGCTTCAGGTGTGAGCTGTACTCGTTTCTCCGAGATGACTTGTTTCCTTGCACTAAAGGTGGCCTCGGAAGCAACGGTTGAGATCGGAACTGTGAAAATCTCTTACGTCAGTATGGATAAGATCGAGAATCTTCCTCTTTTATTCTTCCACTACTCGAGGATGTCTTCCTTATTGTTTTCAAATGAAGTGCGGAGGCAATCATCTCATTCTGCCAATCCCGGGTTTGTGGGTCTCGATTATTTGAGGATACTCACCGCTGGATTGAACCTTGATAATGATAAGGAGGTGGAATGCTAGGTGGGTGTTGGATCAGATGACCTAACCTTATCAGAATATTTAACGGAGTAGAGTTTGTATAATTTTCTTAAATTGTGATCAGCTTTCAGCAGAAACAGTAAATGCAGAAACTTGTGCTTGACCTAAATATGTATGATAGTATGCTTCTAACAATTGTAGACAACTCGTGATTTTGACATTTAGATCTAATGCACATGCAACAAGATAAATTTGTGGGATTTGTTGAAAATAATCAAGCCATTTCTTTTACATTGTTTCAACAATTGGTTTCAAAAACTCATCGTCCTTGTATTGATGGAAAACATAGACAATGTTTACAAAATATAACATTGCTTAGTGCATTGTTACGTAAAAAACCTTAGAGAAAAAGTTTGTTGCCTTATAAAAATATCTAAGCAACTCAACTAACTTAAAACATTTTTCCCACATCTCATCCGTTAGCCAGTCGCCTTGCATTTTTGAGTTTACAAAGCGAGTCAAAAGATTTGCTTATGGTTGAGCGTCATTTAACATTTCAAATATTGAGTTCCATCAAGTAGGGCAATCTATTTTAAACATTTTCCAAGAAAAATTCATTACATTTTCAATATAAAATATTTTAAATTCACGAGCCAATTTGTTCTTTATTTTAACAAAAAGTAAAACATTCTGAATTGGCTCAATTTGGTTTTGTAGTAGTTGTAAACCATTTTGGACACATAAATTCAAAATGTGACACAAACAACAAACATAAAAAAAATTTCCATCAAGCGGGGGTTTTATTTCTTTTATCAATTCTCTCACCGCCAAATCATTATTTAAAGTATTGTCAAAAGAAATGGACAAAACTTTATCTGCAACAAAAAATTCATGCAAACTTTCAATAATACAGTTGAAAATATTCCAACCTGTATGATCAAATTTCATACATTTGAAAGCAATTATCCGTTTTTAAATAACTCATTCATCATCTATCCAATGAGCAGTTACAGAATAATAATTTTATCCTATTGGAGATGTCCACATATCAGATGTAAATGACAGACAATGATCAACGGTAGAAAAATATGCTTGTAAATCACTTCTCCTAGCTTCATACAGTTTAAAGCTTTCTCTTTTAGCCGTTTGCCTAGACCCTTTTTTATAAACAGAATTTAGATTTTTTTAGATGATTCTTTCTAAGTATTTATCCTCAGCTTGTTTAAATGGTTTTTCAGTAATCATTATCCAATTAATTAAACCTTGCCTAACAATTTTTAGATTAAATCGAAAAATACCTGGACCGCCGAAGCTGCCAACACCCGTCAGTTGTGTTTGTCCACCGGAAATGCCGCCGATGTCTCCATAGACTTTGCTCAAGTGTCTCACGAGGGTGCTCGTTCCAGAGTTCAATTTGTGTACAAATTTGTTATCGCAATGTTTGCGATTAGCATACCTCGTTTCACCTTTCCAAACTTGATCAAAATACGCCCAAACGGAAGCCTTCAAATTTCTGCTCTTCATTTGACTCCGCTTAGGTTGCTCGCTTTGTGGCGTCGGTTGGGACCCCTCGACATCGAGTTGGGTCAGTGGAATTTCCTCAACATCATCATCAGAGAGTTGATCGTCAAGGCCAAGATCGTATGCCGCCATGTCAATATTTGGATCATTGTCGGCAATTTTTTGTGAATGCGAGCCTCAATTTTTGCAAAACAAACGTCTTCGGAAAAATGAACCGACCCCTGTGCTGAATGAGGAGGAGGCAACACCCTTGCCCTTGCCGAAGTTCTTCCCTCGTGATGCCATTAGTGGAAGAAAATAATTGAAAAGATGGAGAGATGATTAAGAGGCAATTAAGAAAATATTAGTGAAAGATTAAAAAACTTGGAGAGAGATAGTAGAGAGAATGAGAGAATATTGTAGGAGATTGGAGAAGAAAAGATTGGTGTGAGGAAGTGTGGGAAGGAGGCTGCCTATTATAGGAGAAGAAAAAATTTGTTTTACCCAAAAAGCCTTAAAAAACTAGCTGTTAGTGGCTGTTGACTGAAGGTAAAAAAGTCTTGGGGTAAAAAAAAAATTCTGGAGCTGTTTTTTTTTGGGGGGGGGGGGGGGGGGGGGGGGGGGGGGGGGGGGGTCCCCCGCGGGGAGGGTGTAATTTTACCATTTTTTCCAAAAATTTTGAAATCTGCCAACAGTAATGCGAACGGTCGACCCAGCTGGGCCAGTCTAGTCCAGTCCGGGTTTGTGCAGGTTCGTTGGCCAGTCCGCTTGCTTTGGGCTCCCTTCCTCTCCTAGGCCTAAACTCGCCCCGCCATCTTCCGAGTCCAATCCGTGCTGGGCCAGGCTCGGGTTTGACCATGCCGGGCTGAATTTGACCCGAGCCGGGTCTAGGTAAGGCTCGGGTTAACTCGGCCTAGTGGCCACCTCTAGTCTCAAGGAGTGTTAGCAACTCAAATTCACTCGGGCTAACACCTTCATCATTTTGTCAGTATAAGCTAGGGAACAGAAGCTGCTCCCAAGGGCTTACTTGTCCACACAAATCAGAGTATTTAGGCATAAGGTCTTTGGTCAGTCTATAGTAGCAAGCAATCATGCTAGGCAGGGCTGTAAATCGAGTTAACACCATCCAACAACTGCAAGCCAAACTTGGGGAGCAAGTGGGGAGTCGAACTTGCAACCTCGGGCTAAAGGAACAACACCTTTACCATTGGGCAGTGCCCCCAAGGAAAAGCACATCATATTTACACTAGGCCATTCCTTGCATATCATCACCCAAAAGAGTTAGAAATGCCTGTCATGTATCCACCATTTCAGCTATATATCCATAAAAAAATGAGGTTAATTACCAGAAGCAAAAGGAAAAAAATGATGGGTACTTTTGTCTTTTTGCATCATCTTCGTTATTGACTATAATTGGATTCGGATTATAAGGAATTTCATATTAGATGAAAAATAAAAGATGTACCATAACTTAAAGGCCGTCATATCATAACTGTTATCGTCATACCTAACTGTTCATGACCATCATAAATGAGCATGAGTCATTTGTGCTCTGTTTCCTTAATCTAATTATTAAAAAACTACAAGAACCTTAATAAGTGTCTAATCCAAGAAAAATATGAGGATGAGTGGCATGTGGCGAGTATGACCATCAAGTAATGTATAAGGTTTTATTTGAAATGATACACTCTTGGTAAATTGGCATGAAACTCATTATTTTTTTGTGGCTGGTAAAGGTTCAAATTTTAACTCCTGCAAGAGGATTCCTCCTATTTTGCAGCCAAAATGTTAGCTTAGGTTTAGAGTGATAGGATTTATGGTAGACTTAATTATAAATAAAATTTCTCTTGTAACCATTTCTTACATTTTTTAGTAAAAAAATGTCTTATTTGACAAGAAAAGTGTGGCTGCAATTTTGTGTTGTGCTGCATCAAAATGAAGCGAAATGATAATCCTTGCTTAGGCATGGGGTGTACTTCTCAACGTTTTGTAAAAAGATTTGTTAAATAAAAAGGAAAAGTTACCATTAAGCTTTTTAAGCGTATAGTGAAGGCTTAATTTGCATCCAAGACTACGATAATTACAATTAAAGTCCAAATTCTTCATCCATATGAATCAGGCCAGTCTTGAATGATCATCTCCCTAATAAAATTGTAGCACATGATAGAAATTAGGAATCCCACTCTCCTCGTATATTTACGACCATCCTAGTCAATAGACGAGATTTCCTTTTTAATTGATCAAAAAAATTACAAATTTTGAATTTTAGATAGGTATGGACTTCATCTCGAAATAATATCAGCATTAAGTGTCAACTATTAAAAAAGCTATCTAATGATAATTTTTTTAAAAATATATCACAGACATTAATAAGTTATTTCAACTTCGTATATTAATTTTAAACATTATTTTCTAATGAAGTCATGATTTGACAATGCTAAGCACGATTTTTTGGATTCTTCGAAAAAATGACCAAAGAAGAGAAAAACAAAATTGTCCAATACCTAAACCCTAAAAAAAATTAATCCAATACCACAATTGCGGCATAAGATTATGGCAACATCTGAACTACTCAAATAAACAATTCCGTTCAAAAATAAAACCCCATTGGCTTCAAATTTATTGGCCTAAAATTTCAGTTACCATCATCATCTTCAGGAACCGTAAATTGCGCCCCCCCTAATTCCTATCAGATTCGCAATTATAGGTAATGCTGGGAAGGTCTCACTCGTCGTCTAGCTCTCTCTGCTGATAAGAGATAGAAGATGGATCGAAAGCAGCAATCCCCTCGGAGGAAGAGGGCGAGGCAGAAAGCTGAATCGGAATCGGAACCAGAGCAAGCCAATCCCGAATTGGGGCTTACTGGTCCGATCTCTCCGGGGACATTCTCGGGATGATGGTCGGGCCTCTCAGCCGTGCCGACCGAATCCTGATTAGTTGTGTCTGCGAGACAACATAAATTCAATAATTTTTTTTACACATTTTATATGCATTTTAATTTTTCTTATTATAATTTATCAAATCTAAATAAAATACATATTTTAAAATATATTTTTTAATACAAAATATTATAAAAAATAATCATTTTTATGGTAACTAAGAAAAGTAACAAAAAAAAAATAAAAGTAAATAACAAAAAAAATAAAAGTAAATATTTATTTTATAATATGTGTATTAATTATATTTTAATTTTTTATATATTTATAATTTTTTAATATAAAATAACAAAAAAAAAATATCTCACACACATCCACAAAAAATAAAATACCGTTTTATGTACCTTACGGTATTTGTAGTATACAATGATTTTTTGACGAAATGCATACAAAAAGTAAGCGGTATCTGAAATACCGCAATGTACTTCACGATAAAATGATAGTGTAAAAACATCTGTATTGCACATCGCTTACTCACAGTATTTAATTCCATGCTACAATCATCTCTGAAAGCCTTTATTAGCTGCAAACTGTTCGACCCTTGGTACTGACAATGCACTTCCTTTGGTACGTGACCTAGATGCTTGAGAATGAAGTTTGTCATACGAGAACACCTTGAAAGGAAGAGCATGGAGACTTACAAAAAATATTCCAACATTCAAGTCAATAATGAATGCCCTTATATAGCTTTCTGGGGTTATGTGCCCTAGAGTTTAGGATCATTGGATGAAGTGCTTGTTTTTTGGATTGTTGAATGTAGAACACTTGTTCCTTTGTGGTCCCCCTTTTTAGGGGTATAGGATGTAGAGGTGGGAACCGGGTCGGACCGGCCCGGGACCGGCCGGTCCTGGGCCTGGGTCCTGAGGACCGGGCTCGGCCCGGTTGTAGGCAGGGCGGTTCCGAGGTGGTCCCGGGGCGGGGCGGGTTTCATTTTTTTTGTTAATATATATATATATATATATATAAATAGAACAATTATTAATTATATAAGTCATAAATATTTTTAAGAAAAAACACCACCTCCGGTGTAAGTTTTATTAAGTTAAAAAGCCAAACGGCACTTACAAATAATCGGAACGTGCCTTACATTTTGAAATGGCAAAAACGTTCCGGAAATGATAAATAATAGAAACCTATGATCTGTGCTGAACAGCATAATCAGATCAAATACAAACTACATGTATGATTGAAAAAAAAAAAAATTCAACTCTCGGTATCGGATATTACCTCATCATCCGAACTCTTTTGGTCTTGATGCCGGAGTGCTGCGAGGCCCCAATCTCGGTTGCACACGCATACTTCTACCGCGTCGGGTGTCAATCTTGACCGTTTTTCTGTTATCACCCGTTTTCCGGCACTAAACGCTGCCTCGGATGAGACGGTCGATACTGGAACGGCAAGAATCTCTTGTGCGATTATCGACAAGATCGGAAATCTTGATCTCTTTTGTTTCCACCACTCCAAGATGTCGAGGTCGCTTGTCTCGAATGATGTGTTGAGATAGTCATCGACCTCAGCTAATCCCGATGTCATCGGTCGGGGTCGTTTGAGCATTTGGAGCGCCGGGTTGAATCTTGAGGAGATTGATCTCCTTGGAGGCTCGGTTTGAGGAGCTTCGGATCTTACCTTATCCGAATGCCGCTCACAATATAACTTGTATAAAGAATGCAAGTACTCGGAAGCAGAAGCAGACATAGCCAAAACATTTATATGAGACATTTCTAAATAAGTATGAAAAATTCCTTCAAGCAGTGTTGTTGTGCCCGTTAATTTTACATACGGGTCAAGTAAAGAAGCGACTAAAAAGATAGGTGGAATGTTTGAGAAATATTGAAGCCACTTAGCCCGCATGGCTTCGACAGTCGGTTTTAACAACTCATCATTTTTAAACTGATGTAAAGCATATGTGATGTTCACTAAATGAAACAAAACTTGATGACTTGTTGGGTAGTAAACACCAGAGAAAAATTCAGTTGCCTCGTAAAAAAACTTAAGCAATTCACCGGTTTTGGAACATTTCTCCCAAATTTCAGTCGTAAGAAATTCAGAACCCATTTTTAAATTCATGAAATGTGACAACAAATTTGCATACGGTAATGCATCTTGCAACATAAAAAATGTGGAGTTCCAGCGGGTTGGGCAATCCAATTTAAACCGTTTCCAAGAAAATGGTTTTTGATTTTCAATACAAAAGCTTTTAAATTCACGAAAAATAGCAGGTCTGGACATCAAATATTTTAATGAGTTTCGAATAGGCAAAATCTCATTTTGGAGAACTTCTAAACCCTTTTGCACATAAATGTTCAAAATATGGCACATGCATCTAACGTGAAAAAATGCACCGTTGAGCGGTGGTTTTAAGTTTTGACTCAAAAGGCGAGCGGCAACATCATTATTTGAAGCATTATCAAATGAAATGCACAGAACTTTATCAGTACAAAAATAATCACGTAAAGTTTCTAAGATACAATTAAATATTTGAAAACCAGTATGATCTGTTTCAATAACCTTAAATGACAAAATTCGTTTTTGCATTATCCAATCAGAATCAATCCAATGAGAAGTAACACAATAGAATGATTGACCTATAGGTGATGTCCACATATCAGAAGTAAATGCCACACAATGATCAAGAGCAGAAAAATATGCTTGCAAATCTGATTTTCCGGCTTCAAATTGTCTAAAGCTTTCTTTCCTAGCAGTTTTCCTAGATACTTTTCTAAATGCAGGATTTAATTGTGATTTTATCCAAGATTCTAGGTGGACATCTTCAGCTTGTGAAAAAGGTTTTTCGGTAAGCATCATCCAATTTACCATACCTTCTCTACAAGATTGTTGGTTAAAACGAAATATACCTGGTCCGCCGGCACCGGTTGTAGACCCAAGTTGTGTTTGTCCTCCAGAACTAGTCCCGGTACTAGGGAGGACGTTAGCATGTTGATTTTCAATATGCCGCTTCAGCGTTCCAGTGCCGGAATTCTTTCTATGCACAAATTTTTTCCCGCAATGTTTGCATTTTCCGTACCTCGACTCCCCTTCGTTTATGAGCTCATAATGCTCCCAAACCCAAGCAGTTAGTCTCGTGGATTTACCTTGTGCTTGAGTTTCCTCCACGCCGGGTTCATGACTTGTAGGCGTCGGTTCTGTTGACGGATTCCCGGACGCCATCGCATCCAACTCTTCCACTTCATCATCGGATAATTGATCGTCGAGACCCAAATCGTAATTCGTCATATCGATTCCGGCATCATCGTCGTGAAACTCTTGAATTGAAATGCCTTTATCGGCGGGCCGAGATCGGCGACGGAACAAGGCTCGGAGGCCGGTGTTGCGGGAAGATGAACTATCTGTTGACTTGCCCTTTCCTTTTGAAGCCATGCCTCACGTACTAATAGTAGTGATTAATGCAAAATCAAGAGAGGATTATGAAGATATTAGGGAGAGATTAGTAAGAAATTTGGAAGAGATTAAGAAAATAAGGAGAATGGTTGAGAGAATATAGTAGATGAAGAAGAAAGATTGAGTGATTGTGTGAGGATTGAGTGAAAATGGCATTGGTATTTATAGGGGGAGGGGAAAAATTAGTTTGACCAAAAAGTCCTTGAAATTTAGTTGTTGGGAGGGCCAAAAATGAAATTTTGGGGGCTGAAATGGAGCAGAAAGCTGTTGGAGGGCCTGCTGTGTAATTAGCCATTTTTTAAAAAAAAATTTCGCGCAGGTTAACGTTATACAGCAGGGAGCCGTTGCGGCTGGTCGGGGGCGGGGCGGGGCGGCGGTCCGGGCTGGCGGGTTCGTCTGATCCGGGCCGGTCTTTTTTGCGTCCCCCTCCTCCTATTGGGCCCATACTCGGCTCATAATATTGCGGGCTTCTTGCGGGGGGCGGGGCGGGGCGGGTTTGACCGGCGAGGCGGTCCCGGTTCGGTCCGGGCCAACCCGGCCCACCTCCCACCTCTAATAGGATGGCAGGCCTTAATTAAATTGGATTGGGCCTAAAACCCTTGATGGGCCTTGCTTTCATAAAGTAACACAGGGGTCCAAATTTCTAGAATAAGGATCACCATTTGTCCTTAATCTCAACAGAGCACGACTAGTCTAGTAGAGACTTGTTTATGACTTTCTCGTACCTCCGTTAAGTCATGAAGAAATTTTCTAATGAGAAATTGTAGGAAAATTTTCATGTGTGTAATGCCCCCTTTTTTAAAAACAAAAAAAAAAATGTATGCGAAAACTCCTTTTAGTGAAATATATTTGGAGGAGGTGTTTTTTGAAAAATATTTTTTTTTTGTTAAAGAAACAAAAGACTTGCTTAATTCGGTAGATCTACCACCATCTTTTACCAACATGCTTTTGGCGATCCTATCGCCGTCCCACATGTTTCCTTTGTCTTCTTTCTTTATTTTGCCTATTGGCGTTTCTCACCTTACTTCTCTGTTTTTACTTTATTTCTTTTGCCTCGTCGTCTCTCTCCTTCTTATTTTCTTTTGTCCTCCATCGTAACTTTTCTTCTTATTTTCTTTTGCCCTCCGTCATCTCTTTCTTTCTCAATTTCTTTGCCTCTGGTCATCTCTCTCCTTCCTATTTTCTTTTGTCCTCCGCTTTCTCTTTCCTTTTTATTTTCGTTGCCTACCATCGTCTCTCTCCTTCTTATTTTCTTTTGCCCTCCACTATCTCTTGCCTTCTTATTTTCTTTTGCCTACGATCATCTCTTTCCTTCTTCTTTTCTTTGCCTACCGTCGCTTCTCCTCTCTTTATCCTCATGACTACCACCACCTCCTATTTTTTTATTTATCTTCTACTATCATTCGTATGCTTCTTTTTTTCTTTTTTCTTAAATGCAACATAGATGCATTATGGTTGATCTACCGTCATTTCTTAAGCTTGGCACAACATATATACCATTGTTTCTTCACCTATCCTTTTGTATTGACTAGCTTATATACCATCATCCTCAGTATCTCTTTAAATTTGCTTGCTACCATAGTCTTTTTTACCGTCATCTTTTAATTAACTTCTTGTCAGCTTGTTTCTTCCAACATGCTAAAACGCCTTTTGTATCTTTCATTATTGGTGTTAAACTTGAATACATATACCACTTAATGCTTCCCAAAGCATCAAATGACCTAGGGAAACGTTATTCTCCCTCCATTCTCTATATAAGGCAGAGGAGGTTGCCTTCATTTTTCATGTTGCAACTAAAAGCTTCACATCTTTTCTCAACATTCTCTGTCTCTAGTTGTGTTTTCTCTTAGCGTCTGGTGCCTTGTATTTTGCCTTGTAGATATGTCTTTTTCTTTCAATAAATTATTTTCATTGGGTAAAGTTAGTGAGAGTTCTCCGGGAACCCCTGCCGTTGTGTGGGAGCCACTTATATGGATCCTGTTATTGGCCTTGGGTTGAGACTTTCAAAGCTTCTTAATATTCCATGCAGGGTTGAAATCCCATTACATGTAGTAACTGTTGCCGACCTAGGTGACTTCATTCCACTTTTGGGGGAGGTGAAAAGAGTGTTGGAAAGACATGCTAGCCTAGGTAACTTGAAGGTTAGGAAAGGATTTGGAAAACTAATGTGAGACAAAGATGAAGAATTTTCCAACCCTGAACCTGATTGGGAGGGTATTTTAGATCACTGGGACATCGTGTACCACTTATAGTATTGGCAGGTTGAGTTCCTTTTGCTGATCCGTTTACTTTCTCCTGACAATACACTTGATGCCCTTTTTGCTGACGGGTTTCTCCCCTTTATTAGGATCAATTTGAGGCTGGTTTTTCTTTACCACCTTCCCCCCATTTTTTTAGATCTATCGAACTACTTTTGGATTCCCCATTTCCAATATTCTTCAAATAGTTGGCGGCATATAATGTCTTTTGTCATTGTGACTAAGAACCTTGGTATAAAGCCTACCATGCCCTTATTTCGGTCCTTCTTCCAGCTTCAATCTATCTCGGGTGGTTGGTATGGCTTCTACCCAAAGACTCATTTTATTTCTTGTAGTGTGAGCAATATCAAGGATTGAAAGGGTAGTGCTGCACTCTAGCAGTTATAACTCAAGTGTAGGTTGTCACAAGTAATAAAATCTTAGGAGTTAGAGTGTTGAACCACAGGGAAGTGAATTAAGAAATACAAATTACAGATTTTAAATAAAGAATGTTTTCGTGAAAGGTGTGAACAAATGTTGATTAAAAATTTAAATTCAAATAAAATAGCTAAGGTTAGGGGATCCACTTTTAGTATATCGGTTATGATTAATTTAAGCCCATCTCACCACTCAATTAGGATCCACACATAAAGAATGTCCTAATTGAGGAATTTAGTTAATATTAACTTTTATTAATCTTAAAATGCCAACGTTTGCTAATGGGTTCAAGCATTCATCATGCCAGCCTTTGTCTACAATAACTCAAGATTCCAATATAGCTGGCGGAGTCATGTTTTACAGAGAGAATCAAGTAGCTTTTGTGGAAATGATTGGCTATGATGAATCAAGACTCTCACTTAACAATGAGGGAAGTTAAAAAGATTAAGAAAGAAAATACCGTTAACGTTGTAATCCATTCAAATCAATCATAACCTTTATACCAAAAGCTTCACCCTTTCACCTTAACAAAAGGAAGATTAGTTAGCCATAATAAAAGTAAACAACAAGTAAAAATATGAAATGAACATGGATTAAAAGATCAAAAGAAGAACAAGAAGAAGAACGAGAAAACACTTGGACAAAGCTTCGGTATTGAAATCTAGAACAAAACTAAAGAAGAAAAACTAAAGATGATACAAGAACATAAAGAGGCCTAATAAATGGCATCCTTCACCCTCCCCCCAAGGTGCCTATATATAGACTTTTTAGGGTTGGTGAAATGGTAAAATAAAAGGGAAAGTTACAAAAAAACCCCATGTGGTTTGGTCAAACCTACAGTTTGCCCCTTCTATTTTGAGAAACCTACACTTTGCCCCCATATTTTTTATACTGCCTGATAACAACTTCTGAAACTGTATTTAAACTATACGATAATCATCTTTCAGTAATTTCAATCTGTCCAGTATTTTTTTTATAGCTAATAGATATTTTAAACTATCAGTTTTTCCTTTCTGTAAATGTACTTTTCCACCTGTAATTATATATCAGTATTTTTTAAAGGTCGGTTTGCTGTGAAAAAAATATCAAAATTCTTGAAATTACTAGAACATTATTACCATACAGTTTAAATACAGTTTCAAAAGTTGTTATCGGGCAGCATAAAAAATATAGGGGGCAAAGTGTAGGTTTTTTCAAATAGAGGGGGCAAACTGTAGGTTTGACCAAACCACAGGGGGATTTTGTAACTTTCCCAAAATGAAATAGTGAAATATAGGTAAATACAAATCAACAATGACGGGCTTCAACTTCTTTTAATTTTTTGACTACCGTACACATCGAATCAATTCTTCCTCAAAGCACAAGATTTGTAGATCTCTTCTTTAGCTTCGAATCGATAGCTTGCTCATTCAAATTGGATATCTGTAGCTCAAGTCATGATTTTTCTACCGAAATTGCTCTTTAGCACACTAAAGAATGAACGATCTCATCTATAATCAGATTTTAGTAATGAAAATGACCAAACTAGCCCTTAAAATGAAGCAGAGTTTAAGATCTATATGTTGGCTTTCAGATGAATTTGGAATCACTTAGTTCTGACATCTACAGCTCCAAATATGATTTTTCTCGTGAAGGATCGTCAAATGATGATTTTACCTACGTAAAAAAAATTATTATTATTTAATATTAATGAATAGTGAAAATGTGTATGAACAGTAATATATATATATATATATATATATATATAGTAAGTTGATGAATAATGATTGGTGAGTAGTAACTTGGTGAATATACGTATGAATAGTAAGTTGATGAATAATGACTCGATGAATAGTAAAAATGTGTGAATAGTAATCGGATGGAAAAATGCTCAGAAAAGAGAAATTAATCATACTCAAAGTGTATAATGATGATTTAAATTCTTAATAACAATACACTTATGAGTATTCATTAGGTAGGTTCTTTTTACTTAAGTCAAGGGATGTAACTTGGCCGTTCCCCACCGAGACATGGGTTTTTAACGACTATGAGAATAAGGACCTCAATAAAATTGTTCCATCTCAATGCTCCAAAAAGGAGGAAGTTTCCTTCAAATTTCTTAGGAATGTGGTAGAAGACAATAGCCGTGCCCAGACCAATGGGTGCCTAACCCTAGAATTCTTGTTAATTCATGGTGTGTGGTGTTTTCTTTTGCAAATCGTTTATGTTTTTAATTGGTGTCTTACTTTCTCTCCTTTTTGCAGCTTTTAGCGTTCCCTGCTCTAAAAAAGATTCACTTTGCTTACTTGGGTAAAAAATAAAAAGAAGAATATGGAAACTGGGGATTTAATAAAAAAGGCCTTCACGTGCATCAAGTCTAGCAAGGGGTTGCAAACATTTTCTAAGGTTCCTCCACCACTTTCTTCTATGGTCCTGGCGATTGCAGCCCCTTCTGCTCCCATTGCTTATGTAAATCTAGGACAAAGAAGTCCAACTCTTCTGGTAGCTCCCTTGATGTTGCTACGATATTGGAGATGGTTAAAGAGCTTCATATAGATGCAGCTAATCACTCATTTCCCTCATTCATATGTTTAGCAGCTAATGTTGTTCAGCATGACTTTGAGGTTTCTTTAATACTCTCTTTTACTTTCTTTTTAGTTCATACCTTGTTTATATCAAGGCATTGGCTTTTTTTTTTCTTTGCAGGCTCTAACGGGCTTATTCACTTTTTATGAGCACACAAAAATTTTGGAAGATCAGAGTGCTGAGGTCTAGAAGAGAGAAAAGAAGCTAACAGAGTCATCTAAGAAGGTTTAATGACTCCATGGTTTGGAGAAGAAAATGAAGAGTCGTCAAATAAAGCTAGAGAAGGAGTTGAACAGCACCAAGGACTCCTTATTATCCAAAGAAGAAGAGCTGTCATCTAAGGTGAAAGAGTTGAAAGATGCTCACTTTTCTTTGGCTCTTAAGGAATATAAGCTTTTTGATGTCTTCTCTCATGTTATGGGAGCCTACTCTTGAGGTGTCAATGACTCAAGAAAGGTATTGTCTCACGTTTATCAAGGGATTGACTTAACTTACTTATCGCAGCTCCCTGATATATTGGATGATGACAGTTATTTAGAGTTGGACTTGGTGAACATCTATGATCAACTTCCAGAGAGGCTGTGTGGATCCCTTTCAACCGGTCACGTTCTTGATTCTGATAAAAGCTAATCAAAGAAAGATTGATTGGGGCCAAACTGCTGGGAAATCTTTAAAGGTTTTTCAGTCAGTTCATTCTGGTTATCATGCCACCCCTGCTGGGTCTTTAATGCATGATGTCAATGCCGAGGATATCAATGAGGATTGACGTGTCTACTTTTATCCATTTTTAATGATGTAGTTCATTTTTCAGTTTCAGATTTCCATGGATTATGCCCTGGTTGTTATTTTCTTTGAAAACTTATGATTATTCCTTAGTTTCCTTAATCTGTTTTTCAGTTGCTCTTCTTGTTATCTTTCAATGCTTCACATCTTCTTAACTTGTTTGCCTTCTCTGGGCATTTTACATTGCGTTTACCTTTTCTTAAGGTGAACATTTTCACATGTGACAATATGTCTTAAGTATACTTGTCTTATTGATAATATTTTTTTAGTACATCTACATTCCATGTTTTTTGTACTTTCGTACCATTTAAGTGCTTAAGTCTATATGCCCATTTTTTTGTGACTTTCTCAACAGCATAAGGTCCTTCCCATTGTGGATTGAACTTTCCTTTATTTAATTCTTGTCGAGAAGCTTCTGCTTGTCGCAGTACCAAGTCTCCCACCCAGAAGTGCCTTGGCTTGATCTTGGAGTCATAATACTTGGCCACTCTTTCTTTATAAACTGAAGTCCTTACTTCTACTATTTCCCTAAGCTCATCCAACATATCTAGGTTAATCCTCAACTCCTCATCATTTTTCTTTTCATTGAAGTGGAGAACCCTATAAATGGGCAGGTCAATTTCCACTAGTATTATAGCTTCAGTGTAATATGTTAAATGGAAAGGCATTTCTCTTGTAGAAGTCTTATATATTGTTTGGTAAGTCCAAAGTACTTCCAGGATCAAATCTACCCATGCTTCAAGGGCTTGATCTAGCTTCTTGCTTAAAGCCTTAAGAATGGATTTATTTGCAAGCTCCATGAGGCCGTTGGACAATGGCCTCACTGCCAAGGTTCTGTAATGGATGATACTTAGTTCATATATGAACTTAAAGAACTTCTTTCCTATTAATTAGGCGCCATTGTTAGTGACAATCTCCTGTGGGATACTAAATCATCATATTATCTATTGCCGTACAAAGTCCTTTGTTTTTTGCTCTTTGATTTTTGTTAGGGGTTTCGCCTCAACCCATTTAGTGAAGTAATCAATAGCAACTATCAAGTATTTCTTCCCCTCTAAGACAGGTGCAAAATATTCAAGGATGTCAACTTCCCATTTTACAAAAGGCTATGGTGTAGTGATTTGTGTCATTTGTCTGTGTTTTTTCAACACTAAGTCAAACCTTTGACATTTGTCAAACTCCATGGCAAATTTTGTTGTGTCATCCGTTAATGCAAGCCAATAATATCCCTAAAGGATGAGCTTTCTGATTAAAGCCTTAATGCCAATATGATTTCCACAACTACCTTTATGAATTTCTTTCAGCGCATAATTTGCCTCTTCTGCTGAAAGATACATTCTATATGGTGTTGTGAAAGACCATAAATATAGTATGCCATCTCAGATAAGTAAAACTTAGTGGCATTTTTTTCTAGCTTAACTGCCTCCTTGGGGTCTTCTGGGAGTTACCCAGTAGATAAATAGCTTCTGATGGGGTGCATCAATCCCACATTCTCATCATGTAAGATAGCCAAAACAACTTTTTCACAAATACTTAGCTTCGTGATAGTATCAATATGGATACCTGTTGGTGCTCCGAAGGTTGAAGCTACCTCAGCCAAGGCATCTGCCTGGCTATTCTCCGCTCGTGGAATATTTTTTATAGTCACCTTTCTGAATGTTACCATCATGTCTTTCAGTAAGTCTTGATACTTAATCATGTTAGGTACTTTAGCCTTGTAGTCTTCCCTGAGTTTGTCTGGTGACTATCTGAGAGTCACTTCGGAGTTTCACCTCCTTTACACCAATGTCTCTACATATTCGCAATGCTACAAGGGTTACTTCATATTTTGTTTCATTGTTCGTGGCCTTAAAATTAAGCTTGAAAGCATGGTTTTTCGTTACTCATTCGAGCTCACCAAGACTATTCCGATGCCACATCCTTTAAAATTGGATGAGCCATTAGTGTGCACAGTCCATTCTTCTAGCACCTCTATGGTTTGCTAAGGAGTGCATTCAGAGATAAAATTTGTCAATGCATGCGATTTAATGCTCAGTCGAAGGAAATACTTAATGTCAAAATTAGTGCGCTCCATACTTCATTTTGTGAGTCTTTCTGACAATTCTGGTTTTCCCATAATTTGTCACAATAGATATGAAGTAGGCACAATTATAGGGTGAGAATAAAAATATGGTCAAAGCCTTCTTACTCTAGTGATGAGCATCAATATTATTTTCTCCAACTTAGGATATCCAGGCTCTACCTCCTAAAAATCTTGATTAACAAAGTAGACTAGGTTTTGCATTCCTTGTTCTTCCTTGACGATGGCTGCAGCACTTGTTTCCTCAGTAACTGATAAGTAAAAAATGAGAGGTTCACCTACCCTTGGACTCTTACAAATTGGCAAGTTACTCAATTTGCCCCCAATTTGGTCGAAGGCTTTTTGACATTCTTTATCTCGTAAGGGATATGAATTCTCCTTTTTCCTTAGTGCTAAAAAAATGGAAGACATTTTTTAGTTGACCCTGCCAAGAATCTTCCGAAGGTCGTGATTCGTCCTGCCAATGTCTATATGCCTCTTATGTCTTTGGATGAAGCCATGTCGAGAATTGCTTTTACTTTTTTCGAGTTAGCCTCAATGCCCCGATGGATGACCATGTAGCCTAAAAATTTTCCTGAACCAACTCCAAAAGTACATTTAGCTGAATTAAGTTTCATTTTGTATTTTCACAATGAATTAAATGTCTCTTTTAAATCGGCAATATGGTTTGGTCTCTGTTTGCTTTTAATAAGCATGTCATCTACATAAACCTTGACATCTCTACCAATTTGCTCTTTGAAGATTTTGCTCATGAGTCTCTGGTATATGGCTCCAGCATTTTTAAGGCCAAAAGACATTCCAGTAAAGCAAAATAGGCCTTGGTCTATTACAAAGGTGGTGTGCATTTCATCATCTGCATACATACGAATTTGGTTATGGCCATTGAAGGCATCCATGAAGCTAAGCATTTCGTGAGATGTCGAGGCATCAACCATGGCATAGATTTAAGGTAAGGGGTAGCAATCTTTAAGGCATGCTTCATTAAGATCTATGAAGTCATTACATATTTGCAACCCATCAATAGCCTTTGGAACCATTACAACATTGCAGACCTAATTTGGATACTTAACTTCCCTAATGAAGCCCACAGCTATAAGTTTTTCTACTTCTGCCTTAGCAGCTGCTTTCCTTTCTGGCATGAGGTTCCTCTTCTTCTACTGGACCAGGTGCCTTCCTAGCATGATGTTGAACTTATGGGTGATGGACTCTGGGTCAATTCTTAGCATATCTTTAGCTGACCAAGTGAAGATATCACAATTGTCTTTGAAAAAAACAATCAATTCTTCTTCCTCATCTTTTCCTAGGATGGTTCTGATCTTGGTCTTTTTGCTAAGGTCTAAGTCATCGAGGATGATCACTTTCTTTACTTCCACAAGCATTCATCTTTTCTCCCTCTCTTGGTTCCTTGTATCTAAAGCATCAGGATGGTGCTGCATGGTGATTACTGAGATTGTTTCAGCCATTTTTTGAGAGATGACTGTCATTCCTTCTTTGGTAAGAAGTGTAATTTCCAACATTCTAGGCCTAACATGGATGTCAAAATCTTGCATGGTGTAAAAGTCAATCAATCCATTGTACGTTGCAAGAGCATCAATGATTTTGAACTTGACCATCTTTGTTATTTCTTTTCCCGTTTTATCACCAAATGTTACCGGGAGTACTATTTCCCCAACCATTGGGGAGGACTCATTTCCTGGTCTTTTAATTTGATGAGAGTATGGCTTGATCCATGTTTTATCGAATGTCATCCTCTCAATGGTACTCTAATAAAGGATGCTAGATTGCTAAGGAGTGCTCCAATATCCAACAGAAGTTTTTCGACTCTATGCTTTGCTATCACAACATCCACAATAAGTCCTGAAGTCTTGTGAGCAACTGAGGACCCTGGGGCAACATGTTCTTTTCCTCCTTCAGAGGTGACCCCATTGACTAGGTGGTGCATTGTCACCTCTATTAGCTTGTTGTCATAACGATCCTTTTTCCCTCTACCTTGGCTGTCTCTATCACAGTCATCATTTTTCTTTTTATATTTGTTGTCTCCTTTGTAAGCATCACTATTCCAATCACCATAACGCTTAATGTATTTGTTGAGTTTTCCTTCCTTGATCAGTTTTTTAATTTTTTCCTTAAGCAGTCTACAATTGTTTGTCTCATGCCTCACTATCTTGTGAAATTCACAGTAATGGTTTGCCCTTGGACCTATTTGCTCGCTTTTTTTGGTTTATGGCCACTTAGGGTATTTCCTATCTTGAATGGCATGACGAATAACAGATCTGGGGGCTGTGTGTAGCGGAAATTTTGGTCTATCTCAACCTTCATTGGCATGTTCTCTTCGAGAAGAATTATTGCGTTGCCATAATCTTCCCTTATGCTGTTGTCTTTTAGATGGGCTTTGGTAATCTAGTGGTCTGGACTCCCTCTTGCGTTGTTCCATACTTAGCGCAACAATGTCCTTAACATTCATGAACTCTTGGGCTCTTTGAAAGAACCCTGCCTCTTCTTTATGGGTCTTTTTTCCAATTCCTTAGAAAATTTTAAGTCTGGCTAAAGTTCCTCAGCCATTAGTAGTATGAATTCATTCTCGACCAAATTAGGCAATTTTAATGTTTCCTTACTGAAACAATCAACATAACTTCTTAGAAATTCCCCTTTGTTTTGTTTTACAGTAAAAATATGAGTTGGAACTCACATGCAAGCCTTTCTCCCAAGGAAGTAGTATGTAAAGGCTTTATTGAGGTCATCCCACAAACCTATTGAGTCTGCTTCAAGGCCAGAGTATCATATCCGGGCATCTCCCATTAGTGTTGTTAGAAAAGCTCAACACATAGCTACATTTGAGACAGTTAAGGTCATAATGTTCTCATAATGACTCAAGTGATCCGTAAGGTCTCTCGTTCCATCATATGGTTCAAAGTGGGGAATTTTCATTTTTTCTGGTATCGGCTCGTTCATGAGTTCAATAGTGAATGGATGTCTTCATTTCTTCCTTAAGTTGTTTCTAGTGAGAGCTTGTATTTGTTGTTACATTTGAGCAATAGTCTTTTGTGTGCTGCTACTACAGCTGGGTCTAATGTACTGGCCATAGGTTGCTGAAAATATGTGATATAGGCTAGTTGTGCCAATGGAGGCATATTAGCTATTGGCATGACTGGTGGTTGTAGGTAGGCCAAAAATAATGAGTGTGCAGACTAACTGTTGTCTTTGGGGCAGGCTTGTAGGACTGGCTATTAAGATAATTGGGTAGTGAACTTGTTGCCTTTTTCTCCAAGGGGAAAGGATGATGCCTTAGTTGGCACTAAAGTTGTTTGCAAAATAGTTACAGGAGGCATTTCTTGTGTTGATGGGATGATCACATGCTTGAACGGAGATACTGATCGGTGAGGTGATGGTACTGCCAATGTTGGCAAGGTTTGAAATGATAGTAGGGATTGCCCCCCCCCCCCTAAATCCCATGGCACCAACATTAGGGAAGAGGATACTGGGGAAGCCTCCTGTCTAGCTTTGGAGCTGAGTTCTAATGCTTGTGCCATTCCTGAGTGATTGGACTCCCTGTATATATAGGTGATGCCACTGGCTCCAAAGTATGGGTGGTGCTTGCATTTACGGGGTAAGTTATGTGAAATACTTGGCTATGATTACGGTGACTGAATCCAACTTGCTTGTGAGTTGTGCATTCATATTTTCAAACTCTGCTCTTGTAGGGTAAGTGATCCTCTATAGTAATTCCTTCTGGTCTGAAAGCAGGTCTGCATTGCCATCCTTAGTGTTGAGGGTACGGCTAGGGGATGTTGATATTGAGGTATTGCCTTCTATGTCATCGATATGAAAGGGTATGCTCGTCACTTTGTCAAGAGGATTTGGATGTTGTACCTCCTTTCCAGGAGTAATGGGGTCCAAGTGCGTGCTCATGTATAAAGCACGGTGGGCGTCAAACGATGATGCACTTCTTTTGGTATGCGACCTGGATGCTCGAGAATAAAGTCTGTCACACGAGTACACCTTGGAAGGAAGAAGATGGAAACCTACAAAAGATATTTCGACGCGCAAGTCAATAAAGATTCTGGTATGATGCAAATACAAAAAAAAATGATCTCATATCTGACATGTAATAATGAATGCCCTTACAAAGGTTTTTGAGGTTTTGTGCCCTAGAGTTTAGGATCGTTAGATGAAGTGTTTATCTCTTGGATTGTTAGATGTAGAACACTTGTCCCTTTATAATCCCCTTTTTAGGGGCATAGGACAGTGAGCTTTAATTAAGTTGGATTGCGCCTAAAACCTTTAATGGACTTTGCTTTCCTTAAAGTAACATGGGTCCAAATACAGGTCCAAATTTCTGTGATTGGTATCACCAGGTACGACAGAAAATATGATGTGGATCGGACAACGGTGAGGATCGAAGAGGCGTCGCTAATAATCTGGAACCGCTGCTCGGCAGTCGGGTGGGTACTTTCGGGGGGAGAAGAGAAGCTGTACAAGGCCTCATTGCCTGGAATATACTTGTTCCTGTTCTCTCCGTTCACCAAGGAGGTCGTTTATCTGGCCGACTTAAACCGATTCGGAGACTTCTTACCTGGTGTGGCTTCACCGAAATGCAAGGTGTTTGTGTTGAAGACCCCTCCGCTGAACGAATTCGTGCGCATAAGCACATTCGGCAGCGGCGACAAGTCTTGGAAGAGGGTGGAATCAAGGAAGGTATGCTCCATTTGCCCTTGGGGGCAACGTATATGGATGGCTGCTTCTACTGTCTCTTCGCCCAAGGCGAATTGAGTGTGTTTGATGTTGAGTTGCAGGAGTGGAAATTGCTCGGAAACAGCGAGTGGCCTGAGGAGAAGCGGCGGTTGGTCTCCCTACATTGGCATATTTCTCTCAACTTCATTACTTGGGATGGGTTCCTCCGAGTGGTATTCCTACCTGTACAGAATTACAGCGAGCCCAGGTGGATGCGGCTCCGGTTCGATTTCTCCAACATGTGCTGGGTTGAGGATGATGTAGGTATCTACTTAGCCAACTGGGCATTAAAGAAACCACAATGAAATCATTTTGTCCACACATCTTGGAAAATGTCATTGATTCAACCTCCTTTTGAGTGTGGCTGGAGGGGACGTGATTCGGGCAGTCCCATGTCATCGCCCTCGGCATTTAGGATTGATGGATATAATTGTTCATACAGAAATTAAAAGCTTTTATTATTTCCATTAGCAGTAACTTCACGTTCAAGGAAGAAGGTCGACCATCTAATTTTCCATCGAGTTTAATTTAAGAATATTGTGCTACATCATTAGTTTTGATGACCGCTAATCCTATTTGCTATTTGGTAAAATTGAAATCATTTTCTACTGGCGTTGAGAAAGAAAAGATGATCTGAGCAACTCTGTGCTTTGCTAGAAGGCAATATATTTTCTAATCATTTTCATTTTCTTTTTCCGTGGAAGACACTTCGCAAAGCTCAAAATGCCAAGCCCAAGGCTGGCCCACTTTGCATGTAATGTGGACCAAACTTGATCGATCCTTCAACTGGATCAGACCACCGGTTACAGATATCTACAAAATGTGCTGGCTTCGGAAGATTAGAAAGATAGCTGCTTATTTTCTCAACACAGAATTAGAGAATAACACTGATTCGGCCTCCTGTTTGGCGTGCTTGGAGGGGCCGCTATTTAGGCTTTTCCCTGCAACATGGACTGCTACCAACCTCCTTAACTAGGATTTAGCAAGATTAATTACAGTAAACCAGGACAATTATGACCAGCTGCAACACAACATTTTGAAAAAACAAGGCTAATTGTCCAATTTAAGAGGGTTAAAAGTTGTACTTCATTAGTATTTTGATGTGGATTTGAGGCTGACGTAGTGTGCTTAGACAAAACAAATTCTTCCTCTCGATTTACATTAATTTGTCATACTCTAGCTAGCATCCATAGTAGGAAGCACACTCTGCAAGTCCTCTCTCGTAGAATTAGACCAAGCTTGCAATATCAAACAGACAAAAGGACCCTAGAAGTTAAAAACATCAAAATTGAAGGCAATAGCAGACTTAGATACCAGCCGCGAAAAATTTCTCATACCCCGAACTAGCAGTCTGCTCATTTGACAAAATTAACTACTGTGATTGCTGTCCCCATTGGCTTGAAGAATGATGAAATCGTGCAGCCAGCGTCTTGGTGGAGCTTAGAGTATTCATCTGCTGGAGATGCAACATGGCCAGAAGCCCTTGCCATGTATCTCCTGGCGCGCCTGCTGCTTTAAAATCAAGAAGTTTCCTCTGCTTTCTGTAGTAATCTTCCAATGACTTACCCTGAGAACAACAAGATCATTAGTGGACAGTGTTGTTACGCTGATAAATCAAACAGTAATGAGACCAGACAAGCTGTAGTAGTTATATTGGTTTCATCAGTCTGACATCAAACAACACTTGACAGCACCAAAGCTGTGCATCCAAGACTAACCAGTTCAAATAAAATCAAACTGAGCTTTATGGGTGCAACTTTTAGCTCTGATTCCATAATGAAGAATAACTACCTGCTCTGAGTAGACATGGGAGTTGCCGACAGTGACAATCTCTTGAACAGAACAAAAACTGTCATTCTTTCGGTTTCTATCCATTGGGAGCTGTTCTTCAGTGCACTTGAAATTAACAACCAGGTCAATATCAGTGATTTGATCCAGAATTTCCTGCACAGGGACAGCCAGTCAGCAATGTTCCATCAACTCATAACATATTTGAAGCTGAAAACAGATTGCATTATTTTGTAGAATGAAATAGGTGTTTGAAAGAAAATCCTAACGCAATTACAGGACTTACAGCCTGAATTCTGGTGCGTGGAACCCCATCAAGAATGAAGCCGGTTTCGCCCATATAGTACCCCTCTTCCAGCCTCTTAGCCAACAGAGCAAAAATCACAGCTTCAGGCACAATTTTCCCTTCGTTCACAACATGAGCAAGCTGAAAAGGCGAATCAGATTAAACTAAACACAAATCATGACCATCAATCTAACTGCCCAATTCGAAAAATCTGGATCCCAAACAAGTAGGCCTCTTTTAGGGTTTTACCTGCTTGTAGAGAGAAGAATTGGGATTAAGCTCCTGGCGCGCAATAGTACCCATAGAAATGTGAGGGACATCAAGAAGCTTGGACAGCCTCTGAGCGCAGAGGTGTCGCTTTGGCCCAGGCTCCCCAATCAACACCCAATGAACCCCCCTGTCCGGCACCGACCCAGCAGCGTCGGTTCTTGGTTCGACAAATCGCGCACCATCGTGCTCGTGCTCGTAATCGTAGTCGTAGTCAATCTCCATAGCCGCGGCCGAGCCATAGCAGCGGAGCGAAGGCCGAGGGGCCTTCAGGTGAAAGGCGGCGCCGGTGGCCACGCGCAGGCAAGCCAGCCATGCCATGGAGGCGGCTTCAGAGGGTTTTAGGGAATGGAAAAAGAGAAGACTTTTCGCTTTCGAATTCGAGGCAACTTTGAGTTCAGGGAATTGAGGTTTTACAGTGGAGCCTAGAAAGTGAACCGTTAGAAGTTATTAAGGAAAGGTCATTGCTACATCGTGATTCATGTTATTGGGCCATATTTATTGTGGAATATGCATCTTTAGTCCTAAGACTTTACTTATATTTATTTTATTCCTAAAACTTTTCTATTTTCTAAATGAGTCATAAAACTTTGAGACTGCATAGATAATTAGTCTTGAAAATTTTAATTTTTCTGAATCAGTCATTTTAGTATTAAAGCTACCAGTTTTCTGAAGTCATTTTTTTAAACTATTCTACACTTATCTTCCAATAATTTAAAGTTTCAAATTATATAATGATTTTCTCACAACTAATAGACCATTTAAATTATTATTTTTCTCTCTCTTTAAATCATATTCCTGTTTAATAACAATCTTTTAGCAAATTTGAAGAGTAAATATTAACATTCAAGCAAAGTTTTAAGTTTGATCTAGAAACGTTAAACATTTCAGCACTTAAATAGGAAGGTAAGGCAAGTTTAATGACTAAAAATGACATTTTCCATGTATTTATTTGACAGTCGTGTCACTCTTGCGAGACAGACTATCGTAAAGTAATCTTTCTATATTAATTTATTTGTTAAAATAGTGATTAAAATATTAAATAATACTAACAAATTTTATGGTACGTTTTAGTAGTAAAAGTGCCAAATTTATTAGTATTTTTTTTATTTTAAAAACCCAGACTAATGTCATCAAAATCTTAAGCTACATTCGCTTGGCATTTCAAAAAATGTTTCATTTCAATTTTTACGTCCTTTTCTGTTAATAATTAATACGATTTTGGAGCCAATAATACCTGTTTATCTACTTAAATAATTTCTTTTCGTTGTCGACAGTTTAGTCCACAACACCTGGAAAAGAGGAAACATCAAAAACCGTGTTGCACCTTAAACGCGCATGAATCTTGGTAGCATGCTAGCGGACTCTAAAACCCACTTGGATGCTTGTGGATGAAGGCTTTTGTTCAAAGTAGTGTCACTAGAAAATAACATAGGTAAATGTTATTGCGGTAATTCATTATTCAGAAGGTCGATCATAATAAAACCAAGTTTAGAGATCAGGACAAAGAACAACTATTTAAGGGCTTAAATTCTGTAAATTGAGCGTCAAACAACCAACAACAAAGTTGGAGGACTGATAAAGCCAAGTGTCAGAATTGAGAACACTTTCGGCCTAAAAGCATTGCACAGTCTACCCAAAGTGTGTATATTATTTTCTTGAACGCCTATATACCTATTACTTTCCTGAACTATAGTGACTCGGACAGTTTGCCTCCTAAATAATAAAATGGATCAACTCAAACCCTAAACTTTGAAAAATTGGCCAATTTAGTCCCTCAACTCACTTATGTGCTCATGTGGCCACATGTGACAAAAACGCTATTAAAGAGACAGACAGAGCCTCCTTCTACCCTTTGTTCCCAATGCTTCCTTAATCTCCAATGCCGCCTCTTTCTTCCTTCTGCCCACTTGGGTTTCGATTGGATTTCTCGACATCGTGGAGACCCAATAGTGGATTGATATCAAAGTCCCAATCGAAGACTCAATCAAAGACCCAATAATGGATTGATATCGATCGATCGGAGACGCCACAATTTTCCACCGCCACTGGCAAACAGTGCATGCGAAGAGGAGGAGAGTGATGGAAGACAAGCATGTTTTTCATCTCAATGATTCATTTGATTCATTTAGATGTTCTCCATGAGACCCGCCAACTTGCACGATTCATCTATCTTGAAGTGACGCAACATGTTGTCGAAGGAGCGATGGTGGCTTTAGGCAGAGGTAGGGTGGAGAGGGCAGGGGAGGAGGCTGCTTTAACATTAGAGGTAGGTGAAAATGAAGGTGAACGAAAAGCCGGAGAGGCAGTGGAGGGTAGAGATCGGGCGGAGGAGGAGGCGACAGCTGCAACTGCTTTGTTAAAGATGGATAGCGTGAGGATTAGGCTGAGTTAAAGGACTAACTAAAGTGACCAATTCATCAAAGTTAAGGGTTCGAATTGATCCACTTTATAATTCAAGGGGCAAATTGTCCGAGTCACCATAGTTCAGGGGAGAAATAGGTATTTGGGCCTTTTCTTGAATGAAAGCCAAAGTATACCACATGCCCTTGAACTTTTTTAACTCACACAAGTTGGTCCTCAAACTTTAACTAGGTTGGTAGAAGCCCTCCAACTTTGCAACGCTATATTTTTTAGTCTAACTCGTTGACTTGACTCTTGTTCTTAAAGGCTTAAATACATCAAGAGCCCTCAAACTTTGACAAGTCTTTTAAATTGGCCATCATACTAGAACTTGGACTACACTAGGCCCTTCACTTTATAATAAACAATGAGCATTATAAAAATTATTTAAATTTAATTATAAATTAATTAAAATTTATCTTTTTAGGTTGAGTAAAGAAAAAATTTATTAAAATTAAGTAATTCAAAAAAATATTATTTAAGTGCTTATCAGGTAAACATATAATTAGCTCTAAAATAATATTGGTCCTAGATTAAAAAAAAAGTAAAAATAAAATAATGTGTTATCTATAATAAGAAAATTACATAATACAAAAACAACAATAAAAAATATTGAATAACTAATTTGCGACAAAGTCTCACAAATAACCACCTTTTATTCCATCAAGCATAATGGTGTACCTATAGGCTAGAAAAATGCAAATGACCAACTATAATATAAAATGTATATTTTTTTACTTTTGTTTAATTTAAATTTATTTTGATTTTCCGGATCTCTTTTGGTGTTTTGTGGGCTCTATTTTTATTTGGGATAGGTTTCTGTTTCTCCTCCCTACTTTTATTTTGCTGTCTATTAAAAAATACTCATATGTATGAAGAAATACAAAATAAATAACTAAAACACCACATGATTAAAAATAACCCATAAATAAATATAAAATAAAATACCCCATGAACAAGTTTCTATTCACACATTTATTATTAACTGCTAACTATTACATGTCATGCAAATTATGCCAATATTTTTTTATTTTTTTCTTTGTTGCCCTAATATAAAGCCAGTTCATCTACAAATTTTTTTTGGGTATTCAAGAAGCAATTCATTCTCAAACTTGATGCGCAATAGGTACTAAACCAAATAAATGAGATTTTAACTTATAAACCAAAGAAATGATATTTTAATTCATGGGGTGTTTTAGTTATTCTTATTTATTTATGTATATGAGTATTTATAATAGACGGCAAAATAAAAATAGGGAGAAGTAGAAAATTTTTTCACATGGAAAGAGAGTTTACAAAACACCAAAAAAGAGACAGAAAATAAAACTAAATTAAAATTAATTGAAGTAAAAATAAAAAAAAAACATTTTATAATATAGGTGGTAATTTTCATTTTTCTAGGTATACCATTATGGTGAATGGAATAAAACGTAGTTTCTAGTGGAACTTTGGCACAAATAAATTGTTTGATATTTTTTAAACATATGTTATTTTTGTATTATGTTATTTTTTTTCATTGTAGATAACAAATTATTTTTATTTTTATGTTTTTAATCTAGGACCAAGCACATTTTATAGCTGATTCTATATTTACCAAATAAGTACTTGAATAATATTTTTATAAATTAATTAATTTTCATGAATTATTTAGTTACCTAACCTAAAAAATCAATTTTAATTAATTTATAATGAATTTTTATAATTAATGCTCATTGTTTATTGCAAAATTTAGGACCAGTCCAAGTTCTAGTTTGGTGATCACCTTAAATTGGTTGCCAAAGTTTGAGGGCTCTTCATGTATTTAAGCAATTAATAGAAGGTAAAAATAACGAATAAACCACTAACATTTTTTTTTTTTACCAAATAAACCATTGATGTTTTTGAGTCTGCTCAAATCAACCAACCACTTTTGTAACTTTTTCCGTTAAGTCTAATTGAATCTTAGTATAAAATACCAAGTTTAATCCCTTCATTTTATACTTCTGCTCCCAGCACCTATAAAGTTTATTAATCTGACATTTGAATTATCTTCTCAAAGCCGACATCGATCTTTGGACTTCGTTTATGAGTAGTAATTGAGATCCTCCTGAATTTGCTGATAATGGGTATGATATTCCTTCGCTTACTCTACCTCATATTGTACAATAATCTTGCATTAACTACTAATATGAGCGAGACATCATTTGGAAGTGGCAATATGGGGCTGGAGGCATCCCATCTTAGGCAATGGATATGGTACACTTTGAATGAGCTAGAATCAGCAGTGAATAGACTATGCCCAAAAAATATAATTATAGAATGTGGTTATGGAATTTTATAAATGATGAAGGTAACCTATTTGAATTGTTTTAAACCAAGTAGAGCTATTTTGTTAATTTTAAAAAATTAATGATAGAGTTTTGTAACATTTCAAGAGTTGAGTGGGTAAATTGGCCTATTTGAATAACGTTAGTGGTTTATTTAGCTATTTTGAATAACAATAGTGATTCATTTGGCAAAAAAAAAAAACATTAGTGGCCGATTCGAGCTGAGTCTAAAACATTAGTGGTTTATTCATTCCTTTTACCTTAATAGAAATATGGTCAACTCAACAAGTTGTACAAAACCATACCGAGTTGCAAAATTAGATGGCTTCTGCCGATTAAGTTAAAGTTTGAGGAAAAGTTCTGGGGCCTCTGGTGTACTTTGACCTAATATGAATGGTTCGTTCGTTGAGTCCGGGTCTGTGTTTGGCCACGTATCGGAGGCTGGAGCCACCAAATTAAGCTGAGCGGACGGCTATAAGATTGTTGGTGTGAAATGGATTCGACCATTACGAGTAATTTCAATACTTTCTATAAGTAAGAAAAACATATTCTAATAATTGTGAACAAAAAATTACAAGTGCTCCAGTTGTTGGCTAGATTAGTAAAATCTTCGTACTGAACACCCTTAAAGCCAGAGGTAGCCAGATTAGATTATTCTTTGCTCGCTTCCATGTTAGGCAAAGTTCATGTATTGCAAAGAGCAACTGGGACCCTCAAAGCTCCTTTCTCGTAGCACAATTACAATCAAATGAATTAAAGTAGAACAACGAACTGATGATCTTATTTTACAATGTAATCTTCCATGTATGCTAACTCAATTTCCGATGATGGCAAACACGGTCTGCAGAAGGGTGAGAATGAGCAGAAAAGTGGCAGCAAGTAGAGAAACCAATGCCCACGGCTTGTTCAAATAGTTCTGTCTAAAGAAAGCTTGCCATCTGGGCCACCAACGCTGCCGATATGCGTTCACCTTCTCACACAGCTCCTGATTGTAGAATTCCTTCACATACGCATCTTGATACAGCTTACGGAAGAACTCTGTTGCATCCTCCGGATTCAGCCAATTGTCAATGATCCCTTTTTCACACAGCACTTCCATGTCCTGGCTGGTGTTGATGAGATTGTCCAGCAGAATTGCGTGGCAAGTTACTCTCGGAGGACAATCCCGGTAACACTGTTCAAAGCTGATGAGGTTCCGGAAGATGGTCTCTGTCGTCTCTTGGATGAGAAGGTTTGGCATTTCAAGAACTCCGTTCTTAAAGTCTATGTCCAAGATGCTAGGTGACCTGACTCTCCGGAATTTGATTCCAGACTCCCTCAGAGCAGTGCCTGTTGGAAAAGGTTGCCATCCCACAGTTTGCTGTTTGACTTCAGGCCCTTCAAATTTCAAGACCAGAGACATCCTTAGCAGGTCCAGAATGTGCTTGATATTTTTGTTGGCAAAGGGTTCTGGAGCTGTTGATAATTTGTCAGATGAGAAAATATTTCTGAAAAATTCAAGCACAAGTTGAATCAGCGATCTAGTCTGCAATGGAGTTCGTGTTGCAGTAAACAGACGGTCAAGAACTAGCCAAGGGAGCTGGTTTTCTAGCAGGATCAGGTCGTGGTATAAATATTGTAGCATACAAGCCATTGTGCACACCGGATCATCCCCTCTGCTAACGACATTCCCTTGCTTCCGAAAGAGCTCGACAAGGAAGCAACCATCAAGCACCAACATTTCCAAGAACTGATCTTCGGTGAGCCCAATATCCCCTGCATAGTACTCACGAGCCTCACCTGCAATCTCCTTGACAACATTGAAGCAGTTCTTCAGCATTTCCTGCTGTGCACTTTTGCTTCCAGCTCTGCAGATTAGGTCCTTTAGGTACTTGTGCTTGAGCCTTTCAGTGTCTTTAAAGTTGGAGTGGGTTTTCTCGGAGTGTAGGAGGGTTGGGTTTAGATGGTTATGGAAAGGGCCAATTGAGAAACCATTTGGAATGTAGGCCCTTTTGTTGTGCCTAGAGAGAATGAATGGCGTTCTGAAGATGCAACAATTTTCAGACATTGCCAACTTACCGGTCAACATCTTGTTCTCCAAGGAATGCATCAATTCCTTAACATCAGTCATCTTAAATTAGAATGCCTGTGTTCCTGTTCTCTAAGTACTCCTACTGTGCCTGCAGAGAAAATAGAAGAATAACAGATTTGCAATAATCAGAATGGCTATTGAATATGAACAACAGATCAAGGAACTCACCTATACGAATTCCTAGTGCAGCCTTTGATCGTGTTTGTCTACACCTGCTTTAACTAATATATAAACCCTCCTCTCAAGGATCAGGAAATATGAAATGAAGGTAAAATTTAGGTTTTTGTTAGTTGGCTTCTATGTTCATCTATATATAAAGAACAATCGGCAGACACAAGTTCAAAAGCCACAAGACAGGGGCCACAGTACAGATTCCTTGATTGGAATTCACTCTTTCCTACGATACTGTGCATACATAGCCCTTTTATTCCTTCCTTCGTGTTCAGTCTTTGCTAATTGATGTTACATCTCATAAAGGAAAATCAGATAGTAAACCATAAATTCATATTTTATTTCAAAGCCCACAAAAATGAACAAAAAAAAAAAAGTAAAGTAAAAAGCCAAATATTCTACAATCGCAAACACAAGCTGTATCCTATCTGGAAAAGCCAGTTCTGCAGTGCTGTATCCACAATACTGCTACAAGTTTTTCTGAGATTCGGAAACACTGTTTCTCATAAGGGATATAACTTTAGCTGGCTCAGGTGCTCCAAACACTGAACTGCCAGCAACAATGCAGTTTGCGCCAGCTGAAGCCGCAGCATCAATGGTTGAGGGCCCTAAACCACCATCTACCTGCAGGATAACATGGGTATGGACCGTATGGTTCAATGAAACATCACTCAAGTTTTGTGCACAAAATGTGAGATCCTCTCAAACCCAAGCGCTCATACATAAAGAGATTTTCTGGGAAGGTACTTAAAACTCCGTAATTTGTATGCCAACTGATGTGGGTGAACTTAGTCAACATGGAGCCAACGATTATTTCAATCAGTGGAAAGGTAGAAGAAGTGATCAACTAAAAGGTTTAAATGATCTTTCTTCTTCATATGATTGTCAACAACTTTATCAAGCATTTCATGGTCAGGGACAGTCTACTAAGTTCTTTCCCAAATATCAGACACAAAGGCAGTATGTAAACTGATTTACCCCTCAAAGAATGAGTGTAAAGCTCATGAATCTGAACAATCACTCTACCTGAAGCGCAAAAATTGAAATAAGAACTATATGCTTACCTCAATATCAAGTGAAGGGTATTTTTTCCTCAAAGTACGAACCTGATGCAAGAAGAGACATTTCCATTGCAGCAATCATAAATAAAATTGCGGAAAAAGCATGCAAAATCTGAAGCTTTAGGAAATTTTGAAATAGAAACAATAGATGAGACCAACCTTTTCCATCATATCTGGCATGAACTTCTGCCCACCAAATCCAGGTTCTACAGTCATTACAAGAACCATTTCCACAGGATTTTCACTGTCAACCTATTGAATAACAAAACCATCCAAGAAAACCATAAGAACCATAATCATTATACTTCAAACAAAGTTTAGTAAACTACCCAGCGAAAAGAAGAATCCTGTTTGGGCCACATGATCCGCAGATAGTTTAGAGGACAGGTTCAGAAATCCAGCATTCCAGAACAGTAGATTTTGTCTAACTTCATTGAATTACAAATAGCTTCATGCAAGCAACTAAGACCCCATCTAAGCAGCAGAGCTGAAAAAGGGCATAGGTTAAAGAAGTTGGTACCAGAGGATAAACTTCTTCAATGGAAGTTCCAGGCTTTAATGCGACCCCAGGTCTCATGCCCTTCAACTTAATTCTATGGATAAGTTCATGCCAGTTTTCTGCCAGAAGCGCAGCAAGCTTATCAGTTAAAAGAAGGAAGAAAAAATAAAAACAAAAACAACAGAAAAAAATTATGACAGAACATCTGCAGTTTCAGTAGAAATAAAAGGAAAATGAGATTGGAACTCACCTTTCGATACCTCAACGTGAAAGGTGAATCCAGAAGCACCAGCTTTACCCAACGGTTCAACATAATCAATAGGATTTGTGACCATAAGGTGGCAATCAAGGTAAGCCCTGAAAGACAAATGATAAAACCACTGAATCAACTTAAAATAATACATATACACTCCATGAAAAAGGAGACCATTAAGGCAGAGAATACTTAGTATGCTTCCTCAAACTTTCAATAACTGGAGCGCCAATGGTCAAATTTGGTACAAAATGCCTGCAAAGGAAGCCAATCAAAAAGCTATCCAGAAGTACACTTCTAGGAGATACAAAGTGTCTTAAACTAGTGCAAAAGTTAATTGCCTCAAACAAAACAAGGTTGTATGCTCGATCATCTAAAAGGGTTCAAACATTGGATTCATTCATTGTACTGGTAATAACATTTTTAAGCAATTCTGACCCCTAAACCCACCCTGATTACCCTTGCACCAACTCTCAATTGTCCATCCTCTTAATTCTAATACCTTATACCAATTTCCGTACTTCCTATCATCCAATGAACAATTAGAGAGGCAGCTATATCAGTTTCCAGATGTTAAACGATGGCATAAAAGAACGACCCTTTGCTGCACTCCTATGTTTCTCTGCATAAAATCTTCCATGCTAGCTTTTGACCAAGAAAAATTTTAGCTTTGTTTTTAATCATTGGACACCACACTTTTTTTTTCCAAAAGAAGAAAAGCTTTTATTAATAGAAGCATCACTGGACTCGCTTTTGAACATCCTCAGTGAGGCTTCAACAGGTTTTGTACCACATGGTAACAAACACGGCAAACCAAAATTTTGACAAAACCATAAATTGGCTCCTATAAACTGATTCGCAGATCAAGTTAAAATTTGCTTCTTTAAAATGTTCATTATTATGTGTTCAAGACCTCCATTTGTGCATGCAGCATGCTAAATTCCATGTTAGTTGATGTAATATTTCAAAAGTCGGGAGAGAGGAACAACAGAAACAGTGAGACCAGGAAACCCCCAATTCGAAATCAAGTTTACTCAAAGTCGAGATTATCACCCATGGAAGCAGAGCACTCAAACATACCCATCCTGCAAAAAGAAAAAAAAAATCAAAGAAAGAAGAAATACATAAGTTCAAACTGCTTTATGTTCGATGACAACTAATAAAACCAATTCCACGCAAGTGAAGGTGGATAGAGGCAGTTACCATAATGTCCATGTGCAGCCAATCCGCTCCACAACTGAGCATGCGCTCAGCTTCCGAAGCCAGATTAGCGAAGTCCGACGACAACATCGACGGCGCGATTTTTCCCGATACGCCCATTTCTTGTATCCGATTGGGATCCGACCCGGTTGCTCGCCAGAAGATAGGTTTAGACGTTAGAAAAACCTAAATTTTGGGAATTTTCGAACAGACTTCTTACCTAACTCCGCGTCTTCGCCTGCCTTGGCTGACGGGCAGGTGGGAATAGGAGCGACGATGGCCAGGAGCTGAGCAAACCAAACACTACTACCCAAAAATTAGGGTAAATGGCACAAATCGTCCTTGAACTAAGTCCATATAGCGGATTCGTCCTTAAACTAAAAAATATTGCACTGTTCGTCCTCTCACTATGAAAATGTTATATTATTCATTTTGTTGTCAAATTTCCAGTTAAAATAGACCGAAAAATGTGAAAAACAAGTTTTAACCCTTGAAAAACTTTCTATTTATTTTAGAAACCTCAAAACTTTTACATCTTGCAATCAAACTACCTTGTCTACTTTACCATTTAATCCGAACTCACGGTTTTCCTTCAACCATTTCCTTCTTCTTCTCACCAAAACCTGATCTGGACTATATTTATTTTTTATTACTTGGATATAATCACTATCTAGAATATGTAAGATTAAACACGCTTGAATAATATTTTAAAGTGTAAAGTTTTGATTAAGTTTTTAATTTGAAAAAATATGGATCAAACACTATAAAAACTAAATACTTTCAATACATTATTAATTATAGTTAAAACGAACAAACACTAAGTAGCTACAAAGGGGATTGATGATGGTCATGATGTGGCAAAGAATAAAAAAGAGAGGCATGATGGGGTTATCTTCAGCGGCAAGGTTGCAGGAGGAGGTGCGATGATGGCTAGGGAAGGTGAGAGACCAAGGCTCAAACAGCAACGAATTGTTCAGGCTGAACCAGGGAGGAGCCACAATGATGGAGTAAGGCAGAGGGGCGTCGTGGTTGAGGAATCTCATTCTAGGTTTATGGGTGATGATGGCGGGCTACAGGAGAATGAAGAAGCTAGTGACGGCATTTCTAGCTGCAAAAAGCCTGAAGCTACTGCTCGTATCGATGGACAGAATGTTTACAAAAACAAAGCGATGCCATCGGCTTCAAGTGCCGGAGGCAATTCTCTGGAAGGTAAAAGGTAGATTGATTTTCAGTTGAGTCATTGTGTGGTGGTTAAGGAGCTTTCCGAAAAGGTGAGTTGTCCCAGGAAGGAACGACTCATCAATGAAGAAGAAATTGCATTGGCCGAGGAAGTAAGCATGTTGATTATCACTTGAATAATATTTTAAATTGATTATATCCAAGTAATAAAAAATAAATATAGTCCAGACAAGGTTATGGTGGGACGAAGAAGAAAATGGTTGAAGGAAAACCATTGGTTCGGGTTAAATGGTTGAAAGAAAGTAGAGAATATAGTTTGATTGCAAGATATAAAAATTTTGAGGTTTCAAAGACGATGGGTGTAATTTACCCCAAAAATTACAAATCTAAGCCTTAAGCTATAAGCCCAACTCATAGTAAAGGGACAACAAACAATCATATTATTTAGGTATTCTTAAGGGCACACTGCACATTTTGGTTAGAGTCTTACATGTTTACAAATATTATGTTTCAAGACAAATGCGTCTCTAAGGCCTAGTAAGTCACCATTTGTCAAAGGTCAAATTGCCACAATTATTCTCCAATTATATGTAATGCTACACATTCATCTTGTAAAGTTAGAATGTTTCGTGTTCATCATCAAACTATCACTAATAGCCCTATTTGAGAACGATTTTTTTTATTAGCGCTAAAGTTTTGGATAATTTTTTAGAAATGAAGATGAAATTGTTAAAACTAAAAGCTAAAATTTATCTTATAATAGTTTTTTTTTTTAAACTTTAACACTAATCGCTAACGCTCACATCAAACAGAGCGAATGACTAATGAGGCAGGCATTGCATGACCATGACAATAACATTTCTTTACAAAATATATCAAATTTATCACTAATGTTTTAGGTTAGGAGAGGATATGCCACTATAGTTTTTTTTTTTATTTTTTGCCTAATCTCTCACTAATAATTTAAAATGGGCCGGATATGTCAATAAAATTTCAAATTAAAATTGGATATACTATTGGCCATTAAAAAACTAACGAAAAACGTGAAAAAGCTAATAAAAAAGGTTAAAAATAACAAGTTTTGAAATTTTATGGTGATAATGTAAGTTTTTTAACAAACTTCAAAAACTTTTTGTTATTAGACTTTCTCTTTCTTTTTTAAATACTGGTGAGGAGATTAGATGGTAGAGTCAGAAGGAGGTCAGTAATTGGCATGGGGCGCTAGTGAGATAGCGATAGGGTTAAAATATTGATGATGGAGATCTAACAATCTTTTGACGAAAATCTCAAAATTATTGATATTTTTTTTCAAAGATGCATAATAACCCCATTTTAAAATATTAGTGTGAGATTGAAAAAAAAAACTATACTAACCTATCTACCCTATACCCAAAATATTAGTGGCAAATTTGATATTTCTGTTCATTTCTTTTATATTCAAACTTGACTGGGAAATGAAAATTCATGATTGATGTGATTAGACTTATTAGAGTACTAAATGCTTGTGATTATTATTATGAGTTTCTCGACTTCATTCCCTGTAAAAGGAGCCAAGCACGGGGTTAGCTATAAATTTCTCGACTTCATTCCCCATAAAAGTAAAAACTGACGCAAGGACCCATGTAGTTCAACCCAAAATTGGTTGTTGGTCTGGGTTATGCTTATAAGCAGAAGTGGATGCTGGGCCTTAGGCCTAAGTATCGGTCAAGGATTAAGACAAGTAACAGGCCCATCAGGAAGAGCTATGAACCTAAGATCAGAGGGATTCAATAAACTTGAGGATTGTTCCAGAACTCCATCCTAGCTAGTTATAGGAACATTTGTCCCTGGCCACATTTGGAATTTGAATCCCTCTACCCAAATTGCTTGGCGAAATTAAGGCAGCTTATGATTTTTCAAATTTCAAGCAACATGAAAGTTTTTTTTAAAAAAAAAAACTTTGCAAACTAGAGTACGTATTCCTTCCCCGAATAACTTATGGTTGCTTCTAATTATTAAAAATATATAAATGAATAAATAAATAAACTTGAGGATCAAGTCGCCGAATCAAAGTCTCGTGTTCTATCAACGTGTATTTTTGTGAGCATAAATGAAACCCATAAATAAACAATAGTAGTAGTTTGAGTTTCTTATTGGAAAGGGACAGAAACATGGACGGTGCAACCTCAGCCCTCAAGAATTATTTTGCAGAAAATCCAAATGCTGGTTGATATTCTTCTCTGGATGGTTAAGCCGCGACAAACGTGGGCCTTACAACAAAGGCGCATATGTGTCAGTTGTTTGTTTTGGAGGTCTTTTCTTTTCTTTTTTGGTCAGAAAGAGTTAGGCCTAATGTGCCTTTTGCCCTTTAAACTTTACCAACTCGGACCTTTTATCCTATGAACTTCAACTCGCCTCTTAAACTTTACAAACTAGGACCTTTTACCCCATCGATCCAATTATATGAAGAATAAGTACTAAAATAAAAATAAAATAAAAATTAAAGGGCTGACTAAATCATTTGTTCAATTGTTAATTATTGTGAACAAATAATAAGAAATCTTAACACAAACTTATAGACAAAAATAAGGAAAAGATGAACAATCTCAAATGTAAAATTGAAGCCTTTGTACTTACTGTTTGTTCACAATGGTCAACCATTGGACAAATGATTTAGTTAGCCATTCAGTTCTATTTTCATTTTTATTTTATGGCACATTCTCCATTTAACCGGGTTGAGGGTATAAAAGGTTCCAGTTTGTAAATTTGACAGTCGAGTCGAACTGAGTCAAAATTAATGGAGATAAAAGGTCCAAGTTGATAAAGTTCAAGGGCAATAGGAGCTTTAAGTTGAAAGAGTTATGATTACTTCTGTTTCAGTATCATGGATGCCCCTGAAAAAATTGAAAACCAAAGGAATTAATGAATGCATCAATGAATTTATATTTACATTTTTATAAATGTTTTTATCACTCCTCATTCGTTTTCCTTCCTGAAATGAGTTAAAAATGAATTCACTTTTATCATTTTTGCACCATTGATCTTTAAATTTTATATAACTTAAATGTGATTGATTTGACATGAGATTAAATTTGTTCAACTATTAAGATCAATTGCAAAAAGACTACAATGAAATTAAATTAGTCAATACTTGCATAATTTGACCCATAAAATTCAAAGTGTAAAACCTTGCGGATAAAAATTTCAATATTCAACAAAACTGTTACGCCTTGTCATAAAACTTAGGGTCAAATCACACTTTCCTCCTGAGGTTTGGTATCACTTAGACTTTCATCGGTGAGTTTAAGATTTGACACCATGCACATGGTGTATATACACCACTTTAACTTTTGTTGTTTTTCCATTAAGTTTAGAGAATTAAATGGAAATTAAAATCAAATGAGATAATGTATTGACTTTTTTGGATAATTTATATTAATTTCCTTTAGAGATGTAGTCAATAGAGGATAATGATGATTAATTTTATTGGATAATTTATTTTAACTTCCTTTTAATACGTTTTTTAATATAGTAATTATTGGGTACAGATCGTTATATATGTAAGAATGTTAGTTTCATACAATATACAACCAATTTCATGCATTAAGAATTAAGTTTGTAACGGGAGAATTTTTTCTAAACTTTATGGGAAAATGGTTCAGTTTCGTATAATAGGAACTCATTTTCGTATGATAGGAATTCAATTTTGTTCAATAGAAAACCAGTTTCGTTAAATAGATATTTAATTTTATACATCAACATTTCAATTTCACATAACATGAAACCAAGTTTTATTCATTAAAATCTTAATTGCGACACTTGTGTATTAGGAACTCTAGACTCATACGTAAGGAACTTAGTTTAACACATTAGCATCTCAATTTCATACAACTTGTACTCAGTTTCATAAATTAATATCTTAGTTTTGTAAAATAAAAACAACTCCAAGATAGTTTCGTACATCAATGTCTTAATTTCGTACCTCAAGAACTTCACATTACATCAACAACCTAATTTAATACAATAATAACATAGTTTCATACAACAACAACTCATAATAACTCATTCATTTAATCTTTACATTCATACATAAAAAGCTCAGTTTCATACAAAATCCAATAAATAAAAATCAAGTCTCATACAACTGTAATCTATATTCATACAGCAACCTTGATTAAACATAATAATAACATAGGTTCACACAAAGATAAAATCTGGAACAATATGCATTCAAACTCCCCATTAGAAGACATGAAAAATAAAAAAAATAAAAACTATAAAGATAAAAGATAAAACACCAACTGATCAATCATCAAAACCATCTGCACAAGCTCTCCGCAAACAATACAGAACTAACGAATTCAATTCAAACAACTAAGAATAATTTCAATGAAAATTATTTATATAGTTTGGAAAAGAGGCATTTCACTTTTGAATCATAAATTCATGGCACCTTAATCACCTGGCAAAAACAAAAAAGAAAAAGAATCCAAGCAACCCAAAAAATCAAAGGGAAAAAAACCATGCTCAATAAAGACTACCCTGTTTTCCTTCGTACTACAAAGTGACCATATTTTGTCGAAACCAATATTTTGTAACCGAAAAATCAAGGGGGTAAAAACTGTATGCGATATCAATAAAAAAAATTTCGGCAAAAGAGGCAAATCACCCGTTAAAGTTTTCATGTTAGTAGACATTGCCCACTATATAGTTTTTTTCACAGTTAAATCACTTACTCATATTTACGATCGAGTGAAATCTAGCATTATTATTTTGAATGTGAGCAGATTAGCCACTTACAAAAACAATGGAAAAGAATATTCTGTTAAATCTAAAATAAAAAAGCCATGTAATTTTTGTCCTCCTGAGTAAATTACAACATTTATACCCAAACTATTTTCTTTGATCCTATAAGTCCTGAACTAAAAAAAAATGAAACAAACAAGAAAAAACTTGGATAACTGAGATAAACTGAAATGCATCGTGTTGAACAAAGTCCTTTTGGGGCATTGTGTCGAACACCTGTCGGACGGATATAGAAATCCTCGAGTCTTGAACAGATTGGTGCATATCCAATGCAAAATCAAACGATTTTATCAAAGAAACAAAAATCAAAATCCAACCCAAAAATTCTCGTCTCTACATAAGAATTCGAAGGATGCAGTGAAAGGATCAAAAGGGAAAAGAGGAAACCTAAAGATTGGCAATCTTGCGAGCATGTCGAATAGATTGATCTGATTGATCAAACAATCATGAGTTAATCTTGAAAGCATGTCAAACAGATCTTGTGAGCATGTTGAACAGATTGATATAGGGCTTTGAAGAACAGATAAAAAAATCATGAATTGATATGATTTCCGAGCATGTTGAACTCGTGGCTGGCGATATTTGACGAGATGAGAAGATGGTGTGTTAAGGTCTTCAACTACAATCCTTGTTGCTAATATAAGTTAATCAAGAATGGAGGAAGTAAGATTTGGAAGAAGGACTCACCTTCTCGGATGAGCTATTGAGAGACAAGAGAGAGAGAGAGAAGAAAACACAAAGATTAAGGAACAGATTGACTGATTCATTCCACACCTTTACATTGAAAGTTTATTACCTATATACACTTTCCACGTAACAAATATCCTCAATGACTAACGACTTCCCATACCAACGCACATGCCTACTATTAACAATGTCCAACTCAGCTTCCACGTAAGCTAGTTCCTAACATTGCTCCCTTCTCGAAATAAACCTTGTCCTCAAGGCTGGAAATGAGGAAACTCACATAATAGTGTGGTAACGTCCTCCCACATCGCATCTGCTTTTGGAGCATTCATCCATTGAACTAAGAACTCCATGATGGCCCTATTGTTATGTCGAACCATACACCTATTAATAATAGCGCCGGGCTCCTTGAGCAAATGTAGCAAATCTTCCATAGAAGGTAGGGTGCTTTGTATAAGAACTGCTTCCACATGTTTCTTAAGCAAGGACACATGTAACATAGGGTGGATCTTACATCCACTAGGAAGATCTAGTCAATAAACAACTGGTCCGATGCATGCATTCACCATAAAAGGTCTGTAAAACTTTGCTGCCAATTTTTGGTTAGGGCATCTACTGACTGAGTGTTGCCTCTATGCCTTGAGTTGAAGATAAACCCAATCTCCAATCTGAAATTCTCTTTCACTCCGATGCTTGTCAACGTGTTGTTTCATCCTGTGTTGTGCTCGCTGTAAATGCTATTTTATGAGCTTCAGGAATGTTTCCCTCTGCCGCAAGCTTCTATCTACGGCTTCCACCTTTTAATCTCCGGCAATATATGGTATATGAACAGGAGCTAGCTATCCATACAACGCTTCATAAGGGGTTGTCTGAGTAGTTGTATGGTAATTTGTATTGTACCAGAATTTAGCTAATGGTAAGAGCTGTGGCCACTCCGTCAGCTTATCTGCTACCACACAATGAAGATAGCACTCCAAGCATCTATTAACAACCTCAGTTTGCCCATCGGATTGTGAGTGGTAAGCTGTAGACAAACTTAAGTGGATCTGTAGCTTCTGAAAAAGCTCCTTCCAAAAGGTGCTCAAGAATATGGGGTCATGGTCACTCACAATATCCTTTGGAAGACCGTGAAGCCTGTATATGTGGTCAAGGAATACTTGAGCAACTGTCGCCGCTGTATATGGGTGAACAAGGCACATGAAATGTGCGTACTTGTTTAATCGATCGACCACCACCAGTATCACACTCTTGCTTGCCACTGTCGGTAACCCTTCAATGAAGTCCATCAAAATAGACACCCATGCTGCCTTAGGAATACTCAAAGGCTGTAACTGGCTTGGAGATGCTACGGTCTCTATCTTGTATCGTTGACGTATGTCACAAGCTCAGATGTATTGTCTCATGTTCTTCTTTAGTCCCCTCTAGTAGAAGTAGCATGTAAGCCTTTTTGTGGTAACCTGTACACTTGAATGGCCGCCTAATGGACCTACATAAGCCATTCGAACCACGTTTTCTCGTAGGGTTGGATTGGCTCCCATAACCAATTTTCCCTTTCGTTGTAACTGGCCCAAAACTCATTACTAATGCTGTTGAGCCTGAGGATTCTGTTGTAATGCTGAAATAATGCGTTGGATTGTTGGATCGGCTTGCCAACTGTCGATAATCCTCTTGCTCAACTCAGTAATGACTGTAGACAAGGCCATGAGTATTGTTTCTTCTATGTCAGGCACATGTTGTTGTGAAAGTGCATCTGCAGCTTTGTTCTCTGACCCCTTTTTATAGATGATGTCATAACTAAAACCCATCAATTTAGCTAGCCATTTTTCTTGAGCCGGTGTGGTAACCCTGTGCTCCAACAAATATTTGAGCCTTTGATGGTCAGTTTTTATCTTGAAGTGCACTCTGATAAAGTAGGGTCTCCATTTTTTCACTGCATACATTATGGCCAATAATTCTTTTTCATAAACTGACAAGGCCTGCTATCTCTTACTTAAAGCCTTGTTCAAGAATGCTACTGGATACCTTTCTTGTGAGAGTACTGCTCCAAGCCCCTTGTCAGATGCATCTGTCTCGATGACAAAGGGTTTAGTAAAATCTGGTGTGGACAACACCGGAGTCATGGACATAGCATTCTTTAACTTTTGAAATGTATTTTCAGCTTCTTCGAACCACTTGAAGCCATTCTTCTCTAATCAATCCGTTAAGGGTTGCACTATCACCCCATAATTCCTAACAAACTTCCGGTAATATCCCGTTAAACCCAGGAAGCTGTGCAACTCCTTAACATTCCGTGGTACTGGCCACTCAACCATAACTTGTATCTTCTTAGGATCTGCCTTGACTCCCGCTTGACAAATCAGAAGACCAAAGTACTCTACCTCTGGCACCATGAATGTACACTTGCTGCGTTTCAGGTAGAGTTGATTGTGTTTAAGGGTCTGTAATGCAAATTTGACATGTTTCACACGAGTCCCAACATCAGGGCTATACATCAAAATATCATTGAAGAAAACCAAGATAAACTTCCTGAGATATGGCCTAAAGACTTCATTCATCATACTATAAAATATGGAACGAGCATTCGTCAGCCCGAAGAGCATGACTAAGAACTCATAGTGACCATCATGTGTTTGGAATGCTGTCTTATGAATATCCGCAGGATGCATGTGTATTTGATGGTATCCTAACCTCAAATCCAACTTCGAAAACCACTAAGCCCCATGTAACTCAGCTACCAATTCATCCAACACAGGAATAAGGAATTTGTCCTTAAGCAACCTGTAGTCCACACAAAGGCGCCATGAGTTGTCTTTTTTCTTTACCAGAACTATAGGAAAGGAGAACTCACTCGTGCTAGGTCTAATTACCCCTGCTGACAGCAGCTCTTTAACCATCTTCTCAATCTCATTTTTCTGCAGTGTGGGGTACACGTATAGTTTGCTTCTCATAGGTCCAACATCCTATTTTAAACAAAATTTGTGATCAAATGCACACTGAGGCGGTAACTCAGTGGGTTCTTTGAAAACCTTGTCATATTGTTGCAACACTTCTTCAAGAGTCCTTCTTGTTTCCTCTAACTTACATTGGTTCTGATGTAAGTTACATCCTTGGTCTTCTTCATCTTCAACCACCACAATATGGCATAAGGCAGCCTTTTCTTTCCTTTGTATTAATTTGGTCACCTCACATTCCCCTACGACCGTATAGTCCATGCCAATGCCTTTAAGAACCACTTTTTTTTCCATTTCTTCCAAACTCCATCTCCATCGTCTCAAAGTTAAATCGAACATCTCCTAGTGTCTTAAGCCACTGTATGCCTGAGACAACGTCACAGCCAGCTATTTCGAGCACCTTTATATCAGTTATAAATGACATCCATGTAACTTGCAATGAATATCTTGGTAAATTACACTACAGTTTCTAGCTGTACCATCAGCTACTTCCACCCTTATGTTCTTGGTTTCAGTCATGGCACATCCCAACCTCTTAACTATTTTAGGGTTGATAAAATTATGAGTGTTACCTATGTCTATAAGATTGACCACTTTTTGGCCTTGCACCTTCAGTGTTTGAAATTTGGTAGCTATACCCGGTAGTGAATCGTATAAAACATGTACAGAGATCACTGAAACCTCCCTGGTCTCCACTCCCCAGTTTCCGTTCCTGATTATTTTTGTGTTCTTCCAAAACTATCTCCAAGTTTTCGTCACTGTCTTGCCCCTCCACTAGATATAATTCACCCTTCTTACACTAATGCCCCTAAGAATACTTTTCATCACACAAGAAACACAATATTTTTTCCCTATTTTCCTCAATTTCCTTGGGCGACAACTTTCAAGCTGCTGTTTTAGCAGCTCCCCTTCCTTTTCGTACTTCTCCCTTCTGCCTTCTTTGTTATGTGCTGGTCCCAGTAAAGATGGTCTTACTGGTGAGGGTCCAAGCAAGGAGGGTTACCTGCCGACCACTGTTCCCACCATGGTTTTTACCTTCCTTTGCTATGCGTTAAAGTTTGCCTCCTGTAACTTGGTAATTCCTACACATTCAGCTACAGTATGAGGTTTGAACATACTCGCAGGAATCTGGATTTCCTCCTTCAGACCCATCAAGAAACAGTTAACAGCATATAACTCAGCTATTTCAACCTTAGTACGTAGTTCATCAAATTGATCTTGATATTCTCGCACAGTTCCCACTTGTTTCAAATTAATCAGCTCAGACATGAGGTCATCAAATAATCCTCCCGAAAATCTATTTCCCAAATCATGTACATATTGATCCCAAGAAATAGATTTAGGATTCTTACCCTTGAAATACGATTGGTGCCAGTGAAGGGCTAACCCTTCCATATGTATAGCAGTAATCTTGATCTTATTTTCCTCCATCACCTTCTTGATTTCAAAGTATTGTTGGCTTCTCAAAAACCATCCTTGGAAATCCTCTCCATTAAACCTTGGAAAGTCAATTCTGGGAACCCTCACGTGCAATCTACCTAGACTTGGTCAAGGTTATCGTTCCTGCCCTCGAGGATTGACAAGAACAGTAATACTCGGACTAGTCGCCATCATTTGGATTTGGTTATTCACCAGCTATCTTATTTCTTGCTGATCTCTTTTAAGCCTCACAGTATCTTTCTTGACGATTTGCAGGTCCTTGTTTATTTTCTCCATCATCAACTGCATCAGATAAATCATCTCTTTGAGTTCCCCTTGATCTCGTGTCTCTACCACCATGGTTGGATCTTCGCTGCTCTGATACCAAATGTTAAGGTCTTTAACTACAATCCTTGTTGCCGATATGAGTTAATCAAGAATGGAGGAAGTGAGATTTGGAAGAAGGACTCACCTTCTCGGATGAGCTATCGAAAAACGAGAGAGAGAGAGAAGAGAACACATAGATTGAGGAACAGATTAATTGATTCATTCCACACCTTTACATTGAAAGTTTATTACCTATATACACTTTCCATGTAACAAATTTCCTCAACGACTAACGACTTCCCGTGCCAATACACATGCCTACCATTAACAATGTCTAGCTCAGCTTCCCCGTAAGCTGGTTCCTAACATGGCGGAAGTTGGCAGGTTCACCGGTGGTAGATGTCATCAGAGAGGTTGAGGAAAAAGTTGACTTGGAGAGTGAAGGATAAGGTTTGGGAGAGTATGTAGGAGACCCATTCGTGGAAGCAATGGAGATTGCTGAGCTAGCTGGGATGGTTTCCGATGATGGGGTAAGATTCAGGACATGGTGTCCTCGGCCAATGACAGTAGGACATGGCAGAGAAGATGAAGAGAAGAAAGGTGGAGAAGGAAGTAGTAGTAGCTATGAGGAGAAGCCCAAATTCAAATTCAAGCATTTTGTTATGGTGGTGGGTTTTCGAGAAGGAAACATAGTGGCTCAGTTGAATAGGAAGACAACGGACACCTAAAATGTAGTTCAGGTAGGGTAACAGTGGTGACATAGGTGAGATAATGATGACAATGATGGAAGAGAAAAGAAATAACGTTTAAGGGATTAGTAGAGTTGGACAAAAATTTAAAGGCTAAGTTGGGAGAAAATATGTCATGTTAATATTCACACAGGCTTGTCACGTAGTCAACATTTACCACATCTTCATCCTAGACAACTAATGTTGCACAGTGGGCCGATCCGGTCTTGTGGAAGTTGGGACCGAGCCTGACACGGTCCCGTGCCGAGCTGGCCCATATAATTTTTAATTTTAAATTTGTAATTTTTATTTTTATTTTTAGTTTTAGTTTTAATTTTTAATTTTTAGTTAAGTGTTAAAATGCCCTTTATATGAATACATACCTTGGGAGCCTCTAATGTTATTTTCTTTTGTAGGATTCTTAATGTCCTCCATGTCAACTCTGTGTCGATTTTTTGTGATAGTTAACATATTATTATTATACATAATTTGAAAAAATAATTACTACCTATAAAAAATAATTTTGAATACCTTTTGAAAATATACACCAAATTAATAAATCCTTGGTACTTTTAGAAACTAATATCTCCAAATATCACATAATTTAAAATCAATTGGCAAAACTTATGCTATTTTGTAAAAAAATTAAAAAGAAGAAGAGGAGGAAGAATGAAAATGAAAACATTCTTAGGATTAAGTCCTAAAATTCCCCCTCCAAGCCGGTATCTTGTTGGCAATTTGGCATTGAAGCCCATTATTTATTGTAGCATGCTAAAATTCAAATCCTGGCTTGTATGAGAAATTTTTCCTCTTTATAACCAAAGGGTAAGCTTTAACTGGATGGAGTAGGATCTAAAGTACACTTATTAATAGAATTATTTTTTGTAATTCTCTATTACATTGTAATTCTAAGTACAATTTTTTTTTTGTTTTGTACAAAGAGAATTTAAATAAGAGTGATAAGATAAATTAGATATTAAAAATGTTCTGAAAAGGGAAACAACTCATCCTTTTTAGGAAAATCCGTATAGTTTTTAATTTTAAGTTTGTAATTTGTATTTTCATTTTTAGTTTTAGTTTTAATTTTTAGTTTTTAATTTTAAGTGAAATTTTATTAATTTTAAAGCCAAACGGCATCTACATACTATGGAACAGGTTTTACATGACTCAATAGCGAAACGCTCCATAAAAACAAATGCAAAATAAAAGCTACTATCTGTGCTAAACAGTAAAATTAGATCAAATACAAAATAAGTAAATAATGAGCAAGCTGTGGATTTAAACATTTATCTCATCGAGGTTTTCCTCACCGGAACTCTTGTGGTCTTGTAATCTTAAAACTGCAAGACCCCAATCACGATTACATATACAAACTTCAACTGCATCTGGTGATAACCTTGCGCGTTTCTCTGAAATTACACGTTTCTCAGCGCTGAAAGTGGACTCAAATGCAACGGTTGAAACGAGAACAGTTAGAAATTCTTTAGCAATGATAGAGAGTATTGGAAATTTGCTGCTTCTTGCTTTCCACCATTGTAGAATATCGGTCTCACTATTCTCCCAAATCAAATTGAGGTATGCGCTCACTTTAGTAAGACCGGATGCTACAACACGGGGCCGTTTGAGGAGTTGTTCAGCTGGATTGAATGATGATGAGCCTGACAATGATGAAGACCCGATGGTAGAGAAAGTAGTGTTCGCAACCTTATCTTTATGCCGGTCGGCATAAATCTTAAATAACTCTCCCAAGTGCTTATCAATAGAGGCAGTTACAGCATAAACAAACGTATGTGTCATTTTTAAGAAACTATAATAACCCTCAAGTAGCTGTTGCGTACCCGTGATTCTTACGGTCGGGTCTAGAGCAGATGCAAGTAAGTAGATCGGGGGTATAATACTGAAATATAAAATTCATTTCTCTTTCATGGCTTTAATTGTGTCTTTTAAGAACTCGTCATTTTTGTATTGGTTAAAAACCTATGCAATGTTGACCATATGCATTAAAATTTTGTGCGATGTGGGATAGTATACATTGGAGCAAAAAATAGTGGCATCATAAAAATATCGCAACACAGGAGCCAATTTTGACAGTTTATCTCACATCACAGTTTATTGCAACACAGGAGCACATGTCATGTGTGCAGCAAATGGCATCGCATCCATCAACATCTCATAAGTTGAGTTCCATCGAGTAGGGCAATCAAGTTTAAAACGTTTCCAACTAAAATGGAGGCCATTTTCCAGACAATATTGCTTAAACTCTTTAAAAACTTTGGTCCTTGACTTAAAATAATGGATTGCCCACCTAATTGGAGTAATTTCATTACTCAAAACTTGAAGATTTTTTTGGACAGCTAAGTTTAAAATATGACATATACACCTAATATGAAAAAATGCGTCATCACGGACAGGTTCTAGTGATTTCTTCAATGTCTCAGCCGTGACATCATTGTTTGATGCATTATCAAATATTATGCTAAAAACCTTGTCATGACAAAAAAATTCTTTTAAAGTTTCTGAAATTACTTCGAATATGTTCCAACCAATATGATCGACCTCCATCCACTTAAATGCAATGATACGTTTTTTAGTGACCCAACTATCATCAATCAAATGTACAGTTATACAATAATAATCTTGTCCTAGTAGTGAAGTCCACATGTCACTAGTGAATGAGATAGAATGATAAAAAACAGAGAAGTATGCTTGTAAGTTTGATTTACCAGCTTCATAAATTTTAAATGCCTCTCTCCTAACATTAGTCCTAGATGTTCTTTTAAAAGCAGGGTTTAAGTATGATGTAATTCATTTTTCCATATGTCTATCTTCCGATTGTGTAAATGGTTTTTCAGTTAATATCATTCATTCTACCATGCCTTTTCTACAATCTTTTTTATTAAATTTAAAAATACCTAATCCGCCGGCAGTACTTGCAAGCTGTGTCTGACCGCCGGTACTAGTAGCTGCATCTGGACATAAATTCGGATGCTTATATTCCATGTGATGTCTCAGTGTTCCTGTGCCAGAGTTCTTATTGTGCGCGAGCTTTTGCTTGCAATGTGCGAACCTCGCATCATTTTCATGACTATCTTTCTCAAAAACTTGGTTAAAATGCTCCCAAACCCATGCGGTAAGCCTCGATGTCTTACCTTGTGGCTGAAGTTCGGGTTGATGGCTTATCGGGTTTTGTTGAGAACCATCTCCTCCACTAACATTCCCTGCTGCCGTTGGCTCCACCTCCTCAACGTCATCATCAAAAAGTTGATCGTCGAGCCCTAAGTTGTATTGACTCATATCGAATTGCTCGTCATCGTCAGTTTGTTGGATATGAGTCCCACGGGTCGCCGGTTGGGAAAGGCCACAGAAAAATGACCTCAAACCGGTGCGGCATGAAGAGCTTAAGGCATTTCCCTTTTCTCTTGATGCCATTTGTGTGAGAAAAATTTGAGCAGATCACGAGCTTCGAAAGTAATTAGGGATTGATTGAGAAAAAATGAAAAAAATAATATTGAGTGCTTTAAAGAAATGAGAGAATATATTAGTAGAGAATGAGAGATTACTAAAATTGATGTGAAGAAATGGTGGAAATGGCCTCCCTATTTATAGGGGAAGGCCTTTTTTTTTTTTTTACTAAAAAGTTCTTAGAAAATAGTTTTGGGGTAGGGGCAAAAAAGTAATTTATGAGGTCAAAAAACTGCTGCTAGCCATTAGAGGGACTAAATGTGCAATTTTTCCTTTTTTAAAAAATTTTTTTAGAGCCGTTGGAGCAGGTGACTGTTGGCATTGCCGGGCTTCGTGTCGGCCCTGTGCCAAGCCCAATAGTGAATTAGGCTGTGCCGAGCCCACTTCGCTTCCCTTCCTCCTTAAGGCCTCGTAAACGGCCCACCATTTGCTGAATTTTTACCGGGCCCATGCCGTGCCAGGTTTGGCCGGTCATGGGCGGTGCTTGATGCAAGCCAGTCCCGTTCTGGGCCGGTCCCAACCTGGCCCAATGTTCACCTCTATAGACAACGTAACTGTAGTGAGCAAAATTCACAAAAAAAATATAACATAGATGACCGACTTAATTACAAAAAAACAATAATGGCTGACTTGTCTATTTTGTGAACTTGAGTAGGATATTTGCTCCTTTTGCCCAAAAATTTCCTACTAAAAGAACATAGATTGTAGGCATCCCAGCTACTCCTTTAGTCTCAACTTTCTGAATCAATGGAAACACAAAACAGGCACTGAAACAAGAATGAGATGAGGACTTGAGGAGGAAGAATTGATTGGTGAGACGATGACGAGGGTTTTGAAGAGCCTCGACGAGGAAAGGATCGACCATAGACTCTTTGGGCGTGGTAGTTGCTGAATCCATGGTGTTACTTTCTTAAAGACTCTTTTTGCCTTGTTTCATCCCTTCTACCAAAACTTCCTGTCCTTCATTAGATTCTTTAAGAGAATGAACGAATCAATCGATAAGATGAATGAAGCAACGGCTAGATTTGTTGAAAAGAAAAAGGCCGATTTAGTGAGATAACGGTGTAAAATTTGGGATTTATATGAAATTTGGGTTTTACTTCCATATCCCACTTTTTTTATCCCTCAAATCTAACGTTCATTCTTCTCTCTTTCTTTTTAGGGAAATTTACAATTATCCTATGAGGTATGCCCTAACCTACATTTTACCTTCTCTATTTTGAGAAACCTACACTTTGCACCCTATATTTTTTACACTGTCAGATAACAACTTTTAAAACTGTATTTAAACTATACGATAATTATTTTTCAGTAATTTTAATCTCTCAAACTATAGTTAATAAATATTTTAAATTATCATTTTTTCCTTTCTGTAAATGTATTTTTCTCTCTATAATTACATATCAGTATTTTTTAAAAGTCAGTTGGTTGTGAAAAAATATTAAAAAATTTGAAATTATTGGAACATTATTATTATACATTATTAGATCAAACCACAAGAGGATTTTTGTAATTTTTCCTTCTTTTTAACAGTTTTGAGTGGAGGGTCAAGTGGTGTATATATCAGAAAAGGTCAGGTTTGAAACACAATTTCCACCCCTGCATTTTTCAATCGCATACCCAATAAAGAAAAAAATTGTCGTGCATTTGCCAAGAGAAAAACTGCTTACAATTTTGTAACTGGGAGTAACTATTTTAGTCGTTCGAAAGTCAATACCCCCTCCATCCCAAAATATTCATTGTTTTCCTATTTTTATGTGTTCCGAAATATTTGGCACATTTTCTATTTATACAATTTTTTCCAAATTTTGTTCTTTTTCCTTTAGTAGTTTATGTATGTGAATGTATTCTAATGCACTAGAGAAAAAAATGTGCAACTTCGAATTAGATTTCAAACTTTTGAATCGATCAAAACTTGATTCTGAAATGTGAATTATTGTGCATATTATTTTTTATTTTGCATCCAAAATTAGTATAATTAGTATCATTATGCTTGAAATTATAATTGATTGTATTGTTCGTTAGAGGTAATTTTGAAAAATAATATACAACACATTTATGTACCCTACATTCATAATTTTTACAAAAAACTGAAAAATAATACAAACATTTTGAGATGGAATGGGTACTTTTTAACTTTTAGTTATGTTCAATTTAGACCATTTTTATTACAAATTATTCATTAAGTCCAAAAATTTCTTCTTACATAATAATATTCCTTCCATCTCGAGTTAGTTGATACTTTTCAAAAATTGCTTTTATCTCAAAAGAAATGACACTCTTTGTGTATTTGTGTGTGTATATTCTCCCCCAATTTTTGGTCTGTGACTAAGTTATCTACGTATTAAAACCGACTTTTTGTCGTGTCCGTGTGAGTTAAAGGTAATGTTGAAAAAATTATATATAATATGTTTATATAATATCACATACTTACTTTAAAAAAAAAGTAATTAAATCTCAAATTTTTAAAACCTTTTGGTAGAAGCTTTTGTTTCTATAATATGTTTTCACTTGAATTTAAATAATTTAGAATTAAAGTTTAACTCAAATCATAATTTCTTAGACTAATTTAGGTTTTAATTAGATGTTATCACTTATCAGTAAACAATTAGTGCCAGAAATGATGGAGCTCTTGTTAAGCACGCACATCTAAACAAAACCCACTTATTATCCTACAACAATTTATTTTGTAAATGATTATATTACCATGTGCTCCTTTTTTCTTGCAAAGTCCGTCCTTTTTATTATTCAAAATAATTAATTTATATATTTTTTAAAATATTTTATAGAAACATAAATTTTTTATATAAAAATGGAACCTTAAAGAGTCTAGTTTATAGGTATAATTTTTAAATTTTTTTATAATATAAATTAACATAAATATATTTAAGTTAAATTTTAATAAACAAAATAAAATTACCATCCTTTTCGAAACAAAAGGAGTGCATTTAATTAGAGTGACTCATTTACCCAAGAAAGGGCATTGATAGCATATTTACCTCTAAATTGATATTGATAGCTTATCTGCCCCGTCGGCACAAATTATGAGGCCTTCTAGCAACCGTCGCGTTTGACTTCGCTTTATTGCCTTCGCTCTCATGGTGTTTTATTTTTTGTGTCAAAACCGGTTATATTACAGCTTAAAGGACATGGGGACAAATTTCACCGTGAAGTTTTTTCTTGTGGGCACTACAAGGGGATATAGTTTTGTTAAACAATTTTTTTTTTAATCTCTCAGAGTCTCGAATTAACGAAAGTTTTTCACAGCAAAGTAATTAATAGAAGTTCTGTCATTTTTTTTAAGTGTTCTGCATCAAAATAATTAACAAAAGTTTTTGTTATATTTTTCATTGGCTATAAAAAAGAAAATCCTACCTGACTCTTTTGGGCAGAAAGTTTAACTGGAGAAAATATATTTTTTTCCAAAGAAGTGATATTAATGAAAATATCCCATAAGTTTAGAGCAAATTTATTTTAACTTAAATCAACTTAATATAAAATGACAGATTTTTATTTTTATATTTTTTAATCTGAAATCAATTTCATCTGATAGTCAAATATTGATTAGATGTAATAATTAGGCTATTTTACCACTAATATTGTTTTTTTATTGCAAGTTCCCTACTAATATTACTTGTTAGGAACAATTTTACAGTGGAGAAACAAAAATTGAGGGCTACACAATGAGACGAAACAAGACAGTATCAAAGAAACAAGCGGGAGCAATTGCACTTTGTGGAATGGTGGGTCTGCGGATGCCAGGCGCCTTTGTTTTTTTTTTGGGTAAAAGAACGCAAAGCATTTGGGACTAGTAGTTCTTTTTATGTTTTTTAAATAAAATTAAAAATAGGTGTAGACAAGAAACCTAATATATAAGAACAAAGAATTTAGGAAATAAAAAAGAAAGCCTTAAAATAAAATAAAATTTAAAGCTAATAGATAAGAGCTAAAAGACGACAAGAAGAAATATATATAGACACATTAAATAATAAGATTAGTATATGAATTTTAGATATTTATAAAAAATAAACTTAAACAAAAATACTCTGAAATTTAATACTCTCTGTCCAAAAACTTTTGCATTATTAGACTACCTTTTTTTGTATTTTGGCTTGAATGTATTCATATTATTGTTTATTATATATATATATATATATATATATATTACATATCTTGATTTATCATTTATATATATATATTTTTTTATTTATATATTAAAATATTAAAAATAAAAAATTTTAGATTAATTACCGAAAATATATGAAGTAAAAGTTTAGGTAGGGAAGTATTTGGTAGATATATAAATGAAACAATAATAGGGTCAAATTACAAATTTAGCGTCAATTTGCACGTTCTTAAACTTTCATAGGTAATAAGAGTATTTGGACCCACCAACTCAAGATACATGGTCATACAATATAGAGATAAATGCATGTTAGATTAGTGATTTCTGAAATTTTTCTTACAAACTTTTGTTGAAAATATGGGAAGGATTTTTTGTATACAGTCAGGAAAGCTTTGAAAGAAACTTTTTTTAATTTTACAATTTGAGCGATGAAAGAAAAAGTGTACACGTAATAGGACCCACAAGAGAACAGTTTTGCAGTGAAATTTTTCTCTCTCACTTCCTTAATGCGGTAGTCAGTTTTCCCACAAGAAACAAAGTGGCACGCTATGGGAGTGAAGGTAGGAGAGCTTAGGATAGGGCGAACGTTGGTGGCAGGCCTCAAATGAGTAAATTTTATAAATGATCCCCAATCTTTAGTCACTGTTTTATTTTAGCCCCTAACCTATTAAATATTTTATTTTAGTCCTAAATTTATTAAAACGTTTCGTTTTAGTCCTAAATTAATTGAAAATATTTCATTTTAGTTTCAATTTAATGAAATTTGTTAACTTAAAGTATTTATCTGATAGCAACTTTTTAGATCATAATTTAAATTTTAAACTATCTAGTAACTTTCTTACAATAAATTTAATCTCTATAATAATTTTTTATAGTTAATAAAAAATTTAAATCACTTTTATTTTCTCTCTGTAAATTGAACTTATTTCATTTAGAAATAAAAAATTATTAATTTAAATTATTTATTTACTATAAAAAAATATTAAACTGTTAGAAAATAGGTACTCAATATTTAAGTTAGAATTTCAAATGTTTCTATCAGATAATTATTCTAAGTTAATGAAATTTATCTGGTGATGGGCTCAAATGATACAATTTTAATAGGTTTATGACCAAAACAGAACATTTAATTGGTTAGGGACTAAAGGAAACAATTACTAAAGGTTAGAGACCATTTATGTAATTTACCCAACCTCAAATTAATAGCATATTTGTCCTTTCGGCAAAAGAGATAATTCTAAATAAAATCTTAATTTTATTAATTTTGCCCTAAATCTTATACTAAGTATAAAAAAATTAAAAAAAATAAATGAAGGGTAAGAATGCTCCCGCGTGCTCGAAGAACAGAACGTCAGGGTCACAGTCGTGGGGCACTTGTTCCATTCCACCATCTTCAGAAACAGCGCGATTCACCAAGAAATATGACTCACGGGCTGAAATTAAAATACCAGCCAATCAACACAGCGATGTCGCTTTCCTATCTAGAGATACTGCCAAAAGTTCTTTTCCTTTATTTTCTTTTTCCTTTCTTTTTTTTTTTTAAAATATTTGTCTAAAATTATTTGATTTTTTTTAATAAAAAAAACTTCTATAATTAGGGGTATTTAGTTTATATAATACTAATAATGATGAGAGAGTACCCACTTTTTCAGGATTAAGGAAACGCTCAAATTAACATTAGGACATTTTAGGAAAGAATATGGAGAAGCCAATTCATTGTCATTTATGTTAAATTTTTATGAATTTTACCTTTTTAATGCCTCAAACTATAAAAATTCATAAAAATTTAGTAAGACTACAAAAATTATATTTTCAATGAATTATCACAGTTACATAATATTAGTTATTAATTAAAATTGGTTTCAAATAGAAAAGATGTAAGAACAAAAAATAAATCATTTTAAAGTCAATTGACTTAAATTAAAATAAAGTTGGTGTAAGATTTGAACTCTACCCTACCCTCTCCATATTGCCCAGACCCTTTAAGCATTGAACCAAAGGGTTTGGATAAAATTATTTAACCTTTGAATCATAGTATATGCTTTACTTTGCAATACCATAATTTTAGCTCACCTAATACTTGGCACATCATCCGCTTTTTAGAATACAAATATATATTAATTGAAAATAAAAGAGCATGGAATTTATGTGCCAATACTTGGCGCATCATGAGCATATAGTTTTTATGCACATTGAGTAAGGTGTTAAATATCGGTACTACTAGATATATCACATTTTATATTTTTAAGATATATCATAAGGTATATCATACAGCATATAGTTCCCCTTTTCATTAAAAAAACTAAATATTAGAATATTATATTAAGTTGAAATAAATTAAATAATTTTTTTTGCACATCTTTATATGTATTCTAATCATATATATTTTATTTATATTTGACAGATTTTTATGAGAAAAATTTGTCAAATATAAATAAAATATATATGATAGAAGATATTATTTTTATACAAAAAAACATAAAAAATATGATATATAGAGAAAAATAAACACTATTTAGTAAAAAAAATTAATTTATTGATACAAGAGAAAAAAAAAAGAAACAATACTTTAATAATAGCAATACATTTTCTATTATCTAAGAAAAGAAGAAGAAAAAGTAACCAAAAAATAAAAGTAAATATTTATGTTAAAATATGTGTATTAATTATATTTTACTATTTTACATATTTATGTATGATATTTTGATTTAAAATAACAAAAAAATATCTTACACATGTCCTCGAAAAATAAAATACTGCAGTATGTGCCTTACGTAGTTTGTGGTATACTGCAGTTTTTAGACAAAACATATATAAAAAGTTACTGATATGAGGAATACCGTGGTATTTTGTGCAAAAAAAATGACAAAATACAAAATATTTATATCATGTACCACTTACCCTCGATAAGTTGTATATAATATAGTATATCGCGTTATTTAATTTCATGACCTTGAGTTTGTTTTATATATGTAGTATTAATTGAAATTAAACATACATTATTGACAACTAATTTTGCACTCAATTACATCCCAATAAATATTTATTACAACAGATTATAGAATAGAACGTACACAAAGGTGCATCTAGTGCTAAATTTTCCTATATCAATTAAAAATACAAGAATGACAAATACAAATAGTTTAAACTAGGTAAGCATGTTGTTGTCTATTTGTCCAGTTTCTATTCGTTTCTCTATTCTTGTCTGCACGTGTGGGCTTCGGTTTGTGAAAATTCAACCAATCAACTTCTGCTCTAGCTTCTGAATCGATGGTAAAAGGTTGTTCTTTTCAGGCGCTCTAACTTCTGCTCTTTTCCGAGCATTTTGACCTAGTGATTAAGGTGTGAAGGTATCTAGTGGATGTTGGGATTTTAAATTCTATCTCTAACCCTTTTCTCTTAAATATTGACATGTGCTGGACCGCTGGTTCGGTAACTTTTCAATTTCTGAAAAATAAAGATTTCTTTCATCTTAGATATTTATATGCTCTTTCAACTCCATACATATATACATAAACCTAGATTTTTAATAATGTTTGCATATGATGTTTTTTCATCGGCAGAAATATCAAATTTGTCACTAATATTTTGAGTAAGAAGTGAATATGCCACTCTAGTATTTTTTTGACTAATCTCCCACTAATGTTTTAAAATAGGCTGAATATGTCACTGTCGGTTAGAAAAATAACTGAAAATAATAAAAATAACAGGTTTTGAAATCTTGGGATTATTATATATCTTTCAAAAAAATATTATAACCTTTGAGATTTTTGCTAAAAGAGACTTTAATCTTTGCCATCAGTGCTTCAGCCATGTTGTTGTCTCTGTCACCAACGGCCCAACGCCATTGCTGCCCTCCCTTTATCTCTACTGTCTAATCTTCTCGCCGCCATTCTTGAGAGAGAGAGAGAGAGAGAGAGAGAGTGAGTGAGTGAGTGAGTGAATGAGTTTAATTAAAAAAAGTCTCTAAAGTTTGTTAAAATTTGTATTATCATCCTAAAATTTTAAAACTTGTTATTTTTAACATTTTTTTGTTGGCTTTTTAACTTTTTTCATTAATTTTTAACGGCCAGTGGTATATTCATTCTTAATTTGAAACTTCAGTACTATATCCTATCCATTTAAAAACATTAGTGTGATATTAGGTTAAAAAAAACTATAATAACATATCCGTTTCCAACCCAAAACTTTAGTGGTAAATTTGATATTTTTACTTTTTTCATCCCTGCAAGAGTGGTGTTTGGTTGTTGTGTTTGGAGTCAAGCTTAGTAGTTTCATGATTCCTCCCAGTTTTATTAAGTTTCTAAACAAGCTTTGTGTAGGTTCATCCTAGGTTTCGTCTTGTTTTTCTAATTTATATATGCCCACTGTTTTGTGATCTCTAGTTCTATGAGTGAATTGCGTAAATAGTCCATAACTTTTAATTTTTATTTTATTTTAGTGTCTAACCTATTGAATATTTTGCTTTAGTTTCAAACCTATTAAAAAATTTTCATTTTGGTTCCTCACCAGATAAAATTCATTAACTCAGAATAACTGTCTGATATAAACTTTTGAAACTCTGATTTAAATATTTGACAACTATCTTCTAGTAAATTTAAACAGTTTAATATTTTTGAAAGCAAATAGATAATTTAATTTAGTAGTTTTTTCTTCCTAAATAAAATAACTTCAATTTATAGACAGAAAAAAATATAATTTGAATTTTTTATTAATTACAAAAAATTATTATACAGAGTAGATTTATTATAAGACAATTATTAGATGATTTAAATTGTGATCTAAAAATTTTTTAGCAGACGAATATTTTAAGTTATGAAAGATGGAGTAGTGTGTGTAATTAAGACGACACGTTATTCTTGACATGAAATTCTGAGATACATCCAGTGTATATGCACCACTTTAACGATGTTTGGTCTTCGTTAATTTTTGTTTCGAAAGAAAACTAGAGTCTTTTAGGATAAGTCAACTATAATAGTGATAATTATCACTTAATTTTCTTTTTATCAGCATTAAACTTTGATAATTATCATATCTAATTTAATTGTTTCCGTTTCTAATTGCTCCCCTAGCCATCCTCTTTGCTTATCTTATGCTTTTGCTTTGTGTTTATGGCATCAGCAGAAGCGATTGTGAAATGTGTCATTGTTCAGTTGTTGTGGTCATAGACTGGGTGTGTTGTTTACGTTTGTGTATGTAAACCAGGTGCATAACAGGAAGCTTCCATGCATTATTCAATTGGTTTCCACTTTGTGCAAAATATTACATATATAAGCATTGGAACTGAAAATTTGAATAATTAAAATCGATATTTATAGTTGTATTTTTAGGGGTTGTGGGTTAATGTTATAGTCACTATTGAGGTTTAATAATCTTATTTTTTACACCTCCTCTTATATTGTCCAATAATAATTAGTGGACATTTTAATTTCAAGCTCTCTAATATTGAGGTTAATGTTTTAGTTACTATTGTGTTTTAGTTATTTCAAGGTCTCTAATATTTTTTACAATTAATAGAAATTTTTATTTTTATTTTTTTCTCTCTGTAAATGCAAAATGAGTTTTTAAATACAATTAGTAATAAAAAAAATATCAAACAGCCCGCAATTATTAAAACATAATTTATAGAAAATTTAAATTAGGAATTTAGATATTTACTGCCAGTGTAAAAAAATGAACAAAATGTATAACTTTTCAGGAGTGTAGCTGTAATATTAATTTAAAAATTTATAGAGTAACTGTAAAATACCATATTTTTAAAGTATCAGATGGCTTTAAGAAACCCATCGTTTTATCCGAACGAAAAAAAAAATATTATACTATTACGGTATTACCCATATCATGACGTTCAAATTATCTCTACTTTAACTAACAGGCCCTTCTGGGATAAAATCTTGACATCGGTAGCAGCTAATTAGAAATGCAAAATTGTTAGAGTGATCACTAATTCTAAGTGGCGTTACATGAAAGAGGCCTTCTACGCTGGACATATGTCCAACCAAGTGTGTGTGTGTGTGTGTGTATAGACATTCGCCGTCCCTAAAAAATATAAAAATTGTCATTTTTGCCCCGTGAGTATTAACAACTTATATTTTTTGTACACACAGAAAAGCTCTTAGATTAGGCAGAGTGGTTAGCGAGCAATTTTGGGGCGGTGGGAGAGGGGCAGGCGCTGGGTTTGAGTGGTGAAAGGCCTCACTTCCTCTCCTACATTTTCTATTTTCATTTTTGGGTCCATTTCAGTTTTTTTTTCTATTTGTCCACATTTTTTTATTTCTATTTATCTGCACCTATTCATTTTTATTTTATTTTCCCAGTTTTTTATATTTACTTTATTTTTTTTGATGTTTTGTTTCCAATTTTATTACCTTTTTTTTTTGTTTTTCAATGTTCTATATTTTATTTTTATTTCCGTTTTTATTTTTTTAATAGTGGCTTTTTATTTTTTTATTAATTTTTTCTTGTTCTTTTAAATAAATTAGTTTTTGTTCTTTTATTAGTTACCGTTTATTTTTTATCATTAATTGTTTTTCTTTTACTAGCAGTTATTTGTTCTTTTATTAATTTCTACTTGTTCTTTAGATAAATTAATTAATTATTTTTTATTAGTAATTATTCATTTTTTCATTAGTAGTTGTTTTTTCTTTTATCAATTCATACTTGTTCTTAAAATAAACTAGTTGTTTGTTTGTTTATCATTAGTTATCTATTCTTTAATCAGTAATTATTTTTTTTACTAGTAGTTGTTTGTTCTATTTTTTTTCTTAACTATCTATCTTTTATTTTTAGTTATTTTCTTTGATTTTATTAGCAGTTTTTTTTATCAATTTTTGCTTCTTCTTTTGGATAAATTAGTTTTGTTCTTTTATTTGTAACTGTTTGTTTTTTTTACTAGTAAGTGTTTGTTTTTTAACAGCAGTTATTCATTCTTTTATCAATTCATGTTTATTCTTTTATTAATAGTTATTTATTTTTTTATTAGTAGTAATTTGCTCATCAAGTTAACCTAAAGAAATAAATATGAACTAACAAAAGAACAAACACCTACTAATAAAAGAACAAAGAGTTGCTAATAAAAGAATAAATAACTAGTAATAAATAACAACTATCTAATTCATTTAAAGGAACAATGATGAACTAATAAAAAAACAAATGCATACTAATGAAAGGACAAAGAGCTACTAATAAAAGAACAAACACAAACCAACAAAAAAAAACAGCTAATCATAAAAGAACAAAGGGCTGTTAACAAAAGAACAAACGACTAGTAACAAGAGATTAAAAAATTTAGTGTATCTAAAAAAACAAGAAGAAATTCATAGAAGAACTAATTGTTACTAAAAAAATACAAATAACTACTAATAAAGGAATAAAAAAATTCATTTAAAGAAAAAAACATGAACAAATAAAAAAACAAATACATGCTTATAAAATAAAATAGCTGGGTGAAAGAAAAATAGTTTTTTATCAGTTCTAAAAAGCAGGAAAAGTAGAAAAAAAAATAGAAAAAGGGAAAATTTTAAAAACTGGAAAAAAAAAAGGAAAGAAAAGAGAAGCCATGAGCAGATTTGAGCCCATGCCTGTTACTATTACAAGCAACATATTGTCACTCCGACCAAAGCTTCATGTTATATGAATTTTTACCAAAATTATATAAGTAGTGGCTTCCGTGATTGGGCGCACATATAGGCCCAGCGCAGCCAAGTTTACTCTATATATATATATACCAAATGTGGAGTAGGAGCAAAAAAAATAAATGTTTTCATAAAGTTAAAAATATACACATGTCGCCTTCGTAGCACCTTTGGCAACGAAGGGAAAACCGTTTAGATAGGAGAAAGCCAAACGGAAAACCAATAGGCATGCAACATGTCAAATCCATCAGGGGTAATTCTGAAAAATCGCCAAGTGTCTATCTCAAGTTAATTTCAAAATACACGTGTCACAATTGCACAATTTTCAGGAATTTTTAATAGTGTGAAAAGACAATTTGGCCAGATGACATACTGCCGTATGTATTTATAGATTGGTGACAAGAGGGACTATGCTCATCAAATGAGAAAAAACAGTGATAAGCCTTAAGATCTTTCACTTACTCATCTTCTTCTCATCTTGGTTCTTTCTCCGACTTTCACACTGCCTCGCAAACATCACTGCTAGCTCCGGAGACAAACAACTTTGTTCTTTTTTTGTTGTCAAAGAAACTGTAAAATCTCATTTCCTGTGGCAGCTCTACATATATAGCGTTGAACGAGTGGAGGAGCGAAAAGGCGATAAATTGGGGCATGGAATTGGAATTGGAGATGGAGGACTTGTAGTAATCAACATTGAAAGAGAAGAACTCTGAGGTTGTCGACAGCAAGGATAAAATGCTGGTTGTCGACTTTTGAGACTTGTTCAACTTCGGAGTCCTTAGAGCTTGTGATTTTTTGAACGAAAGCTCCAAGGTTATCATCGTTGAGTTGGTGGTAGAGAGACCCTTCATCGATGGCATCTGGATTTGCCAACTTGGTGGATTGTTTCTTTCCATTATTTGTGGCAGGCTGTTCTAGGTGAGAGGTGGAATTTGAATATGGAATACATTGAGATATCATGTATTTTATGTCTCAAATTTTGAGTTTGGTTGTTTTTTTTTTTTTTTTGCCCAAACTTAGGGTGGTGCAGAGGAAGGCCATGCATGGAGGTGATGACAATTAGGCAGAGAAGGCAGAAGAAGATGAGTAAATGGGCAATTTCATGTTCTAAGGATTGCTTTTGTTTAAAACATTTCAATTCGGTTTATCAGGTGGCGCATCCTCGACGGAAAACATGTACTGTTTAAAGAGTTAATCACGAGATGACATGTACCTAACTCCTGGTAACAGATGCACTCATGCACCTAACTTCCACAAAATTTGTTTTAACTTAATTCTACTTAATATAAAATAATTTATTTTTATATTCATATGTTTTTTTTTTATCTGAAATTAATTTTATTTAAAAATTAATATTATTTTTATTTAATAATCTATTAGAAGTAAAACCTTTATAATTTTATTAAATTTTATAATTTTTAAAATTTATAAAAATAAAATTAGTCTCGGACAAAAGAGATGTAAAATTTCATAAAACTAACAAAATCATAAAAATTTTACTTCTAATGGATTATACACATAAATAATACAAACTTTTAAATGAAATTGGTTCTAGATTAAAAAAAATTGTAGAAATAAAAATAAATTATTTTAATTAAATTAATTTAAGTTAAAAATAATTTAGGGATTATCTATACACTCAGTAGAGTCAGTAGACATTCAGGGGATTATATATCTGTTTTGCTGGAATTTAGGGGTTAAATTTGGATTTTGGCCTAAGGAAAAGGAGACTATAAAATATTGAAGGGAAACGGTTCGAACTATCCTCTATTGTAAATTATGATCGATTGACCATAACAATGAGCTTTTGTCATTCCCAGGAACCAACCGCGAAATTTACCTTTAGTTCCAAAAAGAAAAGAGGATAATAGCTTGTCACGTGGGCGCTTTCGAAGCAAATATTCACCATTTTATGGGTTGAAACGATTCGAGCCGAACAACTCAAACTTGAAACTTGGCTTGGATTTGAATTCAAGCTCTATAAGTTTAGAAAATGAGACTTAAAATTTGTCTTAAAAAGGTTCAGACTCAACTCAATGATTTGATAGGCTCTTAACTTGATGAGAGGTTTAAACTTGATTCCCGCCCAACTAGAGATTCAAGTTCAATTTGAGAAATATGAATCAGAATTTTAGCACTTAAGTATATTCAAATAAAATTAATATTATTGTTTGCATTGAAAAAATATTAGGTTTGTTAAGATTGACAAAATTTTGAGCTGAATAATATTAAGCTCAAAGCTCAGTTCATCAAAATTTCAAACTTAAAATGCAACTTAAAGCTCGTTGAGTCCGGTTTGATAGTTAAAAAAAAAAAGGTCAAAGTGTTCAATAAAAGACTCGACTCATTTTCACCTCTACACTATCTCATAGATTTGAAATCATTCCTAAACTCCCGTAACGCCTATCAAATTTCCATAGACCCATCATCTTTTTCCCTTTTTGTACCCATTATTCATTAAAATTTCACATGCAATGGTCATAATTTTGAAATTCCAATAAGTTTATGGACACGGAGAAAAGAGTTGATAGATTGATCACATAGTTTTAAAAGATTGATGACTATGAGATTGTACAAGAAACCAAAAAAGGTTAAGTTTACAATTAATCACTTTTGTAATAACACTGGGTGCTTGACCTAATTCAGTCCATGTGCAATTTCGGTGCAATTCAAGCCTACTCACTTAATTTTGATCTTGACTTTAACAAGGAATGGCCTAATTGAGCCGATTTTGAACTTTAATGGTTCATTTGGAAAAAAATAAAAAAAGAAAATATAAAACTAAATTTTTCTTTTTTTTGTTACTCAGAAACATGTTACAAGTTATAGAGTAAAGTGGTATACTATTTATAGATTTATAGAGTTGAGGAAACCAAGAATATTTGCTTTTTCGGGACATGAATAGATACTGAACAAATATTTAATGACATAATAAGAGAATTTTGAAGATTAGATCCAAACTCTAAACCTTTATCCTTATCCTTTAACAGTTTAACCATTTTGTCAAGTGGCTAAGACCATAAGAAAGAGGGAAGTCAAACTCGAACTTTGAGAAAAAAAAAAAGAAAAAAAAAAGAACCATAATAAACATGAGGCCAAAAGGGCACCATTGACCCCTAAACTTGCACAAAATGGACGATTTTTTGGTTGATGAATCTGGTTGTAACCACCAGTAGAGATAGGGCGGGAGAGATGACGATGATGAATGAAATAGAAATAAAAAAAAGGAAAGCAGATCTTATACTGTAAAATCGAAAAAAAGATGCATTCTGTTAGAACAATATAAAAAATTGGGGACTTGCATTTCATTTTAGACTTTATCTGTGAGAAACTTTTGGTAGTCGATTATCAATTTCCCCTTTTAAAAGTGGAGACTTGTGTCAATTTTTATACGAATAAAGCAAAAAAGAAAATGCATGATGTGAAGATGCATAGCAGACTAGCAGTACGTTGACGTGATCCATCTTGCGAACGCTTCTTCCGTTTATGATGGATTAAGCCGCTCTATTTTTGTAAATTTAGGGGTTCTCTTCACTAAGTTTAAGTTAAGGGACTGACTCCTCCATTTCATGTAAGTTTGGGGGTTAACAGCACCCTTTGGCCTAAACGTAAAACAAAATACTGAGTTAGTCATTTGGTATGGTTGTCCTTATAAGGCGCCTGACTCTTCCCAAATGCCAACATCTCCAAAGAGCAAATTGATACGTAACTTGATAGCGAGATCATATTTGGAGTCTTATTTAGAAAATTGAAGGAAATCCATTGGAAAGTATCCTACCAAATATTGGACCCAAATAAGGTCTTGATCCGGTGCACTAAACCTTGCGGTTAAATACCTCATGAGCCTAATATCTGGAAAAACTACAACATTATTTAACACCTTAAAACAATATACCTTAATTTTCAAATTTATTTTGTACTAACGTGCGATTTACTAGTGTTGTATCGTTGTACTATTTTCTATTTTGAGTTAATTCATTTTAATTTAAGTCAACTTAATCTAAAATGACTTATTTTTAGTTTTACATTTTTTTTTATCCAGAACTAGTTTCATTTAAAATTTAATATTATATAGATATAATAATCCATTTAAAACATAATTTTTATAATCTTACTAAATTTTTATAATTTTTTCTTTTTAATGTCTAAAAAATCATTAAAAAATCATAAAAAAATTAATAACATCATCAAAATTTACTTTCAAATAGATTATTATATCTACATAATATTAACTTTCAAATGAAATTAGTTCTGCACAAAAAGATATAAAAATAAAAACAAGTCATTTTAGATTAAATTGATTTAAAAAACGAATTGGCTCGTATCATATCATTCTACTTAAACGTTTATTTATGGCTCATGATTCATTATTTATAAGAATATATTTTTGCGGCTCTTTCCTTTCTTTCTTTCTTTCTTTTTCATATCCTTTTCTTTTTCTTAACGATTTTTTTTTTAGAATCTTGTATGGGTATATGGTTTAGTTAATTATTTCCTTACATAATGATAATCAAATAAGGTGATTAAATTTATTATTATACACAACTTAAATTGGTAGTGGTATTAATAGATACAAATTTAAACTATCTATTTCTAAATAATTTGAAACATTGAATAAATATTGACAACGCCACTTAATGAAAAAATAAAAAATTATTCCTCAGAATTTGGCATTTTTCACAGGGCATATTCAGGTCTAAAGAACTAACTAAGGTCTATTTACGGTGTTAAATACTGTTACTGCTAGATATACCACACTTCATATTTTTAAGGTATATCGCATAGTATACCACGTCACATGCCATTACCGTTTTTGTAAAAAGAATATTATAATATTATTCTAAAATGAAATAAATTAAAAAAAAAATTATACATTTTTATATGGATTCTAATATTTTTTCTCATCATAATTTTTTAAATATAAATAAATTATATATGATAGAAGATTTTTTTTAATAGAAAAAAAATATAAAAAAATGTTATATATATAGAGAAAAAATAAATAATACTACATTAAAAAATACTAATTTATTGATATAATAGAAAAAGAAAATTAATAATTTAATTATAACAATACATCATTTTCTAATATCCAAACGAAAAAGAAAGCAAAGAGTAAAGCAGAAAAAGTAACAAAAAATATAAAAATAAGTATTTATGTTAAAAATGTGTATTAATTATATTTTACTATTTTATATATTTATATATGATATTTTGATATAAACTAACAAAAAAAAAATCTCATACATGTCTAAAAAAAATAGAATACCACAGTAAATACCTTATGGTATACAGTAATTTTTTAACAAAATATATATAAAAAGTTATAGATATGCAAAATACCATGGCATTTCTTATGAGAAAATGATAAAATGAAAAAATGTTTATACCGCATATTGTTTATCAGCAATAAACATTATATCACAGTATTTAATTCAATTTATCTATTTCGCTCAAGAAAACGAAGAACTTGAGGTCTTAATTTGTTTAGTGTCAACTTCAAATATCAAGACAGTCCAATTACCAAATTCAATTGTTATTAAGACATTTCATCAAGTTTACATTTGACCGCGAAATTTCCACAGTTGATTTTAACTTGATATAATTTCGTTGATAAAGTTTTTTTTTTAAATTAGGCCTAAAGGCTAAAGGTAATACCTCGCCCATAAAAAACGATCTTCGGTCTTCGTACGCAACTCCAAACTCGTGATTTACAACCAATTCGTTTTAACTTTAGTCAATTGGTTACAAAATGACTTATTTTTATTTTTATATATTTTTTATTTGAAACTAATTTTAATTAAAAGTAAATATTATGTAGCCGCAATAATCAATTAAAAATATAATTTTTATAATCTTACTAAATTTTTATGAATTTTTCTAGTTTCAAGTCTTAAAAAAAAAAATTCATAAAATTGAACAACATCCTAAAAATTTATTTTTAAATTAATTATTGCACCTACATAACATTGACTTTCAAATGAAATTGATTTCAGGTAAAATAGATGTAAAAGTAAAAAAAAATTAGTTGATGTTAGACAAAACGAATTGGCCCTAAGTTTATTCAAGCCCCAACATTTTGTTTTCCCATTTTCGTTACGTAATGATGATGGTAGCGAATATACAGGGCAGTGGGATTTGTCCAACCTTGAACTCATTAACACAAGAATTATCGCCGGATACAACCGGAACAGGAACCACTGGTATTGCAGGTCGTACACGCCTGAATAAAACATCTCTTTAGGACATATCTATATCATGCTGTATTCTCAAGCCGGTATGGTACACTCGGTTTGACTCGATGTGCTTTCTACCATTATAAGTATGCTTCTTGTAAAGGAAAGGCCAAAATGTGTGGTTGGTCATCTAACTTGACAAACTCGCACGAGTTAGTCCTTTATCTTTAACTCAATGCGAGTTAGTCCTCTAACTTAGCAAATTAAGTATTTTGGTCCCTCAACTTTGCTAAATTAAGCGAATTAGTCCTTTGTGGGATGGAAAGCGTCCAAGTGAGGTAATGCCATGTGTGGGGGTTATCGGAAGTCCCAGTTTTGCAAAATTGATGATTTCCAGATTTTGGCGAGGGGCGAAAGGCAGCGAATCGGGGAGGGGTGAGATGGGATTGTAACACACGAGACCTAAGGGGGGAGGGGCAAGACGTATTGCAACGCGTGAGGGTGTAAAAGGGCGGTGGCGAATCAGCGAAGAGCGAGAAGTAGCGAATCGACGAGGAGGGCTATTTGACAGAGGAGTCGGATTCGACGGAGGTAAGAAGGTAAATCGGATTTAACGAAGCTGAAGAGGTGAATCGAATTCGATGGAGGAGTTGGATTCAAAGAGGCGAGGAGGCAAATTGGATTTCGCTAAGGCGAGGAGGCAAATTGGATTCCGCTGAGGCGAGAAAGCGAATCTGATTCAATGGAGGAATCGGATTTAACGATGGCGAGGAGGCGAATTGGATTTGACAATGGTCCAATTCGACAAAGGAGCCAGATTCGACAGAGGCGAGAAGGCGAATCGAATTCGACGGAGGTCCGATTCGATGGATTCTGCGGAAGCGAGGAAGCGATGTCAATAGAGGCAGGAAAGGAAAATGGAGATACCCACGCCACATCAGCAAAAATTTTAACTCCGTCTAGCCTACCATCCATTTTGGGCTAACTTGCTAACTTTTTCAAAGTTGAGGGACTAACTCGCACTGAGTTGAAGATAAAGGACTAACTCGTGTGAGTTTGCCAAGTTGGAGGACCAACCACGCATTTTGGCCTTAAGGAAAACTAGAGGAAAACTATAGGGTAAATGGATGACCCATATTTATAGGCGTAAGTTCTGATTGGTTCTCAAACCTTATGGAATCAGATAGTTTGATCTTCTATTTAATGCTTGGTTCGATTTAGTTCTCAAGCTTTGATTAATAGCACAACCCCGTCCAAAAGGACATATGGAGCCGCATGTGACCATTTCTACATTTAAATCTAAACTTTTTGGGACACCTGAAAGGTGACAAAGATGACATTGAGGGAAAGGTTGACCGAGATCACATAAAGGGTTGGCCGAGAACATTGGATTCCATCAAAGAGAGTCTACCTTACAGAGTAGCACTACAAATGCATTATAGTAACTATCATTCACTATAATTCATGTCCTCGAGATCACATGACAGAGCTTTTGAATAATCGAATCATTTACCAACAATTCACATCTGAGAAGCAATCTATTCTCTACAATCAAGCACATTACCCTTTCAATCACATATGTACCTTTTTATCTGCAAGTACCATCAAGAATTGACCTATAGGCATTAAAACTAAGTTCAAGTCCCAAGGCACATAACTTGTTTAATCACTTAAAAGCAATTCCAAAATTGCCACTTATGCTATAGATATGAATAATAATATAAAAAATCTCAAAACTATAAATACTCATGTTTAGCAATCTAAACACCCTCTATGTTTCCCCCATCTTATAGAGCATTTTGGCCATAGACGACCATGTTTTCTACTCTGGAGTAAACCCATTTCAAACCATAGTACCCTAAAAACACCAAGCCATTCTAATCTCATTCTTGTTTTGTAAAACGTCAATCACGATTCAAACGCGAGAAAGGTGAATCACGTTTCTGATGCAAGAAATGTAAAACATGATTTAGATGCGAGAAAGGTGAATGACTAATTTAGATGCAAGAAACGTGAATCACAATTCAGATGAAAAAGATGAGAGAAAGATGAAACCTAGTACAGGGAATTTGCTTTGTAAACCACCATTTCTCTGCTTGTTTGAACTATATGTTTTTTCCAATGTTTAGTCAATCAATTAAATTTCTGATGAAGATTCGGATGTGCAAAGAGAAATCATGATTCAGACGAAGAAAGGAAAATTGCGTTAAGGAGGATCACGTCTTGTTTTTTTGCTCATTCTTCGAACCAACTAATCTTATTTTACAATGGTAAAGGCTAATTTATCTCCTATTAATGCACGTCAGAGCCATGCTGAGTTTTTTTTATGGAAAACGTTACCTTCTTATTTGGTTGGACCTAATTGTCCTAATTCATGAAAGTTACCACACTCAATTGACCAACTAATGTAGTTGAAGAACTAAATCATATTGAGTCATAGATGGAGGACTAACTTGTCCAATTCTGCAAGGTTGGAAGACCGTTCAGACACTTAAGCCAAATTTATATATCATGTTGACAGACTGTCAAGGCAAATTATTAAAAATCAGTTTTCTTGTATAGATAGTGATTCTTTGGTACACATACAGTACAATTATAGTCTAAATTTACAATCAAATAAATTGGTTGCATTTGAACAAAATAGTTTATTCATATTAAAATAGAATTTCAAATGCAATTATTAGATCATTTATCTGTTCTTAAACATGAACCCAAGTAGTAGTGTGCATTTTGCCATTGTCCCTATTAACCTCACATGTATATGGTAGTTTCCTTGTAATTTTGCATGATATGTTATTGATCTTTCTTTAGTTTTAAATGAGATATGTAAAATTTTAAATTTTTGTTTCATTTCTCTATTATTATGTGCTTAGGTATAATAACAAATAACCAAATGTTAAACTGATTAAACTGAAATGTAATATGAGTAATTCATGTTGTTTGGTCTAAAACACCTACAATTTAGGTAACTCTTGTTTATCTTATAATAATAAAAAAAATAATTCAATTGGATTTCTGTAATTTACTTAAAGAAAAGTTACCGAAACCCCCTGAGGTTAGGTCAAACCTACACTTGTATCCCCCATTTTTCAATACCTACAGTTACTCCCATAGAAAATTAACTCGATCTTCCATCGTTATGAAAGAAAATGAAAAATACCTATAGTAACCCTCCTAGCTTTCTGCCCTGAATATTTTGCCCACTAACTTCTATATCTAGCAAGCTAAGTCCCGTTTCCATCCATGGTTACCCTCCTCCTCCTTCTCCACCTTTGCCTTTACCCCGCCTCCTAATTTCCTCCTCGCCACCATGTCGTCGGCCTCCCTCCATGCCTCATCTTATCTCCTACTTTTGCCTCTACCTCCACCCCCATAGCCTCCTTTCCTCATTAGTTAATTGGGCCTGCAAATCACCAGCCACAACCACTTGCTTGTCGTTTGATTGCCAGGCAGTTTTCCTCTTTCGTCTTTGGTTTCAGTGTGAGGGATGGGATTATTGGTTGTATTTCTCTGTGAGTGATATGGATTTGCATATTCATACAAAGGCTGAAATGGTGCAAGGAGCTAAACGGTTACCCTGAAAACCTGCAGATTTGGGTCAACCTAGGGAACCAGTAAAGAACTTCACCTTTCTTTGCCCCGACTGCTAGGGGTAAAAAGATTTGGCCCTAACTCGAAACCCAACCCTATTTTACGAGTTAAGGTCGGGTTGAAGAGAGAAATAAGCACCATTCAGGTCAACCTGAAACTGAGCCGTTTTAAAAGCAAAAAATCGGGTTGATTCAGGATAAACTTGAGTCCACCCGAAACCAACCTAAAATTATTAGGTCCAGTCCACACATGTTATCCATAGACCCATAATTCCCTAATCTCTTCCCTATTCCAAAGCCCAACCTACTAAGTTTATAACTATCAACCCCACTTACGCTAAACCCTAAGTCCCAATCCTAAATCTCCCACTCCTAGTCGCCAGGTTCGCATCGTGTCATCAACTTTGTTGCTAAAAACGCAGCAACCAGCAGAGCTCCGCTACACCTGCCCCTGCTTGAGTGCTCGTCTTTTCTCACTTCGACAATCGACATCGCTCGACTCCCAAGTCCTGACTCCCAACGGTCATGCTGGTGTGCACATATGCCCCCAGTTCCACCGACTCTTGCCCAGTTGCCCTAACACCATCGTATGCATTGTCGCCTAATCGCTCGCATAGCCCTCACTATTGGCCTGCCCTTGGCTTGTCGCTGGTGTTCTGATTACCGTGCCTCGCCCTCTATCACATCATTGCCACATTCTCTTGTCTCGGCTTACATTTGTCTCACCGTCATTCAGTGCTTTGTGATGGATCACCATCGTTAGGTCAAAACCGATCCAACCCGACCATAATATGCTTTTGTTGGGTTAGGGTTGGTTGGGGTTTTCTTTGTATTTTGGGTCAGTTTGGGTTACCAATTTTGGATTGTGAAAGTGTCCATTTATTTCGGGTTTTAGCCTAAACTCGACTTGAAACCTGAAACTTTTACCCCTACTAATTGCCTTTCTGTTGTTGCCCAAATATCTCTTTCCGACAATTGAGGAATTAGGGAATGTAAATCGGCACGCTATTGATTCCATCTAGCATTTTTAATTCTATTGTCGTGCTGTCATCCTCCTCGCCACCATGCCGTCCCCCTTATCTTTGTCAGCGTGATTCATTGGGACAACCGTACGATTCATCGGGACTTGGTGCACGACAACAACTATGGTGGGGGACTAGAAAGAAAGCTGAGAAAGAAAGATGATAGAGAGAGAGATAGAAATACCAAAGAAAAATATGAGAGAGAGAGAGAGAGAGAGATAGAAAGAGAGAGAGAAAAAGAAAGAAAGAAAGAAAGAAAGAATAGAACCAGGAAAGTCCAACCATAACTCGACGACAATGAGGACAACGGCTCAGTGGCAAAGAGAAGACGAACGGTAAGGGTGAGGAGGAGGAAGGATTTGTAGCCTGATTTGTATTGATCTGAAAGTTGGGGGTTAAAGTTTCCACGGAAGAAGATTAGAAAAACAAAATCACATATTTTACCTTTTTTAGTTTACTGGTGAATAACGGTGTTAATTTTTTAAGGGGGTAATTGTAGGTATTTGAAAAATGGAGATACAAATATATGTTTGACCTAACTTGAAGGGGGCCGTGGTAATTTTCTCTTCACCCAAAGAATTTAGGGATTAATTAGGATTTATGATTTTTGAAATTGTTGTTAGGCAGTATAAAAGGAACAAGGGTAAAGTAAGTTTTAAAAAATAAAAAGGGTAAAGTATAGATTAAGCTAAACTAAAGGGAATTCTTGTAAATTTCTCTTTTCTTTAAATATACAGTAAGTTACATAATCTTTTTAATATGAGTCATGGTTGCTTTCATTCTCAACTGATGCTTTTGTTTTTATTTTTATACTATTTTTATTTAAATTTTAAAGGCTCATTTTTATTTTTATAATATTTTTACTTAAATTTTAATAAATGTGCTTTCTAGTAAAAATTTTAAAACTACTTGCTCTCACTTACGGGCGCGTTATGTGATTTAGGGTACATACAGTTAGTCTGTTAGTGGTAAATTGAATAAAAAGTTTAGAGAGAGAGAGAGAGACAGAGAGAGAGAGAGATTACCAGTTTATACGGAAAAAAGAATAGTTCGTAGAATAGACCAAAATCTACATGGTTATAACTTCCCTCTCAACGCCAATTCTGTAAGATTTCCCTCTCTGATCCTATTTTCCACTTCGTCAACTTAACGCCAAAAACCCTCTCTCTCTCTCTCTCTCTCTCTCTCTCTCTCTCTCCGCTTTGCAGAAAGCCAAGAAAGTATCTTCCTTTTTATTTTTCATTCATGGGGGAAACTTTGATGTATGTAAATTAGTGCGTCATAGATACAAGAGTTACATACAGAAAACAGAGATGGGTGCGTGTGTTTCTTCGACGCACGGGAGCTCACAGGAATCGGCCATGAAGGCCGGATTGAGTTTCGCGCCGAAGACGCCGGAAAATCTAGTGATTCCGCTTTCACCAGTTAAAGAGAAACCTTCCGACGGCATTCCTACGGTCAAATCGCAGGCCTTCTTGTCTTCCCCCACTTCCAAGGACTTCGGTATGTATGTTGGCTCGTCTATTTTATTCGTAACTAGTTTTTCTTCCTTTCTCGACCAGAAAAGATCAGCACCATAATTTGATTTCTGGGGTACAAATAAAGAAAGTACACAATCTAATGGAGTTTATTTAATCCGCCGTGTTTTTTATCCTTCTCTCTTGCTATTTTTGCCCCAAAGAAGTACTTAAATTCATTTTTTTTCCAGCTCCAATGTTCTCATGGATGTGAGATCTAAAGTGATTATGGGGTTCGTTAAAAGTTCTGTTTTCTGCCATGGAGGAAAAGATCTTGTTTTATGGATTACAGGGACTGTAAATTGATTCGATAAGGAGCTCTTTTTATTTATTTATTATTTTAAATCTGTCTCTTCTGGACGGTAAAGCTTCAGTTGTTGGGCTTTTGAGATAAAGTTGGTGGTTTTTCAGTGATTTTGATGAGAGATGTGTGATGATGTTATGCGGCATATTTTGGGCAAGATTTTGGGTCCATCCCTATCATTTTCGAGTAATTACCCTTTTTAATTCAGCTTAATTGGAGGACTTGCTTTTTGTTTTCCCGATTTTGAGAAGAAAACAATCAAACAGTTCAACTTCATCAAATGATCCTCGTTGACCCCACTCATATCTTTCAGTAATTAGTTTATTAAGCATTCTGTTCATCGCTCGCCAGTATGGCGATTTACTTGTGTTTCGTGAAAAAGATAATGTAAAAATAATTTGGTTTCTTCCCAAGAGGGAAAGCTGATTCAGTTAATATATACTGTTTTTCCCCTTCTTGTTCCTGAATTATGATTGAAGCAGTTAATCCTTTGATGTGGGAAAAACCAATAAGAACCCAATTAGTATAAAAATAAAGGTTTTTTTCTTTTTTTCACTTTTTAGTGTTCTGGGTGATCTTTGATGGGTCTCATAAATGGATGGACCACTTATTGCTTATGGATGTTGACTAGTTCCAACTTCTAGCAGAGTTTTCTTCTATGGTTCGGTACCTACTTTGACTGATGAATGGATCTGATCTGATTAGTAATAAAACTTTAGGCCACATGAATATCACAGTATGATCAACTGATCATTGATGATGTTCTTTCCTAGAGAAACAAGATGAACTGACAAGTCCCAGTCTTTCACTTGTGCAAAGTACCTGTTCTACTGGTCTGCTTGCCAAGTTGTTATTGGCTGGACTTTGCCAAACAGGTGCCATTTCTAAGCTTGTCAATGGCGAAATGTTTTGGGTGGAACATCTTATCAGTTTAGTATCCCACGGTGACATTAAACTACCATTTAGGACCGTCCATTTCACTTCAGTGTTGGAGAAGGCTGCCTAAAGTGGAAGGATAAGGGTTGCCTTGCTTTAAGGGTTGAAGGTTCCATTACTAATTGACATCTTGATATGAATTTGGACCACAGAATTTCTTTCCTTGATACTAACATGACTAACTTCAGCAGCGGGTAGTTAATTAGTTTTATATTTTCACCTTTTGGCAACTAAAATTCAGCCTTTTGGACTGGACTGGTAGGTCCTGATGGGAAAGATTTCCCTTCTTAGGTGAGATTTGATCACAAGTTTTTGGAGTTGTTATATGCCTATAGCTGAAACCTTGTGGCTTTCTCTGTACTCTAGCATGTTGCTCGCTCACTTGTTTATTTCCATTCCATTTGGTTGGTGGTTTTTCTTATATCAAATCTTGCTTTATCTATAGGAAGTAAAGGTGACATGTTTTTTGATTCACAACCGTGGTTAGAGTCAGATTGTGAAGATGATTTCTACAGCGTCAGGGGAGGTAAATTTTGTTTATGTTTTAAGTCATCACGCTAGCTTCTCTAGTTGCTTGGTACTTTCCACACAATTTATAGTAATTTCGCATGAAAATCAATCGATCTCTTGCAGATTTTACTCCATCTCGTGGAAGTACACCGGTTCATCACAACTTCTCTGTTAGTACACCTGTTCAAGTTAACAAACCCTTAGCCAATGACCAAACCCCTACTCACATTCCCGAGCCATCCCCCACGGACAGGAAAAAGAAGCTGCTTGAGCTATTCAGAGAAAGTGTTAGAGAAGAGCAAGTAGATGAGCATGAGCTGCTTAGAAAATCTGCAAACTATAGCCCTTATCTCTCTGGAAGAAACTCTGATTGTAGCAGTGAAAGGACTGCCAATGGAGCAACTACCCCGATGAACAGGCTGAAACCTCTCAGGTCGGTGCAGCGTTGCCTGCCAAACTTGGTTTCTTGCAGCAGTTTTCGAGAGAGGAAGAAGAGGATGAGCCCTGCAATATCCGTCAATGAGCAGCCTTCACTTTCCGGTACACAGCTTGTAACTTGACAATACATTTCGTCGAGGGATCAACGTACTCCAAGCACACAGAGTGCTTGATGCTGAGCGTTTGCTCATTATGTCACCTTTACGGTGGCAATGTTCATACTATGCGACAGCAGTGCTCTTGTAATGAAAGAAACCCGAAATGAGAAATCTTTAATGTCCTCATTACGAGCTTATATATGCATCTTTCTTGCGTTTTAACATTTTTTTTTTGTTTCTTGAGAGACTCTTCCTCATGTCCTTGAATCACGGCTGTAAGAATGAATAGTGTTTACTTTTTAAGGTGTACCGTTTTTGTGACGCAAAAACACAAAAAATGAGAAAACACAGCCACAAAAAAGAGGAAGAAGACCAATTCAAAGGATGAAGATGTTGGCTAGAAGCCCGCTAGACAAGGCAGGGTGAAGTACAAAAGCAAATGTGCTTCAAGATAATGAAGTAAGTACCCTCTCTTCAACTAAACTTTGTCTGAATTACCGACCAAATGTGGAACATTACTTGCCAGTCGTTAGCCATGTTTTTGCAGCAAGAGAGCCACGTTACTGTTCGGCCCAGTTGAGAAGAGAGCATCTCTAGACTTGGCCCAGACTCGCTGGACATAGGCCTGCAACTTTCTGCAACGTTTTTGTTGATTTGAGCTACCTTCTTGGCTGTAAGACTTTCTTATTCCTTAGCTTTTTTTTTTTTTAAATAAATTGGGTATAATATTATTATTTCCAGAGATCATGCCTATTAGATGGTAACGAGTAACGACTAACAAACTCTGCAACAAGTTAAACAAATCACTGTTGCTGCAATAGAACTGACCCCTTTTCTTGGGGTTCTTTTGAGACTTTAGGTCAATTGGCACACGCTTGCCCTGAGATATCTGGCCGAAAGACTTGAAAGAACTTTTTGTATGCCCAACTGGACCGCCTCATTGTCATCGTTTTACCTTCCCTTGCTTCTGCTTATAGTTTTTCTTAGGGTAAATAGCATTGTCCTTAAACTAAGATTTATATTGTGAATTCATCCTAGAACTACAAAATGTTATACCGTTCATCCTCTAACTATGAAAATATTATACAATTTATACTGTCATTAACTGCAATTATTAAAATAGATGAAAAAAAGTGAAATTCTAGTTTTAATCTCTGAAAATTTTTCATTTGCCTTAAAAACCTCAAAACTTTAGTTGAGGGATGATAGATGCTATTTATCCATAAAAAACTATATGAATAAATCTAGAAAACCAAGGAGACAACAAACCCAACGGCTGGTAGGAACCAAGACCAAACTCATAACTCACATGGTGGGCCTTACTGCTATCCCTCGTTTGGGATGCGGTCGTCATCAACCCATTATAACTTGGGTTGCTTCCGTACAGGGCTTGGATCCCCTGAATGTCGTCATGGGCAAGATCAACCTTCTTCATCTTTGACGAGATCGTCAGGTACATAATTGACTCTTCCACAGAAGAGTGACCTAGACCCAGTAAATGCCTGATCTTGTGAACTGCCATTGATTCCAAATCCACCATAGAATTCACTGATGACATGCTAATGTCGCTACCCACTGCCTAGTCTTCATCGGCATCCAAGCCAGCCCCATTTTGCTTAATTTTGCATTATTTTTTGAATAATTGAATTATGTGTTTAGTGGAGCAGTGTTCTAGTGTGGAGGGTTTAGGGTTGTTAGAGGAGGCTTGCGATGAAGTAGTAGAGGAAGGCGATGCTCAAAGAGGAGGAGAGGGAAAGGAAGGAAGGCGGTTTGATTATGAGATGTAAAAGTTTTGATATTTCTAAGGTAAATGAAAAGTTTTCAGGGGTTAAAATTAGTTTTTCAGTTTTTTTTGTCCATTTTAATGGTTGTAGTTAACGACAGAAGGAATAATGTAATATTCTCATAGTTATAGGACGAAAGGTATAACATTTTGTAGTTTTAAGATGAATCCATAACATGAGTCTTAATTCAGGGACGATGGGTACTATTTACCCTTTTTCTTAAATAAAAGAATAGTTATCCTAACACGATGTTACCGATCCAACGGTTACATTATAATTTTTTTTATTTTCAGAATTAAAATTACTACCTCCGTCCCATATTCTTTGCACTATTTAACTTTTTCGCATAATTTGACTTGAATTTATTCATATTAGTATTTGTTAGAATTTTTTTTAAAAAAATATATTTAAAAACTATATGTCTTGATTTATCATTCTTATATAAAGGTTCTTCATTTATATACTAAAAATGTTAAAAATAAAAATTCATAGATTAATTACTAAAAAGTGAATGATGCAAAGAATATGAGACAAACGGAGTACAATGTATAAGGCCTAAAGAGATAAATTTATATTATAAGGACAAAAGAAAATGGCAATTGCCAACTTATTCAAAATCAAAAGACAAACGAACTAGTATTAAGACATTGTGGATAATTGGGGAAGAAGGATGAGGGGTATTGATCCCTAAGTTGGGCTAAAGATTTAGTGTCCCTTTGCCACCCAAACTCAGGTGATAGGATGGATACATTATAAATCGAATCATAACAAATTAATATGCAACAAGTAGGGGTGCTTGTGGCTGTAGAATAATTTATAAATTGCAACATCGCAACAAAAGAGGAAATGTGAAGAATTTTATTTTTGTTTGTTTGGTTTAAGAAGTAAAATAGTGGAGTACGTAACGGTTAGTCACAAAAAAAAAATGATGGACAGATTAACCCCTTAAATTGTTAAAGATTCCATCTAACTATGTGGCTCGCTTATTTCCACTTTTTGAGATGACAAACAATCAAGTAATAAAAACCTGTTTAAGGATGAAAAGCTGAGAAATTAAAAAATTCAAGTATTTTTGGTAACATCTAGCTAAGCAACCTTTAACAATACCACCTAGACCCAAGTTACATGGTCCTTGATTGGGGTGACTTGCTCTTAACACTTAAGGTTGTTCCAACTTTCAAGTTTATGTTCCTATCAAATTTATGGTTGTTTTGTGATCTTGGGTCTTCTGAGTCTTACAAATCTTGAAGCTTGGGTCCACGGTCATCTTATATCTTGAAGTCCATTTAGTCTTTTTGGTCATTTGAGTCTTAAAGTTTTCAAACTCTTATTGTTAGTCCTTTCAGTTTAGCACATTTGTATTAACACATTTTGTGTAGGTCCATTTTACCATAAATTAGAAACCCTTTTGAAGTTGCAATTAATTACAATCAACCTCCAATCTCTAACCCTTTATCTATTATTTTATGATTAAGGATTTCATGGAGGTGTCTTGATCGGCTGGAATATGATTCCTAGATACTTTTGGGTTAGATTTTTCACCTATTAACTTGAGAAAATAATCAATTAAGTAATACAATTAATGATTGTACAATTTGGGTTAGATTTTTCATCTCTCAACTTAGAGTACAAGGTAATGAATTGAAATAATACAAGTAAAGATTGTACTATTTTCAACCAAAATTGAAAGAACTGGTAGAAGGGACAAAAGGTAGGTAGAACTTGTCATGAAAAAGGAGGACAATGCTAACATCATCAAGGACATAGGCGATGGCAGCAGCCTTGCTAGGAAATCTAGCTGGGGGGAGGTAGGTTAGGGCATAGGTCGGTGATGGGTAGAGTTGAGTGTTCAGTTAGTTTGGTTTAGAACCTACCCGAATATAATGATCTGTTCATTTTTAGTTTTTATATAATGTATCCAAACGTCACTACAACATAAATGCACAAAGGCCACTAAGTAAATAGTCACAATTAGTTGCTCAAATTGACTGAAAGGTGTTGCGCTCTAACAGTTGTAACCCAAGTGTAGGTTGTCGCAAGTAATAAAATATCGGGAGTCCGAGTGTCGAACCACAGAGAAGTGAATTAACAAATACAAATTGTAGATTTTTAATAAAGAAAATTTTGGTGCAAAGTGTGAACATACGTAAATTAAAATTAAAATTCAATTAAAATAGCTAAGGTTAGGGGATCCACTTTTAGTATATCGGTTATGATTAATTTTAGCCCATCTTACCACTCAATTGGTATCCACACATAAAGGAGGTCCCAATCGAGGAATTTAGTTAGTATTAACTTTCATTGATCTTAAAACGCCAACGCTTGTTAATGAGTTCAAGTATCCATCATACCAACTTTTATGGACAACAACTCAATATTCCAATATAGCCGGCAGAGCTATGTTCTGCAGAGAGAATCAAGCAGTTTTTGCTCCAATAATTGACTATGATGAATCAAGACTCCCACTTAACAAAGAGGGAAGTTAAATAGATTAAGGAAGAAAATACCGTTAACGTTGTGTTCCATTTAAATCAATTATAACCTTTATACCCAGAGTTTCATCCTTTCACCTTAGTAAAAGAAAGATTAGTTAGTCATGATAAAAGTAAACAATATGTAAAAAGATGAAATAAACATGGATTGAAAGATCAAAAGAAGAACAAGAAGAAGAATGAGAAAACACTTAGACAGAGCTTCGGTATTGAAAACAAGAACAAAACTAAAGAAGAAATGCTAAATATGATACAATAACATAAATGAGGCCTAAGAAATGACATGAATTCATCCTCCCCCCAAGCTGCTTATTTATAGAGTTTTTGGGGTGGGTGAAACGGTAAAATAGTAAAATGTTGGTAAATATAAATTAACAAAAGTGGGCTGCAACTTCTTTTAATTTTTTGACTCTTATAGACATCGAATCAGCTCTTCCTCAAAGCACAAAACTTGTAGATCTCTTCTTTAGTTTGAATCAATAGCTTGCTTATTCAAATTGGACATCTATAGCTCAAGTTATGATTTTTTTATTGAAACTGCTCTTCAGCACATGAAAGAACGAATTGTCTAATCTATAATCAGATTTCGGTAATAAAAATGATCAAACTAGCTCGCAGAATGAAGCAGAGTTGAAGATCTATGTGTTGGCTTTCAGATGAATTTGGAATCACTCAGTTCCAATGTTTACATCTCCAGATATGATTTTTCTCGTGAAGAGTCGCTAAGTGATGATTTTACCTACATAAAAAAAATTATTTAATATATATTTTGATATTAATGAATAGTAAACCGCATATGTACAGTAAATATGCGTATAAACAGTGAAATACGTGTATGAACAGTAAGTCAGTGAATAGTAAAAATGCATGAATAATAACCCGGTGAAAAAATGCTTAGAATATAGAAATTAATGATACTCAAAGTGTATAATGATGATTTAAACCCTTAATAGCAATACACTTATGAGTATTCATGACACCCCCCAACCAGGTTTTTACTAGTCCATAGCAAGTAAGGCGATGTACTCAATGAATACTCAGGTTTTATCCAATATTTTCTACTATCAATCTCTATACTATAGATTAGAAACTATTGAAGTAATGGGTATCAAAATTATAGTACTGAAAATAAAATAAAAATTTCATAATAATTTATGCACATTTCAACCACTTAAACAAGGCAAAAGTGTGAAAGATTATGAGTTACTGAGCGCGGTAAGTGTGTGACTAATTATCAGGAGTGTCTAAAAGATTTTAGTAAATCATACCAACATTTGCGGCTTATCAGAACAAATCTAATTCAAAACCATTGCTTTGACGGTCTTTCACATTATTACACTATAAAAGGTTTTTTTTTTAAACTTTAGCTCAAGCCTTATTTGGAGAACCCCGGTAATAGACAGCCCCTTCCAAGAGCGATCATCGCTTGTTGTTGTTATTTTTTTTTATTTTCCAAGTCTTTTCAGCATTTCTTAGTGTTGTTTTTTTGGTTTTTTTTTAAGTTTTTTTTATTCAAATCAAGCTAAGATATGGTCCATTAGAAATCCCAACAGTCGCATAGTTGGAGTATTCTTTGAAATCTAAAAGACAATAAAGATTTTCAGCATGTGTAAAACTATCAATAATTCATAATTTAAACATCCTAATTCCTTGTCAAAGTGAATAAAATTTGACTAAATCATTATGTCAAATAAGATTTCAAACATGTAAACTTTAATGTAGCTCATCACCTCAACAATTTCATCACCAAGCATAGAAATTTTCAAGATAGAAAATATATATTACTAATGAGTGTGTCATCTTGTACGGGTTCAAAAACCTACTAAAAAAAATGTTATGACTAGGATGCCTAATAGGATGTGTCTCAAGAGTAAGATTATTCCTTACTCAGCCATCCTAAACTAAGGGCTTTGTCCAATGATTTTAATATCAGTATGAGAAAAACTATCCTAAAAGAAGGAAAAAAATGTGACAACTATCTCTCCCCCAAACCAGATTAAGACATTATCCCCAATGTCAAAATATAGATAAGAAGAGTGAAGAAGAGATTACTCAAAATGATAGTTATTGAAAATAAAAAACCTAAAATAACTTAAACCAAAATAAAAAAAAATGTTGATAGTAAAACTAAAAGACAAGATAAAAAGATTCAGAAGTCTGATTACTCTCTTCTACAGTGCTTCATCACTTATTAACAAAAATAAAAATGACAAGCAGGGTAAATGATACTTATGGGATAGAACTGGTTAGGAAAGATTGTCGTGTCCAGTCTATCTGAATAACTGCTAGATTTGGTTTAGGACCAAAAGTTTGTATTTTGTCTAACAATTCTTCAGTTGTTGATGCAAATGTTACGATCTGTCGTGCCGTATTTGAGATAAATTTCTTATACATAGCATGATCCATAAAAGACAATAGACCTGCAAAAAAAATTTTAACACTCAACATCCCAATGGGTTTCTGGTGCAAATTAAGTTGGGTGATGGAAGTAATTTGAAAAATTTCCCCCAATGTGCCAAACTTTCTTGGTAGAGCAATAACGACATCAGAATTACAAAGCATTTACAACAAACGCTCTTGCAAGTTTTTAACCACTAATTCTTCTCCAATCGTGTCTCCAGAAATCAATTTGAAAGGTGTAAGGATGATAACCAAAACTTGGCTACCCCCTATAGATGCTGCTATTGCTACACCACCCATTAATCCGACACTGCCTCCCCCATAAACCAAATGTTTGTTTTGCTCAAATAAGACTATACCCAAATGGTTGGCTACCCTAAAAAACTCTTCATCCTTTCCAGGAAAAGCTCCACAAAATACACAAATATTTCGGAATCTATAAGTTGAGGTTCCCTCTATTTTTATCCTTAACCCTGTGAAAAATAAAAAGAAGAACATGAATTTATAGAGATGAAAAGACAATGTAATGATTACACCTACAGGAGTAGGTAGATTATTGTCAGAAGAAAATGAACATTTTCAAAAATGACAGTTTGTATGTACAGTAGTTTTTACTGTGGCTCACATCTTCCACTAGTTTTACATCCAGTAATGGCTTCAACGCCTTCTATGAGTCGGGGATTTGCTTCCTATTCAGTTTTCTTACAAACTGGCAAACAAGGTCTTTTAAAGTTAAATCCCCAAGACTATAACGCTCTCATTCTTTATGAAAAATACTGCATAAACCAAGAAGTTCATATTGCACTAATCCACAAGAATGCGTCTCAAGAGTCAATCGAATATTATCTAAAGAATCCTTACTCAGGCTATTCTTAATGAATTGTATTTTATCTTCTTGATTATCGGATATCATTCTTAAAGAACGGCATCTAGTATCACAAGTCCATCGACCACATTTATGATAGACTTGTAACCTTTTTGCTCTCTACTTTTTGGCATAAGAGCTTTTGCCTAAACCAAGTATATGAGACACAAATGCATCTGGGGTTTCACTAGCCAAACAGACCTTAGCTTCAATTAACCAACGCACATCTTCGGGAATGCCCTTGCACATCAAAACTCTTAATCGTTCATATCTAGCATGGTAAATCCTTTTAAAAACATGTATTAGGAGAGAGAGAAAGTATTTTCACAACGCAGAAAGAACAGAATCCATTGGTGAGAAAAAATTGAGAAATGAGAGAAAGAAATCAGCTATTAAAGGAAACTGATATAACCGATTTGAGAGCCACGGAGTACCATATCCGCCACTTAATCGGGGAGAAATGAATCCTACTTTTTGACAATTTTTAAAGACTTTGCGGAATGCATGTGCATCTTTAAACAAAGAGGGCCAGTAAAATTCTGACTGCAAAATCTTTACAGCTGTTTTCTTTAACAAAAAATGTCCTATGCACGTTTTAAAATAAGAAAATTTAATAACACTTTTTACCTTATCCTCAGATATGCATCTCGTATGTATCTAGTCACGAAAGTATTTCAAAAGATAAGAGTCATCTCAATAAAAAATTTTCACCTTATGTAGAAATTTCTTCTTATCTTAGTTACTTCATTGAGCTGACATCCCTCTTGTCACAAAAAAATTGATGATATTAACAAACCAAGGTACTGTAGTGGCAAAGAATAAAAATTCATCAAGAAAATAATTATTTATAGATATAGCCTCTATTGATGAATCTGTTGTCAGTCTTGACAAATAATCAGTGACAACATTTTTTGTGCCCTTCTTATCGTTAATCACAATGTTGAATTCTTGGAGTAATATGATCCAGCTTATCAACTTTGATTTGACATCTTTCTTTGACATTAGGTACTTCAATTCTTTGGGTAAGAGCTTCAATTTTATTGTGTGAATTTTATTTTGCTCCTCAACTTTCGATTTCCAACATGTGTTTTGTTTCACCTGTGAAGAATCGAGCAATGAATATATATTAGATGTATCTTGATCCATTTGTATAATCGATTCAAATGAATTAACCAGATAATTTTTTAGAGGATCAGAGATACTCCCTTCTTCGATGTGGTTTTTCCCAATAGTATCAATAAGGCAAACTTCATCACTTTCATCTTTTTTTTTTTTCAGGTGGCTATTTAAGCCTACTTAAGCAAGTTGAAAATATTTAACTTTAATGTCATATTTCCAAATGTCAGTTTCATCAATCCATTTCTACAATTAATTAAAGCATTAGAAGTTGCTAAAAAAATGGACGTCCTAAGATAACAGGTATTGAATTTTTTATTTCCATTGGTGGTGTGTCCAAAACAATAAAAACCACAGGATATATGAATTTATCAACTTGAACTAACACATCTTCAATGACTCATTTCGGAACTTTCACTGATCTGTCAGCAAGCAAAAGAGTTACTTCGGTTGGTTTTAACTTACCCAAATTTAGTTTTTGGTAAACTAAATATGGAAGTAAGTTTATACTAGTCCCAAGATCAAGTAATGCTTGCTCAATTTTATGTTCTCCAATAAAACATGAGATTGTTGGACAGCCAGGATCCTTGTATTTCAAAGTAGTATTATTTTGAATAACAGAACTTACCTGCTCGGCTAAGAAGTCTTTCTTTTTCACATTCAATTTTCTTTTAACAGTGCACAAATCCTTCAAAAATTAGTGCACAAATCCTTAAAAAATTTGGCATAAAAATACACCTGTTTAATTGCATCCAACAAGGGGATATTGATATTTACCTGTTTGAAAATATCCAAAATTTTAGAATTTTGATTCACCTTCTTAGGAATAGTTAACGCCTGAGGAAATTGAGGTGTTGGAGGAGATTCAATTTGTTCTTCGCTTGGTATAGGTTTAACTCCTTTTTTACACTTAGAAGTTGACTCATCGTCTCGTTCACAAGGATCAAGAATGAATTTTTCAACTACCTTACCATTGCGGAATGTACTGATTGACTTAACTTGATCCATGGTTTGACTTTTGGGATTTTCTTGTGGTTGAGAAGGAAATTTTCCTTTCTCTTAAATGTTGAGTGCAGATGCAAATTTTGCAAGAGTATCTTTCAAATTAATCATGGTTTGACTTGTTCGAGCGTTGATTGACTCTTGCTTTTCAATGAATAAATGCAATGTATCTTCAAGATTCTTTCTAAAAGGAGGAACATATAATGCATACCCTTGAGATTATTGCAAATTTTGTTGGCTATGCAAAGGTGGTTGTGAAGGTTGAGCGTGATTATCACTTCTTCAACTGAAATTTGAATGATTTCTCCAACTAGGATTGTAAGTTTGCGAATATGGATTTTGGGTTGGCTTCTTGAAGTTATTCAATGCATTGACTTGTTCATAGAGACATTTTTTGAAAGAGGACAATGTTGGATAATTGATAGTAGAATGGTCATTGGTCTCACAAATGTAACAAACAATTTCTTCAACAGATTTTAATTGACCAACTTTCTTCATTTCTAAAGCCTCAACTTTTCTAGCTAGAGATGTGAATTTTGCTTGAAGGTCATTATCTTCCTTAAGATGATATATGCCTCCACTAGATGCAGGGAATTGAGTCTTCCTGTAGCTTCGTAGGTACCAATGGTGTCCCAATTCTGTGCATTTTTTGCTAGTATGTCTAGGTAATCCATTGCCTCGTCAGGATCTTTATCCTCAAATGTTCCATTAAACATCATTTCTACCGTTTGTCTTTCTCTAGGTGTCAAGCCTCATAAAAATGTGAGACTAATCTCCATGTTTCAAAACTATGGTGTGGGCATGTGTTAAATAAATCTTTGTATCTATCCCAACATTGGTAAAAAGTCTCTCCTGATTTTTGCGTGAAAGTGGTGATTTGCCTTTTGCAAGAATTTGTTCTATAGGAAGGAATTTTTTTTTTTTCAAGAATTGTTGTTGTAATTCATCCCATGAATTAATGGAGCCAGACCTAAGATATTGTAGCCAAGTTTTTGCTTTGTCTTTTTTAAAAAAAAGGAAAAAGCTCAAGCCTGATGGTGTTCATACTATAGTTTAGGTTATTATATATGTGACAGATTTCCTCAAATTTTCTCAGATGCAAGTAAGGGTTTTCGGAATTAAAACCATGAAAAGTTAGTAAAAGTTGAATAATACCTGGCTTGAAATTGAAATTACACGCAACAGCAGGAAAAATTAAACATGATGGTGTGCTATTTCTTATGGGATTCATGTGTTCTCTAAGTATCCTAGGCCAATCTTGGTCATTATGTAGAGAATGGTTATCTTCTTGTTCATTAATTTGTTCAGCCATATTTGAAGAAGATAAAGATTTTCTTACTAATCTACCACTTGATATATGTGACCAAGCTTTCATGCATTAAAAAAATAATAACAAGAAAAAAAAATATCAATAACAAGTTAGGCAGGAGGCTCAGCCTTCCATTTAATAATAATAAGAAAAATAAATAAAAAGAAAGAAATATAAATAAAAAATAAAAGAGAGGAGGCTCAGCCTTCCATATAATTAACGAAGATGTAGGAGGCTCAGCCTTTCATATGATGAAAAAAAAAATGAAACAAAGAAAAAAGAACAAAAATAAAAAAATTGAACTTATACTCTAATTTTAATTTCCTAGTAATGGTGCCAAAAATTTGCTATGCTCTAATAGTTGTAACCCAAGTGTAGGTTGTCGTAAGTAATAAAATTTCAAGAGTCCGAGTATCGAACCATAAAGAAGTGAATTAAGAAATACAAATTACAGATTTTTAAGAAAGAAAGTTTTGGTGCAAGGTATGAACAGGTGTAAATTAAAATTAAAATTCAATTAAAATAGCTAAAGTTAGGGGATCCACTTTTAGTATATCGGTTATGATTAATTTTAGCCCATCTTATCACTCAATTGGTATCCACATATAAAAGAGGTCCCAATCGGGGAATTTAGTTAGTATTAACTTTTATTGATCTTAAAACGCCAACGCTTGCTAATGAGTTGAAGTATCCATCATGTCAACCTTTGTGGATAATAACTCAAGATTCCAATATAGCCGACAGAGCCATGTTCTACAAAGGGAATCAAGCAGTTTTTGTGTCAGTAATTGACTATGATGAATTAAGACTCCCACAAGAAGGAAAGTTAAATAAATTAAGGAAGAAAATACCGTTAACGTTATGATTCATTCAAATCAATCATAACCTTTATACCAAAAGCTTCACCTTTTCACGTTAGTAAAAGAAAGATTAGTTAGTCATAATAAAAGTAAACAACATGTAGAAAGATGAAATAAACATGGATTGAAAAATCAAAAGAAAGACAAGAAGAAGAACGAAAAAACACTTAGACAGAGCTTCGATATTGAAAACAAAAACAAAACTAAAGAACAAATGCTAAAGATGATACAAGAACATAAATGAGGCCTAAGAAATGACATAAATTCATCCTCCCCCCCAAGCTGCCTATTTATAAAGATTTTGGGGTGGGTGAAATGATAAAATAGTAAAATGTTAGTAAATAAAAATCAACAAAGACAGGCTGAAACTTCTTTTAATTTTTTAACTCTTTTAAACATCGAATCAGCTCTTCCTCAAATCACAAAACTTGTAGATCTATTCTTTAGCTTCGAATCGATAGCTTGCTCATTCAAATCGGACATCCGTAGCTCAAGTTATGATTTTTCTACCAAATCTGCTCTTCAGCACATGAAAGAACGAATGGTCTTATCTATAATCAGATTTTGGCAATGAAAATGATAAAACTAGCTCACAGAATGAAGCAGAATTGAATATCTATGTGTTGGGTTTCAGATGAATTTGAAATCACTCAGTTCGACGTCTACAACTCCAGATATGATTTTTCTCGTGAATAGTTGCCAAATGATGATTTCACCTACATAAAAAAGATGATTCCATATTAATATTAATGAACAGTAAACCACGTGTGTACAGTAAATACGCATATGAACAGTAAAATATGCGTATGAACAGTAAGTCAGTAAATAGTAAAAATGAACGTGATAGTAGCTCGGTGAAAAAATGCTTGGAATATAAAAATTAATTATACTCAAAGTATATAATGATGATTTAAACCCTTAATAGCAATACACTTATGAGTAGTCATCAAAAGGCAACTAAAATTTTCAATGGCGAAAATCCTTGTCACTAGTTAGGGGCAATTGACTAGTGACTATTTGAAGTGACTGACTTGCCTTGGGAATAACATGAGATGGAGCAATTGCTCAACCTAGCAATTGATTTCTTATTACTCCATTTTTTAGGAATTTTTTATTTTAATTATTAGGTATAAAATGAAAATAAAACTTGTTGGAAGTTTCATATGGGCAGTGGCCGACCACTATGCTCACCGTGTGTATCCCATGTTCATTGAAGTCCCTTGGTGACAACAACTCGACCAGGTGTTTCTGGGATGTTACTATTAAGAAACTCCTCACTCCGTTAAGCTTTTTGTTGCAAAGTTTCATGTTAATGTCAAGAGCCAGCTTATACTTTTCCATTCCACCATGTGGGAATCGCTAGATTTTGGTGTTGTCAAGTGAATATGGGCTGTGAATGGTGTGGAGAATGTAGATGGGGTCATCATAAATATGGAAGGTGGAGTCAAAACGATGAAGGAGTTTGGCTTATTGAGGGTCGAGGGAGCCTACAAAGACGTGGAAGGTGGTGGAGTAGGAGTAGAGGAATAAGTTGTCAATGGAGATGGTGGCGGCATACCAGTCATGGTGAGTGGATAAGGAAAAGAGCTTGGCTTCGGGATTCATGCGGATAATGTAAGATTACCTAGAAGCAACCATGAAAATTGAGATGAAAGGAGGGAATAGGTAGAGGAATAGGAGGCAGATGACTGCCATGGTTGATAAGCATCAAGAAATTAAGAATTCTATATAAAAAAAATATAGATGGAAAATGAGAAAATGAGGAAGAAGGATAGATAGATATGGTGTTATGTTTAGGTATGGACAACTGATGATAAATTGAAATTGAGATATTCACTGAAGGAAACTAGAAAGTTGTTGCCACTGAAAAGCAATTGAGAGGTGACTAAAAATTTCAGTCATTATTTAGTCGTTTAAAAAGTGAGCCCCACCAACTACTAGTGACTGAAGGACGACTGAATATACTTGGTAGTTGAATTTCAGTCCCCAATTAAATCATTTTCTTACATATCTCTTGTAGTGTTTTTCAAATTATTATTCAAAACCAATTCGAACTATCTAAATTATATTTTAGTTTATTCAATTTGGATTATTCTGTTCCTCTGTGTAAGACCTAGGCATATAATAAATGAAAAATATTAAAAATTTTTGTATCTCCTACCTAAAATTAAAGAAGGATCAATAACATATAGTCCAAAAATAGTAGGAAATAAATTTATACATGTAGAGTTAATATGGAAAATGGTGAAATATTTATTATTATTCATTCTATTCAATTTATTTAGTTTCAAATATACGATCGAATAACCAATTCAATAACAAAACATAAGATTTGGTTTTTGTGTGGAACAGGACAAACTAAAAAAATAACTGAATCATTTTTTCTAAGTGCAATTGATCTTTTTTATTTTTTTGGTTTTGTTGGAATAATGCTCATGCCTAATGGCAAGGTGGAGAGCTAGTCGCGATCTCATATGGTGGATGGTGAGACTCTCGGTTGACTGTGACTAGGAGTAGCGGCAGTGGCAGGGTGAGGAGTTTGGGCGGCAATAGGTTGGGGAATAAGCGTCTTTAAGAATGGCAAGTTGGTTCTGATTGTTAATTTAGCCAACTTTTGGGCAATTCCAAATGGTTTGTATGCTCATGGCCCAATAACATGTTAATTCATTTACTGTAATCCAAAATAAATTGAACCTCAATATTGGTTTGATCAATTTCATGTTAACCATTAAAAGTCTTATGATCCTTCTAGCTTGCATGGTTATCTAAGGTTTTGAAGTCCATTCCAGCTTATGATCTTGTTAGACCTTAAGGTGCTTATGACTTTTGACTATAAGGATCATCATTGATGATAAGTCCTGAGTTGTGAGGACATGTTAGAAATTTGGGAAAAGTATAAGTCTTAAAACCTTTTACATTTTTCCAAATTTCTAAAACTTCTTGACCTACCAAACAAATAGTAAAACATGTCATAGTTAACTCTGTTTGTCCTAAAAGTTTTACATTATACCAAATCAGTCATAAAAATTTTGGTCTTAATGAACAATAGTGATATGGCACTTAATGTCATTATATCCAATCATTAAATTGACACTTTTCAAATTTTAGTGGCTTGTTTTAAAATTTTATCAAAGTTTAGGGGTCATTTTGAATTTTCTTAAAAATGGTGGACTAAACTTAAAATTTTCAAATATATATATCTAAAAGGCCCAAATTGTAGATTTAAAAAGATTTGCGGCTCCATTATTATTTTTGCTTTGATAACCTAGTCTCGGATAAATTCAATATATGTAGCTTAGTATATTTTGTAAAAAGAAAGACACACTTTGCTTCATTCTTTGATTTCTCTGCTCCCCCAAATTTTGGAATAAAGTAATTTAAAGTTTGAAGGATAGTATGAGACTCCTATACTTAAAGTAGTAAAAAACTTCTTTAACCTGCTTCACATCATCATTGGTGAATCAACAATAAAATTTATTCCAATGGAATGGACCTAATTCCATTATACCAGACACAAGATTTCTAGGACGAGGATTCTGGCCTACTCTACCAGGACATTAATTCAACTTACTAGTGAAGCAGATTTTTTTCGTTATTCCAATAGTAATGGAGGTTTGATCAGTTTTTAATATTTTATATAACATAGCTTTACACTCCATTAAGCTCCAAATTGTTTTCTTTGTAAATTTGGGATAATACAACAGAGTCCTTAATTTTTAGAAATTATAATTTGTTGCTTATACGTTTTTAAAATTTCCATTTTATTCTCCAAATTTGTTGAGAAACTACAAAGACACCCCTAAGCTTTGATATAATTTTCAAGCTCCTAAATTTTGAAAAATGTTAGTTTGGCCATTGGAGATACTGATGTTAAGTGTCACATTATCATTTCCCATTAGAAAAAAGGGTTTGGACTCGTTTAGTGAAATGTGAAATTTTTAGGACTAATGGTGTTAACTATCATAAGTTTTAGGACTTGTTTGGTGAACCAATGAGGTTTAGGATTGATTTGGTAAAATATTTTAGGACTCAATTTATACTTTCCTCTAGGTCTTGTTGTGGATCCCTAGGACATTTTAGGCTTTCAAAGCATTGTGAATGTTCACGCTGTATTAGGTGTCCATGCCTAAGTCACTTTGGGTGTCATGGTCTCAATTCTTTTAGGGAAAATGACAAAAAAAAAATGCCCCTAAGGTTTGGATAAACTTCGAGTTTTACCCCCCCATGTTTTAAATGCCTACGCTTTCCCCCATTTTCTGTTTCAAAATACCTACGATTTCCCTCTATCAGCTTAACTTCGTGATTCACTATTATGAGAGAAAAGATAAAATAACTTATTTTACCCTCATAACCTCTTTTCTTATAAACTTTGAATCCTAAGCTTATTCATCTAACAAAAAACTTCTCCCTCCTTGATCTCTTCACGTCTGGAACCAAAAATTCATCGAACAAACCAAACAACGAAACGAATCAGATTCGCTGCCCTTATACCGTTGTCTCTCCCTGCCCTCACCCATTGAATTTCTCATTCTCACTCAAATGATTTTGATTTTGATGACCCGGTTAGAGCAATGAGAATTGACTGATCAAGAAACGTAGATTGTTTCCTCTCTCGCCCAGAAATCCTAAAGCCACCAACGGAAGGAGTTCCTTTCCATCATCCAGACGCCTTTGATGGCTAGGGTTCTACTGAGGCGAAGCTAGGCCTGGGTCTAAATGGGTATTGACTTCGGATCTCTTGACGATAGCGGATTATCTCTGGCGGATTTTTTATGGGGTGATTTTTTTTTTCTGGGATAATTTTTCTGGATTTCTTCCAGGTTTCATACCGCTTGCATCTCTTCTCCATCATCTCCGCTCGTATCTCTGCTCCCATCTTTGCTCAAAATTGTTTGACGGCGCCTGGGAATCGTAGCATCTCCAATTACGCATCGAAATCGTCGGTTACTTCTTCGAAACCTCTGCTCGAAATAGTCAGTTGCTTCGTCAGCTACACCGATTCGGGACGCTCTGGTTTCTTGTTGATGCTCTAGTTTCTCGCGATGCTTCGAGAATTATGCGCTGTTGCTCCCCTCCCCAATTGTTCGCAAGATCGATTCCTGCATCCCTAGCTGTTCGCGAGATCGATTCCAGCCATTCACCATCGCGAGATCGATTCCAGCCGCTCACCGTCGGTCGGCCATCGGATGTTGGGAGACAAGTCAGAGACCATCAGTGGACCATCGGACTTTTGCTCGTTCTCAGGACTGAGAAACGGAGAGGAGGGAAGAGGGAACAGATAATGGCGGCGTGGAGGACGAGGACTTGTTTATAAACCCAGTTTCCAACGATGTAGAAGCTAGAGACAGAGGAGAACAAAGTTATATGCATAAGTTTGGGGGATGAAATTATCGAAATAAAGAGTCTGGGGGGGAAAACGAGTTTTTCCTTTTTTGTTTTAACAGGTTATTAACATAGTTAAGGTTCGAGGGGGTAGTTGTTGTAGGTATTTGAAACAGAGAAGGGGATTTTTTGTAATTTTCTCATTATTTTAGTTGTCAAAAAAATCAAGTTAAGTCTGCAAAAGGTAGCCGGTAATGATATAGGTCTGAAGTTGCTGCGAACACCAACTTGGTTCCTAATCCTGGTCAATTGGGCCATAGGTTATTTCAAAGCCCAAAATTATCGGCATAAATCACCTTGGGTATGAATTGGCGGAGTCATCATCATTTTCAAATTAAACCCAAGTCCCAGTTGGCCCTTAAACTATCATAAATCTAACTTTTCAATATCTATATAAAAGTTGATTCCCAAATAACCCCTAAACTTTTAAAGTTTTACCTAATTGGACCATGGGTGGCCACATTAAATATGGCTCTGATTTGTGTTTAGTAATTTAAATTAGTTCAATTCGATTAATTTACCTACTAAAACTTGTGGGGGGCGGTTTCATTATAACGTCCTGGTTAGATTCTAAAATTGTCCACTTTTGTTTGCCATCCAAGCTGCCCACCCACCAGCAACAATGATCACTGCTGACCATCGAGGGCTAGTTGGACTTAAGCCCAGAAGTTGGGTAAAAAGCATAATTTGTCACAAATTTTAACCATCATTGCAAATCAGTTCTCAACCTTTATTTTATTGTAAATTTGTCTCAAATTTTTATAATTCATTGCATATTGATCTCTTACCCTGGGCAGACACATTGAAATCCGATTTGCAAAGATGAAAAATTGATAGTTTAAACGGTTCATTAACTGTTAAAAAATTATAACACAGTTTGAGTTTATGGGAAAATAGTTACTGAACAATTTAAATTAAAATATTGAAAGTTGATGTCAAATAGATTATGAGAGTTAATGAATTTAAACTATCAATTTTTTCTCTCCATAAATCAAGTTGTTGTGCCTGCATAGATATGAACCAATATGTAATAAATTATAAAGAAATGGGACCAATTTGTAATAAAATGGAGGTCGAGGTCGATTTGCAATGACAATCAAAGGCATGGGACCATTAGTACTATTTTACCTTCAAAAGTTCAAGGGCTAATTCAGATCTAATTAGGAATTTTAGGTTTTTTTTTTCAAGTTCAAATCCGTAAGAACCAAATTCATGTAATGCACAAAACGCATGTGTAACATTGTACGTGCTATGCTTTTCGTAGATACCCACAAGAAAGAAAAAGTGAAGGAAATTGAAGGGAAACTGGTATAATTTATAATTGTGAGATGATATGATAAGAGTGATGGGCAAAACAAAGTGGATCCAAGCCTGAAGCAAGGAAATATGAATATCATTCCATGTCGTGGAAGCCCATTAGCATTTAGCGGATACAAAAGAAAAAGTGCGTCCGCAACATTGCAACCTTGTTGTGTATTCGGATACCCTCGTTCGTGATTGGGGTTTGACTTTTCAGGGGCGCAATGTGCACTTTCTTGCCAAATTGTGGCTTGATGTCCTCCAGATTTCAAGAAGTAGGTACATTCTCCTATGGTCTTTCCTTAGTACGTCTTTACTACATGTACTTTGTATATGCTTTTGTGTATAAAAAAAAAAAAGAAGGACTTTCACCTATTTATCTTCCAAATGTTGCTTTCCTCATATCTCTTAAAAAATTTAGGGTTTAAATTAGGTAACGGAATGACATGATGACAGACACATCCTATACATTTATTGCTGTAGGCCCCCATCCCATGCATTTGTCATCTTGTTATGTTGTCACCCTTCAATTTTTTCAAAATTTATACCCAACAAAATGAGAATCTCTTTTCAGAAAGTTCATGCACTCCATCCCACCTACCCCTAGTACAATGATAAAGCGACACTTACGATGGGTGGGGTCAAAAGTTCAACTCTCACCTTCCTCATTACTTCACATGATACCACTACAATACTGGTTTTGGTATTTTTCAAGTCCTGAGAAAGTTGGCATCAGTGCTTATATTATAGAATCTCTCTAACCCTTATATGTCACCCTTAAATTTTCCCAAAATTTAATAACAAAATATAATAACATTTTTGTGTAAAAAAAATCATATGCTCCATCGTTCTCATAATAGATGAAATATTTCTCTGGGTACAAAAATTAATATGTGTATAACTTATGTGTTATTTGCATTTTTGACCTTGAAATTAAAATTATTTTTTTATTTTGATTATTGAGAATTTAAATGAGGATTTATAAAAAATGCATTTTTAGGTTTTATTTAATGAGAGTTTAGATAAGAATAATAAAGTACATTATATGTTAAAAACTTTCTAGAAAAAATTCAATATTCTCAGCATGTTCAAAAAAAAAATTCCCATTTTCTTTTTCTTAGATGAATATAAAAATTAACTTATAAAAATTAATTAATTTCTAAAAATATATTTAATGGATCATTAATTCATAAAGCTTTGGCTTTTGAATAATATTTATTTAGATTAAATCAAAGTAAATAAAAATAATAGATTTATTTTTAATAAAAAAGAAACAATAACTTAGAATTAAACTAAGAGTAGCGCCTCTTCCTCGAGTGACAACAAGGAGTTCGGAATGTTCAGGTAGAGCACGGTTGGAGGTTCAACTTCCACCCTATCCATTTTCCTATATAATGCTATTCAAATTGGCTTGGATGCCTTTTGGATTTTGAGCAAATTGGCGTTTCCCTTTACCATTTAGATATATTACCTCCTAACTTTATATACTTGTAAACTGTTTTGGATTATTAAAAAAAAATAAAAAAATAAACAAAAAATACATACTTTTTTTAAAAAAATATCTCTAAAATGTTTTCATACTTTTGAATACAAAATTTTAATTAATATAAAAATTAATTGAATGACTATTATATATAAAAAAATATTTACTAATAACCCAATTTTGAAAATTACTGCCGAATTCATTCGACCCCTCGGTGGTGGTCTTCGGCGCTTTCCTGCCAGAGTTGCTCCACCCAAAGCAGGACGTGTTTACTTCTCATTTCCTTTCACATTGCTGCCCCTTCCAGACTCTTACAGTATTTTATCTTCTCTCGTCTTACCATCACACTTGCCTCAGTGCCGGGGCGGATTCAAACACGGCTGCTAGCGGCAGGTCTTCCCCAAAATGATAAAATGTCGTACATAAATATAATTCTGTTTTCCCTTTAAAATTTTCTAAATTCCTTTATAACAAGCACAATTTAAAAAAATATTTATTTTAACTCTTCTTTTTGATAAAAAAAAAAAACCTGGATCCCTTCATTGCTTGTTCATACGAACGAAAGTTCTTGTGTTCGACCCTCTTTTCTTAACATTTTTCATTTATAAATGACTTCTCTTAGAATGGTGGAACAAGGTTAGGAGTGGCACATGTGATGTCACAATGTGGAGCTAAGTGACATTTCTTGTTCACGTAAATAACAAATTTTTTTTCTTTAGGAAGTTACAAGAAGTTTCTTTTTGTAGGTTTATCTAACCTACACATTGTTTCTTTATTTTTGAAACTCAAACTTTACCTCTACTTGTTTCACATGTTTAATAACAATTCTTTAAACTCTATTTTAAACTATCTGAAAACTATATTTTATCAATTTTGAGTTGTCTAAATTTCTTTTATTGTTAATTGACATTTAAAAAAATTTTAATTTTTTTTTTACAAATAAAAAAATTAATAATTTAACATGTCTATTAATTGTAAAGAAAATATTAAAAAGATTAAAATTACTAAAAGATAATTATTAAATAGTAGTACTAGTGTAAAGTTAGAATTTCAAAAATTGCTCTAAAACAAAATAAAAAAATAGGTATAAAATATAGGCTAATAAAAATAATGGGTGCCAAGCTGGGTGACGGTTTGATGATTAAAGAGAGAAGTTTTTTTGTTTCTATCGGTAAAAAATTTGTGCATTATGTAGATCGAATTTGAATAAGTAATTCATTCAATGACTCCTCTTAATTAGGAGGGAGGTCCAATACTTAAAGTAGAAATCGATTTGAATAACAATAATTATAGTTTTACCAATATCGACGGGCTTTTTAATTTTCTTTCTTCCTCATAGAAAAAATAATTTAATTAAGTGGGATACCATTTATATATCCACGTCATAGAGAAACTAAGCTAATACAAAAAAAAAAAAAAAAAGAAGAAGATTTTGTAGGTCAATCCACCTCTGGAGCCAGGAGTGGTTCCTCTGTATTTCCTTTTTCTTTTTTGTTTTTCCTCTTTCGTGAAGAAACGTTCGTCTTCATTATTCACAAGAATCACAACCCACCAATATGTGTCCATCCCCAGTGTCTTGGTGTGAGGAAATGTCTATCCAGTTTGTTGATAAAAAAAGAAGAATCAGGGATTGGGGGCCCAACTCAGGCCCCACTGCAAATGAGATCAGATCCACACCCTCGCTTTACAAATTCTCTTTCAGGTCACTTAACTAAACCCAATCAATAGAAATCAACTCATAGTCTTTTTTGCTTCCACACTCTGTTTTCCTCTGTTCTGCCACCTTATAAGTTCTAGTCCTCAGCTACCTTTCTTCAGCTCCGAAGCCTTTGTCACAGAAGCAACAGCAAAGCCAATAGCTCAAAAATATGGCTCGTCTGCACTTGCTGGGTCTGTTTGTTTTGAGCTTCTCCGCCCTGTTTGCGGCCGTCGAGCCCCGCCTGCCCCATCGCGGCTCCAGCCGCGGCATATTCGACTGGATCAATCCCGTTAGACAGCCCGCGAACGAGGTTGGAATTTGCGCTTCTTCCGTGACCATCTATGGCTATAAATGCCAGGAACACGAAGTAAGGCACTCTAATAAATCATTAGCAAATCAATGAACAAGAAATTTTACAAGAAGCACTAGAGTGATATTTATTTCTTCAGGTGACAACGGCAGATGGGTATGTCCTTAACATGCAGAGAATTCCGGAAGGACGTGTTCGGGTTGGTGGAAATGTGAAAAAGCAGCCTGTTTTAATTCAACATGGTGTTCTTGTAGTAAGTTCTTACTCATTTGTTTGGGTTTATTTCACCATTTTCCTCTTAAAAATTCCTTTTCTTCTTCACATTTTATTATACTGGCCAATTCGTTTCATCTAAAATCAACTGATTTTTTTTTAACTTTTTCATCTTTTTTACGTGAAATCAATTTCATTTGAAAGTCAATATTATGTAGATGCAATAATCAATTTGAAAGTAAATTTTTAAGATGTTATTAAATTTTTATGAATTTTTCTTTTTTAAGACTTGAAACTAGAAAAATTCATAAAAATTTAGTAAGATTATAAAAATTATATTTTTAATTGATTATTGTAGCTACATAATATTGACTTTTAATTAAAATTAGTTTCAAGTAAAAAAAATATAAAAATAAAAAAAAATCATTTTATAGTCAATTGGCTAAAGTTGAAACGAATTGGGTGTTATATGTTTTGTTGCACCTTGTGGCCATGTAACAAGCACTTAATTTCGTTAAATAATGGGTCCTTGTAAAGGCAACACCTTTTTCTTTTTGCTTTCTCTTTATTAAAAAGAGACAGACAAATAGAGAGCCGTTTCCTGAACCATGTCTACAATCTATAGAGCTGTTTTCCTTAGCTCAGGTTCAACTACCAAATTCGAGTGGGCCTTTCGGCTAACTTGACTTGCGACCCAAGCAACTATCAAAACAAAAGGCGTATGTAGCTTTTTCATGTCCAAGTGGTTCTGAATTTTTGTTTTCTAAGCACTTTCTAGGGCAAAACTCAAGGGACTCTGTCTGTGCCAAAAGCAAAAAGCTGCACGTTTGTTCGCCTCCACGGGGAGTGGGCGCTGGCACGCGAGAAACTTGTGGGGAGGGGCCAAATTGGTTAAATTACACAGGCTCAAATCTAGAGGAACATAACTCCGACAATTTCTATTCCTCTAACTCATGTTCTTTGATCCATTTCAATTTTTTTATTTAAATTTATTTATATTATTATTTATTAAAAAAATTAAAAAAATATAGATTAATTGATATGAATTGTTAATAATGCAAGGAATTCAAAACAAAAAGAGAATTATATATGCACCCGCGGCTTAGTCCGCTTTAGAGATGCATGCTTTTTAAGACTTTGGCTTGAGTTCAAGTCACTGCATGCAACAAACTCATTATCTCTTATGACGTTTCTACTTCACTGATACTGTGCAAGTGAGTGATTAAGCAGCACTGTTGGTTGGCTTTTCATGTAAACATTGTAATTATGATACGTCTTTTGGCGCATGGCTCAGGATGGGATGACATGGTTGTTGAACTCGCCGGAGGAAAATCTGCCGATGATTTTGGCTGATCAGGGCTTCGATGTGTGGCTTGCTAACACAAGAGGCACCCGGTTCTGCAGGAAACACACATCCCTGGACCCCAACCAGCAGGTTCATACATTTCTTCATCTTCTTTTCCAACATATCTACCACTTGCTTTATGCATTTCTATGTATGTGGGTGCGCGCACATGTACACATACATCTTATGTTTTCAGTACTTCTCTTTAAGCTGTTTTGAAGCTATGTTTGATTAAGTTTATGTACATGGCAGGCTTTCTGGAACTGGTCATGGGATGAGCTGGTGGCGTATGATTTACCGGCTGTTTTCGACTTTGTTTACAGCCAAACCGGGCATCAGAAGATTCACTACATTGGACATTCCTTGGGAACTCTGATAGGCTTAGCTTCCTTATCTGAAGGAAATCTTGAGGACAAGATAAAATCGGCTGCCTTCTTGAGCCCTGTTGCCTACTTGAGCCACATGAACACTGCACTTGGTGTTGTAGCTGCTAAAGCCTTCGTTGGAGAGGCGTGTATCACAAATAATAACTTCTACTTTCTTTGCAAGTGTCTAAGAGCTCAATAATCCTCTAAAGTGGACTTTTTTTTTTGTGGCTCATTATCAACAGATCACTACATTGTTTGGAATGGCAGAGTTCAATCCAAAAGGGTGAGGACCAGTTTGAATCAGTATTACCTTTCCTGTGCTTCAAGCTACAGATTTCATATAGTATAAGGTGACATGCTAAAACTTGGGTTCTTAATTTCCTCTTTTCTTGCCTTTTCAACAGAGAACCTGTAGCAAATTTTCTCAAATCCCTATGCTCTTACCCGGGAGTCGATTGTTACGATCTACTAACTGCACTTACCGGTAAGAATTTCAGAGAAACATCCTTGCTAATGTAGCAACAGCTTGTTTATTACTTACACTTCCTTTCTCTTTTAAGGCAAAAACTGTTGTCTTAATGCTTCAACTGTTGATCTCTTCATAAAAAACGAGCCTCAGTCTACAGCGACCAAGAACATGGTGCATTTGGCACAAAGTAAGCATTAAAAAGTTATAGTTTTTTTGACTCGTTTCGATCTGTTCTATGTGTTGATGAGAGGCTCTAAATTCTAATCAAGTTGGTGTTAAGAATACAGCGGTTCGAGATGGGGTGATTGCAAGATATGACTATGGCAGAGAAGACTACAATCTGATGCATTATGGGGAGGCCACACCCCCAGTTTACAACCTCTCCAGCATCCCGCATGACCTCCCAATCTTGCTCAGCTATGGTGGCCGGGACGCGCTCTCGGACTCCCGGGATGTGGAGCGCTTGCTCGACCAGCTCAAGTTCCATGATGTGGGCAAGCTCACAGTTCAGTACATTGAGGACTATGCTCATGCAGATTTCATTATGGGGGTCACCGCCAACGCTGTTCTGTATAGCCAAGTTGTTTCCTTCTTCAAAAACCAGCAATGACCGAAATGACCTCACGCATCTGTAGCTCGCGCATTTGAGCTTGCAATAAAACATTCAACAAATCTTTAAAATTCATGGTTGCAGAACGGTATCTTGCATCACAAGTGACCTGCGTTAAATGATCGGGGCAAACAGGAAAACCAGACAAACAAGATAAAAAGCTGATATTTTCCTATTTTCTACGAGGAAGCCCAATTCCATTTCCAATTCTACAGGATGGGCCTCATTCAGGAGACCCGACTCATCTATACTAGTTTTATTTTGAAGAACTGTTTGGATTTTCTTTTTCGAAAAAAAAAAATGCTAATCAAATTAGTGATTAGGAACCAAATTGAAGAATAAAACAGAATCTTAACCCTTGCAAACTTCTTCGTTTTAAAAGATTACAGACGTTTGGTCCAGAGTTTTAAGGTTTAATTACATATTTGTAGATGAATTAGGGTTAAAGGTTGTGTAGCTTATGAATCGTTTGGGGTTTGTACTTACTGGTCAGATCAGAGCTCGAACTTGCAATATTTTTAATTACATTGCAATATTTAGGCGAATTTGTGATTGTAGCCAAGGAACCATAAGGACGTGGAGTTTGGATGTGAAAATGTTCCATTTTTTCCCCAAAATTTTATTTACAATTTTTTTTTTGGGCAAAAGTAGGGTAAAGGATATTTTATAGAATATGAAAGGAGAAATATTTGCTTTTATTTTATTTTTGACCCAAAAGATACCAAAACCGACATTAAGGTAGAGTAGCATTGTATGGGGAAATGAAGGAGTTCCTTTGCTATTTTTTCGGATCGGTTGGGACTTTTCAAAAGTTATGTATAATAAGATGTTTCAGAAAAAAAAAAAAAAGGAGAGAGAGAGAGAGAACATCAAAGTTAAAGAACTCTAAACTATAATTCTTAAATGATGCTCGAAATGAAAGTTTGTTTCTAAAAATTTGACCCAAAAACAAATAAGGAATGGAAGAGAATAGTGGTGTAATTTGTTTCTAAAATTAATAAGATAATGAGATTGTCGGAAAGTAATTAAGAATGACATTTTGGGTACTAATAATATAAAATCTAAAATTTAATTATACTAACTTTTGTCCGATCATCGACATCAACCAGCAAAATTTAAATTTTATTATGCATGTGTATGGTAGCATTTATTAGTTTTCATATTATATTCCTATTTATTTTTAATCTACAAAATATTATAAAACTTGAAATCAATATGGGTAAGTCAAATATGCCACTGCACCTTATTTTATATTTCATTTGTCTCATTAAAGAATGATAAGTATTTTTTTTTTTGACAATTAAAAAAATGTTGACTTGTTTTTCTTTCTAAAAAGTTTTTAATATTTAATTTACCTTACTACAATTATTTAAACTCTCTGCACAAAACCCCAAAATTGTACAAACCCTAAAAAGATCTTTTTTTTTCTTCTAATCCTTATTTAAACTTTTACTACACAAAACCTTAAAAAGAATTTTTTGTTATTTTAGCTTTAGGACTCAAAAAAGAAAGGGAACATAAATTACATACATATGAATCTTCGTATATAAAGAAATGTACATTCAAAATTGAATGAAGGGAGTATAAATTTATATTCCAATAATACTATTTATTGTATAAAACATGTGTAAACGAGGTAAATTTAGTTTCTCGCTAAAATTAGAGATATTTGCGAATCAAACAATAAATATGTAAGAACTCGGTGTACAAAAAAAGTGAGATATGTACAAATCATGTGACATAAATGTACAAATATCATAAAATTATTATTGATATATTTAATTGTATATATGAGTCAAACCTTTTATCTTAAAAGCATGTGTAGATGTATCAAAACAAGCTTCCTTTTATCTTAAAAGCATGTGTAGATGTATCAAAACAAGCTTCCTTTCAAATCAAAGATATGTACAAATTGAGTGACAAATATATATGAATCTAATACACAAAGAAAGTGAAAGATACAATAAAAACAGTCATGGATACCATACAAATCTTGGAAACCTATGTACAAATAAAATCCTAAAACGTTATTACCTACACACACACACACACACACACACACACATAAATTGTCTTATATCTACATAAATTTATATTTATTTGAACATAATATTGATATTTTTATACAATTTATGCATAACCTTATATTTTCATAAATGAAATGAAAATTGGGTAAAAATTAAAAAGAAAAAAATTAATTTATAGTAATAAAGTAGGTATTTTTTTTGGACTATTCAAAAAATGTTGACCTATTTTTCTTTCTATTTTTTTTAATATTTAATTTACCTTACTACAATTATTTAAACTCTCTGCACAAAACCCAAAATTGCACAAACCCTAAAAAGATCTTTTTTTTTAATCCTTATTTAAACTTTTACTACACAAAACCTTAAAAGAAATTTTTTGTTATTTGAGCTTTAGGACTAAAAAAAAAAGAACATAAATTACATACATCTGAATCTTCGTATCTAAAGAAATGTACATTCAAAATTGAGTGAAGGGAGATAAATTTATATTCCAATAATACTATTTATTGTATAAAACATGTGTAAATGCGCATATCTTAAAACATGTACAAAAAAAGTAAGATATGTACAAATCATGTGACATAAATCTACAAATATTATAAAATTATTATTGATATATTTAATTGTATATATGAGTCAAACCTTTTATCTTAAAAGTATGTGTGGATGCATCAAAACAAACCTCCTTTCAAATCAAAGATATGTACAAATTGAGTGACAAATATATATGAATCCAATATACAAAGAAAGTGAAAGATACAATAAAAACAGTCATGGATACCATACAGATCTTGAGAAACCTATGTACAGATAAAATCCTAAAAAGTTATTACCTACACACACACACACACACACACACACACACAAATTGTCTTACATGTACATAAATTTATATTTATTTGAACATAATATTGATATTTTTATACAATTTATGCATAACCTTATATTTTCATAAATGAAATGAAAATTGGGTAAAAATTAAAAAGGAAAAAATTAATTTATAGTGATAAAGTAGTGATATGTATAATCTGAATGACAAATATGTATAGACTCAATGTACAAATAAAGTTAAGAAAGTATATCAGTCATATGTGTACAAGTTCTACCAGCCATCCAAAAAATATACATGAACAATGTCAAAACATACTTCCTCAAAATTATAGACATGTATAAATCAAATAACTGGTATGTATGTTTGGCATGAGACAAATGCATTTATTCACTTTTATTTTTATACATGTTATACTTTGATGCTCCATTAAAATTGTTCCAACATTTTTTTGAAAGCATATAGTTTGATGACATTCTACATATCATTTTCTCATTTGGAAAAGAGTACAAATATTAGGGATAGATAACTAGTTTAGCACCTATATGGCCCAAACACCTCCAATGCATCACCTCACCATTGCTGGCACATCCAGCCCGTGATGGAGGAAGTTTTCTTAAGTTTATTTTAACTTTAAGGAGTTGCCTAAAGACATGAAGTAATAAAAAACATTATTTTAACACTAATTTTATATAACTATATTTATTTATTTGTTTATTTTTTAAAATAATGACTGATATTTATTTCACTGCTAATGATGAAATACTCTGAAACAACACGTTATACTCATATTTTTATGGTATTTACAAAATTATCATCACACCATGAACTTAAATTTATTTGGAGGAAACAGCACTTCACAAAACAACACATTTATTTGAAGAGAATAACATTTCTTAATAAATCAAATAATATTGTTTACGTACAATATTTATTTTGAAGTCAATAATATTTTACAAAACACCACATTTGTAAGAATGAAAAAACACTTTTTGTTGAATAGACCAATATCATTTTTGAATAATACATATTATAAAATGAACAACATATTAAAGAACAACACATTTGTCTGAATGAAACAACATTTTTTATTAAATCGAACAACATTATTTATGAATTTTATTTCTTATGAAATTAACAAAATATTATAGAACAACACATTTATAAGAATGGAAGAACACTTCTTACTGAATGGAATAACATTATTTGTGAATAACACATATTACAAAAATTAACAGCATATTACAGAACACTTTTCTATGAATCAAATAATATTATCTATGAACAATATTTACATTATTTACGTACATCTCACTTCAACAGTATTTACAAAAATGTCATCATGCTTAAATAACACATCCTATGAAAATGAACAACACTTTTTATTGAACGACACAACAAATTATTGCATATTACAAAATAGCATAATGTATGAACGAAACATTAGTTCTTACTAAGTGGAACAACACCATTAGCAAACAACACATATTACCAAATGGACACATACATTTATATGAACAGAACAACACTTCTACTGAATGAAACAATATTATTTACAAAAAACACATATTACAGAATGAACAACATATTACAAAACAACACTTTTGCATGAGTGGAACATTGCTTATTACTAAATGGAATAACATTATTTACAAATAGCACGTCTTATGATATAAACATCATATTACAAATATCACATTTGTTTAAATAAAATAACATTTTTTATTAAATGAAAAATTGTTTACAAACAAAAAATCTTACAAATGAACAACATATTATAAAATAATATATTTGTATAAACGGAATATCATTTTTTACTAAATGGAACAACACATAAATCATTAAAAAAAATCTCTGTAATTTAACTCTTATTTTCTCCTTCTTGTTGTCTTTTGCCATTGTTTCTGCAAACCCCCTTTTCTCTTCCCTTTGTCACAAACAAATGTAGACAAATCATCTTAGTCTTAGATCAAAATTTATTTAGAATTTTCTATTATCAATTTTCTCCATTTTTCTCTTTCCCCTCCTCTCACTTTGGGCGGCCGTTTCCATGGCAAAAGGGTAATGAAGGCACCTTTCAAGACAAATTCCACAGCAATTTGTCAAAGATGTTTTATGATTTAGTAAGAAATGTTGTTCCTTTTAGGCAAATAAGTTGTTCTATGAAGTGTTGTTTTCCTCAGATAAATATGTTATTTTGTAAATTAATGTTCCCTTTAAACAAATGTGCTGATCAAGATGCGATAACAATATCATAAATATCACAAAAATATGAGTGTAGCATTGTACACTAGATGCACAAAATAGCTATTCTTATTTAATACACATGAACGTCCCAACATTATTAGATTAATCTTGATTCTGTCACTACTCATAAGGGTAAAATTATATATTTAATTATTTTTTGTTCATTTGTTATTATTAATAACTTATTTTTTTTATTTAAGACAAGAAGTCAAGTATTTATCGTAAGTTCATGGGTATGGGTCTATGACTAAATCTAATAGCCAAAAATACCCTTTTAGCCCTTGAAATCGGTTGACTAGGATACTTAGCCTCTTGAACTTGAACTTGGCCCAACTCAACCACTAAACTTGTATAAATGCGTCAATCAACTCATTTGACCTGCACGTGCCATAACGTGATTTAAAAACATGTAACACCGTTCATCCTCTGAGGTTTGGTGAAACATAAAAATATTTAGGATTAGAATTATAATATCATATGAATTATAGGGAGTACATCTGTAATTTCTTTGTACAAATAATAAGAGAAGGAAAAACGATAAATCCATCCCAAGCTTTATGTTATTTCTATGATATACCTTGATTGTATGAACTTTACAAATAAGCCATCATCCTTATCAACAGCCTTCAGCTTCCAACGCCAGAATGGCAAAGTCTGATTACAGCATTGACAGTGCCATTTCTTTGATATACCCATTTATACATATCTGATTGCTTCTTGATCTAGAAGTTCTCCCTTTTGATCACTGGGTTTGCTCCATATCAGGTCGCGATCTGAATTTGAGCCCCATATTCTCTCGCTTTGTTGCTCACTGGATTTATTGGTGTGGATTCAGATGTTTCTTATGACAACAAGAACGGCAAAATGAGCATGCATGGATTTGAAAATAATCGGGCCTGAGATTCTTGTTGTTGTTGATAAAGATTTTTCTCAATTGGGTCCGTTGAATTTGTTTGAGGTTTGCGATTCCTGTTGTTGCCAACAAAGAATCGGGTTCACGATTTCTATTGTTGCTTCTTTCAATTGCACAAAGATGTTGCAGTGATTGAGCAATACACCTCCTCAAAATTCTTGCACTATCCTGCTAGAATGACAAAGGAAATGAATTGGGCAATGATGACTAGTCTAATCATTCAAATCTTATAACCATAAAATAGGATCTCCAAATTCTTGCACAAAAAAGGTAGGGATTGTCAATTTTTTGGTGTTTCTCGTGGTGGTGCAAGCAGAGGGTGAATGGCGCTAGGTCACGTGATTGCATTTGTGGGTCAAGAAGTTGACTAAGCCATTTAACCAAGTTCAAGAGCTGAAGGAATATTTTACCAATCTAATACTACATTGAAAGTAGTACAATTCATAGGTATTAATATTTGATTCCAAACTTGGAAATTATGACCATTTTCCCCATATATGCATAATACGTGCTAGATTTTGGTCTTAGCTAGAGTTGCTAAGAGATTAGCTGTCACACAAAATATAGACCTCGGATCTACCAATGACCACCAGAAGATATGCATATATACATATCTATGTCGGGGCAGAAATATCACATTCGACAGGAGTCATCTAGTTAGGTTTAAGGAGTATAAAATAGTTAAGAGGAAGATGTCTGAATATCCCAAATACCCACCTTGTGTCGGCCCTATTTGTGGAGCCTCTGGATGTTGCAATGGTACGTACTACTCTAATTCTACCCCTTTCTTACTTTTCTTTCATTTACATGATAATATGGTATGGTTACACAGTCAGTTATGATTCAAGTTCTAATTTATATTTGGGGATTTCTTCCGGTTAAGTACCTATTGGATGGATAGAGTAGGCATAAATAATTTATATTTATTTTTCTTTTATTTTAGAGGAGGTAGATTAGATAGTATAAGTTAACTTTTAACCCAAAACTAAGTTACTATTTGTGTTTTAGACTATATGAATAATTAGTCCTCTTAAGGATGAATTGCACACATATGCTGAATGTTTAAAACTAATTAAACTTTTATTTTTCAGATTTGAAAATCTACTCTTTCCCCCACATTTTCAAAGACCCACAGGGAAAGATATATATATATATATATATATATATATATATATATATATATATATATATATATATATATATATATATATATATATATATATATATATATATATATATGTCATTTACTAAATGGTGAAGATTTAATAATTTTAATTGTTTATTAATTCCAAAATTTTAGACATTATGAATTAATTTATCTGGAAAACTTTTATAGAACAATTTGAATTAGTATTCTAAGAGTTGATCATAGATATTCATAAAAAAAGCCTGGGAACAAGAGTAGCTTCAAACCGAGCATTTTATAAATTGTAATCAGGGGAAGCGTAATTATTGTCATTTTTCTTTTTCTTCTTTTATCCGGCCACTAGTTTAACACATAATTTTGTGTCTTGACTCTTGAGGGATCCAATGGGTGAATGACACTATTGGTCCCAAATCTTTAAGTGTCGTTGCAAATCTGTCCTCAGCCTTCATTTCATTGCAAATTAATTGCAAACCTTTATAATTCCTTGCATCTTGGTCCCTAGAGCTAGGCAAGACTAAGTTGTTATAAAAACCCAATTTACAAAGAAGAAACTAATAATTTAAATAGTCTATTGATTGCTAACAAATTACAACTCAATTTGAATTCATTATAAGACAATTACTGAACAATTTAAATTCATTAACTCTCATTTAACTGTTTGATATCAACCTTTAAATTCTAATTAAAACTATTTTTATAACTGTCTTTTCATAAATTTAATCCATGCAATAATTTTTTGACAATTAATTAGATTTTCCAAAATCTTCCAATAAATTGATTGTAAAAATCTTTCAAAATATAGAAATGTTGTAAAAATTTTGGGACTGTTCACAATAGTTATGTTTTATTCTTTATAGGATGGGAGGAGTACTTTAAAGACATAGTTTTTGCCAATAGCTCTTTTAAATGACATTTATTTTAATATGGTGGATGCAGGATTTAAGTCAGAATGGCCTGAATTGGTTGGGCAAAATGGAGTAGCCGCGAAAGGAATAATAGAAAAGGAAAATCCAGCTGTGACTGTTATTCTACTAGTTCCTGGTGAAAGAGGACTTACCGATTTTTGTTGCAACCGGGTGTATCTTTCTGTTGACGACAAAGGAGTCGTCCAAGAGAAACCTAAAGTGAGTTAATTACCTTAATAGTACTCCAGCTTTTCGAATCAGTACTTCTATTGCTACTTCTATTTCTATGAAGGCAATGGAGAATAAGATTGTAGCTCAACAAACTTATCCATGTGCAATAAAAAGATCATTCTGAGTGAAATATGTATGTTTTGTTACAAATTTGAGGAATTAGGGATTTATAGCTCATCAAATATATTAGAATTGGGGAAAAACTGGATAGTGATGTAGAAATAAATATCGTGGCATGTGTCATTATGTGCCATGTGTGCAGCGTTTGGTTCTTACCACTTCCAAAGTTTTTGTGGCTGAGTATGGGACGAGGTTTATTACACCATGTTTGATAATGTAAATCATGATTACTTTTAAGAATTCAAATTGAAGCGAAGGGTAAAACTTTGAGAAGCAAAAAAAAAAATATATTAGGGGAACGGTTTGGATAATTAACTTAACCTGTTGGCGTGAAGTGTTATAATAGTAGTTACTATGTATACCTCTGATTCTAGGATCTCTTCCCCATTGCCTACGTAGTTAAGTTAACTATCGGCAATGAGAATGACTTGTTTTGTGTCTTGCCAAAGGAGACGACTCTGAGGAAAAGGATTTCGTGACTAAACCACATCTCTACAAAATACCCAGGGAAAGTGCAGGCTATGGAGATATTAAGACGAGTTGGAAAGTTAAGAATGCTCCAACTTTTCCACTTGGACGAGTTAGTCTATTAATTAGCTTTGATTTAGTATGACTTAATTCTCAAGTTTTGTGAAACAATGCGAGTTAGTTCCTAAGTTGGTAGGGTAAACTACAACCTTAGTTTTAAATGTCAATATTTCAACAAAAAGACCATTTCATTTAGAAACTTTTATTCGCACCAAACTTTACTAAATAGCTTTACTAAATTGCTAACAACATAATTAACTAACTAAAAATTAGTCAAAAAATTATATACAATAATTTAAAATTTTTTTAACTACCTGTATATTTCGCTTTTTTTTTAGAGAAATTATTTTGATGGATTTATAGGAGATCATAAAAAAGCCATTTTTTTTCCTTCTCCTCCACTTTTATGTTCTTTCTGTCTCTTTTTTTTTTTTTTTGCATGAAATGCCCTAATAAAAGGGATTTATGACTTTAGGATCATTTCGTTAATTAAAGGGGTTTTTTTTATAATTATACTTAGTTTTAAAACAATTTTTCAAATTAGACTCCATATTTTGTTGGCTAGATCTAATATGCGGCAACATCTAGAGAGTGGCTTATCCTTGGCATTTTTCATGCTAATTAAGATTGTACAAAAATTTCCTTATTTTTCATCATTTGTTTCCAAAAAAAGTTGAAAAATAAATAGTAAAATTTACCCATTTTTACCCAAGTATTAGCTAAAACTCTTACTCAAACTTTTGCTTTCCCCACTTTTTTACACTCATAATAAATTGTATCTGAGAAAAAAAACGACCGCAATCTCAGCCTTATAGTACGTATAATTAAAAATAAGAAATTCAATGATACTAATATAAACTTATTGTGTAATCTCTATAGCTAGCTTACTTGCTTTCAACTTTCTTTACTGAAAACAATCCTTTATCAATACTAATTTAGAGCCCTGTTCTTATTATCTTCATTTCTTTGGCTTCAATGATTTTTATACCTGATTCGATTTCATTAAAAATGGGTTTTGTGCTTTTTTATTAGTTCTCCTACTATTCCCAGAAAAAAATTGATTTAATTGCTTAATTAGAATACTGATTATTTTTTTCCTTTTACTCAATACCAACTAGCGTTTAGATTTGAAAAAATATAATAATTAAGCAAAAAGAACACACTAATATGGAATATGGATGACAAAATTTGACTCAACTCGAAAACCTGACTTGCCCCACCCGAACTCAAGCCCGACTTAATCCGATTTGATTAGAAAAGTCAACGATCTGAACCTAATTGAAGTGAGATCCGAGAAAACTCAAATTTGAACCTGACCTCCCCCGAACTCAAAATTACCCGATGACCAAACCCAACAAGACCTAATTTTAACTTAAATCAACATAAAATATATGGTTGGCAAAGACTTTAGAAAATTTATGATTTAATATATGTGAATAAGTTTCTTCTATTCTGTTGATTTGTTTTGCGTTATAGAGCGAACGAGTAAGAGTTATGGTAAACGATTAGTGATATAGTGATAGAGAAATAAGAATAATTAGATTTTAGAAATTATAATACTCCTTCCGTCCCATATTCTTTGAAATATTTAACTTTTTCAAATAGTTTGAATTGAATTTATTCATATTACTCCATCTGTCTCAAATTCTTTGTACTATTCATATTTTAACAATTAATTTTTATTTTTTTTATTTTCAAAATTTTAATATATAAATAAAAATATTTTATACATGAATGATAAATCAAGATTTATAGTTTTTAAATATATTTTTTAAATTTTTAATAAATAATAATATAAATAAATTCAAATCAAATTAGTCAGAAAAAGTTAAATAGAGTAAAGAAAATGGGACGGAGGAAGATTATTTGTTAGAAAAAAAAAAAAAAAGTATATATTTAGAAACTATAGGTCTTTATTTATTATTTAATATAAAATTTTTCATTTATATACTAAAATGTTGAAAATAAAAAATCATAGATTAATTGTTAAATAGTGAATGTTATAAAGAATTTGACATAGAGAGAGTATTTTATTAAATAAATTATATATTAATATATCTTCATAAATTTTATATTATTTTTTTATATCTACTTAAATTAAATTTTAATTAAAATTAAACAAAAAAATTGAATCGATTCAGCCATTTCAGCTTATACGTCAGTGAACCGAGTAAACTCAATAATCAAGTTGAATCTGGTCTAAGATCTGATAATCTGACTTGATTAGATCCAAACCAAAATAAACCATACCTAACCCAACTCAAACCCAAAATCTACTCAACCTGAAATTAACATGAACCCAAATAATCTAACCTAATCCCAAATAACTCGACCTGAACCCAACCTGGATCCGAATACATGCTAACCCGATTAAACTTGAACCTGAATGACCTGACTCAAATCTAACTCGACCCACCCAATTATCATCCCTAATATGAAAGAAATTGATCAAACAAAGAAGGTAAAGAAAACAGAGCAAGAAAACGATAGAAAAATCATCACATAATTAAAGATTGAATGCCATTCTAGATAAATTTTTAATAATGTGATATTTATTTTGCCAGAATATGTGAAGAAAATCTACACCAAAATAAATAATTAAGATAAAAGTGAAGAGAATAAAAATTTTACTTCTCAATAAATCATAAGCATTTTCTATTAAAAAAAAAGCCTAAAAACTTTTGCTCCTCAGTAGATGCATCAATGAGTTCACAGTAAATTGTGTGCCAATTTGGATATGTTGGATAAAGTCAACACTCATGCGCCATCTGAGAGTTTCATACAAGAAGCCTACCAAATAAGGCCTAAATACCCCTTCAGCCCCTAAACTCGGTTGACCAGGATACCTTTTTGCTTGAACTTCAACTCAATTCGATTCAGGCTTTGAACTTTGACAAATGGGTCAGTCAACCCTTTTGACCTTCATGTGTAAGTCAAATGATGAAATTTTGAATAACGCTGTTTGCAAATGTTTAATAGCAAATAAGCGATGGTTGTCATTTTTCCTAGTTTGTTGAGATTCCATCAAGGCCATTTCAAAGTTCAACTTTTTATTTGCTTCTGGTTCTTTTGAAACAGATGGTTGATTATAGCTGATAGATTACCGGGAAGAACTGATAACAAGATCAAAATCTATCGGTCCATGCATATAAGAATGAAGCTTTTGAACAGGTGAATCATTCTTGCCACTCATTAGCCCGCTGGAGAAGGTAGCAACAACTCATGAATCGATGACCATATGTTTCAACAGTGCCAAAGAAGTAGGGGAAGAGAGGGAAAACAACTTGGTTGGCTTGATTTCATACAAAGGAGAGAAATTCCCAGTTAAAGAAAAGTTCCCTAATTTGAATCTTGAGTTACAAATCAGCCCACCCTATCAAATTCAAAGCCAACCTCCTCCTAATTATCACCAATTGCCATGGAAGACCGGAGGCAATACTCTCTGTTTTGCTTGCAGCTTGGGGTTGCAAAATAGTAAAACTTGCAGCTGTAGCAGCCTGAGTGTTCCCAGCAGCAGTGGCAATAACAATAGTTTCTTGGATTACAATAACTTGAAGATGAAATGAAAATTACTAGTTTTTAAAAAACATGATTCCCATCACTAAGAGAGTAGCTTCTATATCCTTATTGTTCAATGGGGCATCAACAAACAATAGACACAATTTGGAATTGGGTTCAAGTCCTAAACTAATAAGGTGCTCTAAAACATTTGAGGCCTCATGCCTCAACCAATGAAAAACAAAATTGAAATCAGGACAAAACTAAGATGAGTGTAGGGAGAAAGTTGGCTTGCATGAAGAAGTCACTAAATATAAACATAAAATTGTGAGTACAGTTGGGATATGATCAATTTTGCATCATTTCTCAAACTGGAACTTCTCAGCCATTCAGATCAACTGATGTTAAAAATCAAGAAAGTCCAACAATAGAATGACAAACATTTTTTTTTCTTCTTGACCTTTTGTTAGTTTAGCTTGTTCACCATTTCTTATCCACATTTTTCTTATTCTTTTAGCTAAGGGCAACTGAGATTGGGAATAACTTTACTAATTCTAATTTTCAAAACCTAAGTTAAGGGGAATCAAATGGAAAGTATTAGATTTTTATTTTCTCTATTTGATGTCAATCGAAAATGATAACTTTTCTTTTTTTTTTTTTCCAATTTTGCATAATGACCCAATTGATTTGTTTTGCATGGATTGCAGAAGTTACTTCCTAGGAGTCCAAGCTTTCAAAGAGAGAAGAAATAGCGTGAGAAAAATCTTTGGAAAAGCATCACCAGTAAAGAAAGATAGAGAATTGTTGTAAAATCTCAACAAACTAACAAAAATGGCTATCTTTGCTTACTGCTGCTAAAGGTCCATAAACGGTGTTATCAAGAACTTCATCACTTGAGAGCAAATGACGATCAAAAGGGTTGATTAACCCACTTAACAAAGTTCAATGGCTGAGTTGAACCAAGTTGAAGTTTAGGAGAAAAGTGTCATAGTCAACTGAGTTCAAGGGCTGAAGAGATATTTAGGCCACCAAATAATTATAAGAAACTAAAAAGCTTCAAAATAATCTTTTTCCACTCTGTTTTACATATGAACCAAAAGAAATTTACTTACCTCACCAATTGTAAGTGGGTAGTAAAGCTAGGGACACCCTAAAGGCCATTGAGTTTATTAAGTGGGACACCGGACAAACTTGAGTAAGCTGTAGCTTGCTTAGGAACTAATTTATTTTAATTTAAGTTAATTGACTTATTTTTATTTTTATATTTTTTTATCTGAAACCAATTTTAATTGAAAGCCAATATTATTTAGATACAATAATCCATTTGAAAGTAAATTTTTATGATGTTATTAAATTTTTATGAATTTTTTTAATACTTTAATCTAGAAAAATTCATAAAAATTTAATAAGATTACATAAAATTTACTTTTAATTAAAATTAGTTCCAAATAAAAAAAGATGTAAGAATAAAAATAAGTTATTTTGTAATTAATTGACTTAAATTAAAACGAACAAAGCGTTAAAGTTCCTTAAACTTTCAATACATTCACATTAAGGTGCACGTAATTTGAAAAAGATACAAAAAGGAAAACTCTAACACCAACACAGGCCCTCGGTGGTGTAAACAATCAATACAGCGTGAACATTAACAATTGAAAAAAAAATTATTGACAATTGTTTATTTATCTTATAATATGCATCTTGATAATGACTATGACAGGAGTTTTTAAGAATTTGGGTAAATCTACTTTCAGGAGATATAAGGAGATATAGTATAGAATAAACTTGAACAAGGACTATAAAGACTTTTTAAAGAAATCTGATGGCACAAATTGTCATTAATCCAAGAAATCTCAAAACTGATTGTACAGGTCAGCCGGTTTTGCGAAATCCAAACATGTGGTTGTGGTTTGTCGGTGAGCCTTTGAGCGAGTCACAGTCCGTGGGCGAACTATTTCCCAAACAATAAAATATTGTTTCGACACAGTATATTATATTCTATCGATCGTATTCGCTTCCCGACCAATGACCAAGTAACCCAGAACTTTAATGTACTTGCAAGAGTTATTATCACGAGACAGAACCCAGAAAAAGAAAAAAAAAAGGTGTAGCGTGAGATTCCCGTTTCAGAAGGCGAAGCGAACTTCATTTTGCTGCAGAGTTGAGTGTAAATTTACAAAAAATAAAAATTTAAGAAGGTCTGCTCGGCTTTCTGCTGCTGGCGATGCCGGGGGAGACGACGTCGATAGATTACGTGATGGAGAAGGCGTCTGGCCCGCACTTCTCGGGACTCCGCACTCCGACGGCCGCCGCAGCTTCTGCCGACGCCAATGCTCCCAAGCAGCCTTTTGTCATCGGTAACCCTTCTGTTCACTTCACTTCCGTCGCTGGCAGCTTGTGTTTGCCTTTTCAGTTCACGAGTTTTCTTTTGCTGCTGCAACTTAATTATTTTATGTTGCTTTTCTTTTAGTATTTAATTGAAAGAATATGGGATTATCGTTTGATTATGTTAGCTTGTTTATGATTGCATAGTTGCAATGGACTTGCGGAATTCAGACTTTCATGATTTTGTTGGAAACCCGGTGAAGTTTTCCGCTTCTCAAGTGATTCCTGCTGCTCGCTTTTGCGGCGACTCTTTTTATTTTCTTTATTCAATAGTTCAGTCCAGTTTGAAAAAGTTATAATTTCTGCTTCTCCAATGCGAGCACCAACTGTTGTCCTGCATCAATTAATTTCCTTTCAATTGTCTCCTCTGTATTTACTAGTAGCATAGGTACAAGGAAACTATGGAACAAAAATGATATTATATAAAAAATATTGTAATTTCCTGTTCCTTTGGTATAACTGAGCAGGAGTTTCAGGAGGTACAGCGTCAGGTAAGACCACCGTGTGTGACATGATCATCCAGCAACTTCATGATCATCGAGTTGTGCTTGTTAACCAGGTTAACCACAATATACACTCTATTCCACTTTTGTCCAGAGTTCTTTTGTTGCCATTTCTGGTCGTCAACAGAGAGATTGTGAAGCATTTTGACTTGAAATGTTTTAAACAAACGTTTGCAGGATTCATTTTATCGTGGTTTAACTGCTGAAGAACTAGTACGTGTGCACGAGTATAATTTTGATCACCCTGGTATCTCTTGATGTCCATGCAAGTTTGATTTGTGATTGTTTTCGATTTTGGGGTTACAAAGAGTATATATTTAGGGGATTCACTTCTGCAGATGCCTTTGACACTGAACAACTACTGGATTGTGTTCAGAGGCTTAAGAATGGGCAATCTGTTCAAGTTCCAATTTATGACTTTAAGAATCATCAGAGGTGCTCTGATAGTTTCCGGCAGGTAGCAGTTCAAAATGTGTTGAGCTTGTTTTGGATTTAGATGGTTCAGGAAAAAGGCTATGCTTCCAATTTTCTTGCTTATGTTGTTAAGTTGTCTAAAGTGGTTATGCTTAATGCTTGGAGTTGGGATACAGCAACAAAGAATGCATAATATGTGCTACTAATAGCAACAATACTTTAAAACATTACATTATTTTATTGCTAGTTATTTTGGTAATGCCCTTTAGCCTTCAGATTTCAAATACTTCTGAGTTGCTCTTTCCCACTTAATAGAATCTGTTGATTATCCTATTTTTGCCATTTAGAAACTTTAATGATTATTTTGAATTTTTGGTAAGGTGAATGCTTCTGATGTTATAATCTTGGAGGGGATTCTGGTATTCCACGACCAGCATGTTCGTAGCCTTATGAATATGAAAATATTTGTTGATACAGGTTCTCTTTTTAACCTTGTTTTCTTAATCTTTATTTTTTCTGTCTCATTTATCAAATGTTTTCTCATAGATGCTGATGTGAGGCTTGCTCGTAGAATAAGACGAGACACAGTTGAGAGGGGCAGGGACATAAACTCTGTACTTGAACAGGCTAGTGGATCATCCAAGTTCTTCAAGTTTATACATTCCATTAAACTTATGCACAACCTACGCATGTGTATCACGCTGAATTCTGATTTGAATCTTTTTGTCAAATTTGTGTCTTCCTCTCAGTATGCGAAGTTCGTCAAGCCTGCATATGATGATTTTGTTTTGCCATCAAAGAAATATGCTGATGTTATCATACCTCGAGGAGGAGACAATCATGTGGCCATTGATCTGATTGTGCAACACATCCGCACTAAACTTGGACAGCATGACCTGTGTAAAACATATCCCAATGTCTCTGTAATTCAGTCAACATTTCAGGTAAATCTCAAATTTTTGGAGGTGCTCTACTAAGTTACTGTTTCACCTGCCAACGGATGGCATGGCTTCTGGTTTCTGTCTGTTGCTCATTTGCTCAGTTGTATCTGCTGACTTTTTTGTCGATAAGTTGGTGGAATATAATAAACTGATAAACTGGAAACATAGAGGATCAATATGCCTGTGATTTTCATCTGTATTAGGTGTACATGCCCATGAAAACATCTCAGTTGGTGGGTTGTCAAGTAGTGGGTTGTAGTAATTTCTGAAATTTGGGCTGTTGAGTTCATGGGCGTGGTTGCCACTATTTTTCCCCTATCAGTCTTGTGTACTTGTTGTAAGCTTTTCCTTCTATAGTTCTCCTTATTGTTTTACTCAGAAAAGCTGTGCAATTTCACCTTTTTTTCCTTGGATCTGGAAATCTATATACATTACCCTGTTTCTGATCTAAAGGTTATGGTGCAGATCAGAGGAATGCATACACTGATTCGAGACCGAGATATTTCAAAGCATGATTTTGTCTTCTATTCTGATCGACTTATTCGTCTGGTACTCTTCATTTGCTTGCTTTAGTTTTTAACTTGATTAGAAACCAGTTACTCGTCTCAGTGGCTTTCTATTGTTTCAAAATAGGTTGTTGAGCATGGTCTTGGACATCTGCCTTTCACAGACAAACAAATAGTTACACCGACAGGTATTCGTGATATGAAAAAGAAGATTTGTCTTCAAAAGACAGTCATTATCTTCACCACCACAACCACCACCACCATTTATGCCTGCCTCACATCCTTATAGAGATTCTGGGAAGTTGATGTATGTTATGTCTGCGAAGTTGATTCATGTTATGTCTGCTTATCTAGTGCCTGGGAAGGAGAGAAGGAGAGATAACCATGCTACATTAATGATCTCTCCTTTTCTACAAATACCATTGAAATGGTAGTTTTGTATTTTTAATCAGTGAGAACTGAAAGTGTTTGGCAAGTGTGTATATATGGTTTAGCAAATGAAATGTTTCTCTGTAAAAAATTATGTTGTCCACCATTTGCTGTCGTTCCACCTTTCCTTATATGACAGGAATCAGAAATGTTCTACCATATTTTGAGATTTTCTTTTATTCGTTTCAGGGTCTGTCTATACTGGAGTTGATTTTTGCAAGAAATTGTGTGGAGTTTCTATTGTGCGAAGGTGAGAGTTAATTAGGTTATATTTTCATTTTCAGAAAAACTAGTATGAAATGAGACCCTCTATTGGTTGCTATAGTGATGTAATTGTAACTTTGTTCCTTCCCCACTATATAAGCATGGATGTTTGACCCTGACTCTTCATGAAGACTTGTCTTCCAACCATGTTCTAACTGGATCTTCTGCTTTTCTCTTCTATATATGCTGAAATCTTCCTTTATTTCACTTCTTTTAACTATGGAAGTGGTGAAAGCATGGAAAATGCACTGCGTGCTTGTTGCAAAGGAATCAAAATTGGAAAGATTCTGATCCACAGGGACGGGGATAATGGAAAACAGGTAAATATTAGCTTGATTGAATAGAAACTCAGCTCAAACACACACAAAACAGACATCTTTGACATGTGCCATCTCCAATTTTGTAGCTTATATATGAAAAGCTTCCAAGAGATATTTTAGAACGACGTGTCCTACTACTGGATCCAGTCCTTGCCACAGGTGATTTTTTAGCATGTGGCATTTACCACTTTAACTTTTGTGCATATATTGAATTACACTATTGTCTCTAGATGTGCTTGCAAATGTGAGAGGACAGACTTGATCCGGTCTTCTTCATTCCTTCATTTAAGAGTCCTTTTTAGCAAAAAATAAAGAGTGGACAGAGCTTTTATGGTAAATCTTCTCATTATCAGATTCCATAAATCTCTACTAGTATTGGGAATTTCAGCAGCAGCATTGCAATTTGTCAGCTTTTGATATGATTGTGTATCTGAAAGATCAGATCGCACCAAAGATGAAAACAGTAATAGAAAAAGGCCATGAGGATTATAGAATTAAAATCATGTGCTTAATAGGATACTTGGGCAATCAGCTTTCCTCATAGCTGGGGCACTTTCGCCTGTGAAAACTTTCCTTCCTTTTTTTCCCTACTGTTTTTTAAGAAATACATTGTGAACATAGTGTGATATAATATCTTGTAGATATGAATTCCCTTGTTTTGTGGTTTTCCACAGAATTAGGAGAATAATCAAAAGATATTTTCTGTTTCGTCAAAGGAGATCTCTGAATCTAGAAAAAATGGTTTTCCACATCAAAAGCCAATGTCATACAACCATGTTGTAATTGAAGGAATTTTGGAAAATGAAAGTTTCAGACGTCACCACCAAAGTCCAGAACTGGTCCATAGAACACTCACCCACACCACATGGACTATCCTTTGTGAGAAAGGATAACGTTTGGTGCTTTTTGTTTTGGAACTTGAGTCAGTATACACACACACATAAGGTTTCCCACATTTCTCTGGGATATGGGGGTGCTACATCAGAAGAACATGTACAAACTCAACAGGTTGTTGTTACCCCATCTCAGTTAATTGGGATTAAGATGAATTCCTATAGATCGAAGTTTCAGGTCTTAACTTATTTTTTTCATATTTGTGTTTCAATGGCACCTAAGGACAAAAATGAAAAGGCAGAACATCTAATTGAATTTAGTAAAGAATTTCTTGATTTTCTTCTTTTAGGGAACTCTGCTAATAAAGCTATTGAACTACTCATCAAGAAAGGGGTTCCCGAATCTCACATTATATTCCTAAATCTCATTTCTGTAAGTGATTCTGGACACTACTTGTAGATACTATTTTGCTAAAAGAAACCTGCTAGGCTTATTACACCTTCATTTTCTCCCTCTTTTACTTATTACAGGCTCCTGAAGGTATCCGTTGTGTTTCAAAGCGGTTTCCATCCCTGAAAATCGTCACTTCAGAGATTGATGTTGCACTGAATGAAGAATTCCGTGTTATACCTGGGTTGGGTGAGTTTGGTGACCGATACTTCGGCACCGATGACTGATCCTAGATGGTTGGTGGAGATTGATTCGGGTACAAAAATCAGGCAGACAAATTGCTCCTCCAAGTAAAGTCATTGACGTGCTCCATGAAGTATCTATGATAGATCACCTAGGCAACAGAGAAGCGCATGTCAGCCAAGTCCCTTCGCTCGTGGCTAGTTTTATTGCTTTTAAGTATGATTGATATTTGATAAACGTTTTATTAGCTCCCTATTGTATTATTCTCTTGCATTTTTGTAAGATTGTGCAGATAAAGGCTGCTTGAAACAGATGATGCCATCGTTTTTGTGGCATGGCCACAAGCCATTTAAAGGTTAACGTACTGAAAGGTTGACTGTAAATGATGTCTAGTGATTTAATGTGTTATAAATTTTAAACGTGTTCCTGACTTTTAATGCAATCTTCAACGTAATCCCCTATTTCTTATCTGTCACAATTTAGTCTTTGTACTCGCTTAGTATGCCTGTCGCTTAAACAAAGTAAGAAGAAAAAGGCCAGGGTATGACTTAAATAAGAAAAAGAAAAGCTCTAAATAAGAAAAAAGTCTTAGACCAGCATTAGCCACCTGGTGACACTGTAACAGCAACTACTCCCTGTCAACCAGTAGTATATATTGGACTTCAGTTCATGCTACAAATATTGCGGGCAGTGGAGGGAGCTTACACTGGTTCAGTTTAGCTAGAAGCTACTTTCGTGGACAATTGTTCGAGAGCTTAGAAAAGGTACGCCATTTACCAAATAATAGTATTTGAGATTTGCTTACTGTATCTTCCAGATTCCCTCTATCCTAGAATGGTGAATGATTTAAGTATGTGTATATTTTTCAAGAGTTGGAGCTCTCAGTTCCTTTTTCTTTCAACTTGGATCTTGCCGGAGGGGAAATGCTGTCAGAATGTTGCATGCACGCAGATCCTGTCGGGTCAACATCCCAGTCACAGGAGATGCCTACAATATCAGGAACCATTATCAATAAACAACTCCAACTTAATCTGGTTTGTCACTGTAATTACTCATTGATATTTTCTGAGTAAACTCTGTTCCTGTAACTTGGAAGGTTGCATTTTTCTTCCTGGTAAAAGTTTCGATACTTACCCCTGCAGCTTGATACTTGGGCAGAATGAGCATATGGCGGAGTCCGCATTGCCTGAAAAGCACCATAGCTTTGGCCACAGACATGCTCTCCATTACTGTGTATGGTGTTGTATTTGTCAGAGGATGCAAATCTATGTACTTCTCCATTTCTTCGGGAGTCACTGCCACCCTTCTGCTCTTCCAACGCCTCTCAGCCAGGTCGATCCAGTTGAACTTCTCCCTAACTTCCCATTCCTCACTTCTCCTCCTTTCTGGGAAGAACCATTTCCTCTCCAGTGCATGAATGAGGAGAGCTCTGAGTATTGACCCGTGCAGCTTTTTAACTCCATCATCCTCATCTACAACAGGAAAAGCATTATGAGTTGTGTTCTTAAGCACTTCAACTATTCGTGCAACTTTCTCGACTCCATGGAGGGTAACTACTGGAGGCTTTGGAGCAGCTAGCTCACCAACAGTTAGGTTTCTCATGAATACCTTGGGATTTGCATCTAAGAAAGGTAAGCCCTTGAGTTCAAGTATGATTTCATATATACTTGGATTGAATCTGTCTCCAACAGTCTTGGATATGAGGAGGACTATCATTGTTATAGGTAGCAAAAGAAGGTTGTTTGTTAGCTCAAGGAATATGACACAGATGGACACAGTCATTCTCATTGAACCAGCCATCAAGGACGCTGCCCCTAGAACTGCGTAAAGCCCTTGATCTATCTTTGTGTATGTTCCCATTGCTATTCCAAGCAGCCGACCATATCCAGATCCCATGAGGATTATTGGGAGGAACAGGCCAGTGGGCACTGCAATTCCAAAAGTGAAGAGGCCTAAGATGCAGTAGAGTGCAAAGAAAATTAGGAGAGAAGAAACATGGAACTCTGTGGGAGTGTTCGTGGAGAAGATGTTTCGAACAGCATCATCATTTGTTGTGAGCAGCAGAGTAGCTAGGTCATTGTAGTACCCATTCGGGCAGTTGAATTTCTTGAAATTCCCTGAGCGACTGTTTGTCGGACATGTATCTGAAAAGGAAGGATCACAAGCTTTGCATTTGGCAAGGAAAGGGAGCCAGTATAGGCAAACTGAAGTGAAAATGGAGACTGAAAGACTGAGAAGCAGCTTATGTATTTTCCCCTTCCTGCACCAGAAACAAAAGAAAGCGTGAGTTGGCTATATCCATTAACAGACCATGTTCTAGTGGGTTCCAAATGCCGGGCATTAGGCTTACTGATTGATGAGAGTGTAAAGTCTCAACACTCTGTGCAGAAGGTAATTGTAAATGCTTCCCAAAACTCCCCCAATGATGCCAATCATTATCACAGGTATGATATCAAAGACGTGGTACCTAAGTCTAACATCGCTGACATCAAACATAACAAGCCCTCCGTTTCCAAAGAGTCCACATTTCCCAGAATGGCAAATTTCAATGAAGGCCCTAAGCACCACAGCAACAACAACCGTGCTGCAGAAGCATCTCCAGAGAAGGGCACTTCTCCACCATGTTGCAACCTCTTCCAAAGAGAATAAGACCCCACCAACTGGGGCATGGAAAGCTGCACAGACCCCTGAGGAGGCACCACATGTGATGATATCTCTGCGGTCTCTATCATTGTTCAAGTAGCGAAGCCAATGCCATTTCAGACGACAGCTATCAGGTCCCCCCTGGCCTAGCAAAGCAGCAATGCAGCTTCCAGTGTGTACTAAAGGCCCTTCTTTGCCAAGGTCCAGCCCAGCTGAAACAGCTCCAATGCTACCAATGATCTGTTATTGTCCGAGATTCATATGTTAGGGGCCAGCTATTAAACAAACCATGGAAACAGATGAAAAATTGAAGGTTTGATTTCAGTTGCAGATTTGCTTGAAATGCTAAGCTACCTTCACAATCAATGTTGAGGCACCAAACATGTTAGGGGTATCAACTCCATTGAGATAAGCCTTTATTTCTGGAACTCCAGGGCCGGCAGCAGTTGGTGCAAAGAAAACACAAAGAAGTGAAGCTACCAATGTTAGAAGAAGATTTGCTCCAACCATGAGAGCGAATCCTGTCAAGTACCTGCAGCTCATCAACCAGCCACAGAGCCACTGTCGAAATTAGAGGCCTCTTAATAATTACAGAACTTTGCAAGGTAAGATTGGACTTGTACCTTCTGCTTTCTATGAAATGGATGACAGCAAGAAGCTTGTAGCCAGCAATATTCTCAACAGAAAGATTGATGAACGTGGCAACCAAGCCTGTAACCAGTCCAACCAGAAAGGCAAGTGTCCATTTCAAGAATATGTACTGCAGAACTTGAATTTTGGATCTACTTCTCCAATCATGCTTGAAAAGATCATTCTCATTGATCCTGCAATATTGGTAAATTGGCTGTCCAATCAAGTTTCAGCCCAAATACAAAAAAGAACCATAGTACTACTTGAAAATTAAAATAAGTTAATTTAAGCTGGATTTTGGGATTCTCTCAGTCTCCTACTCATAGTCCAAGCTCTCTAGATGGGAGACTTTGTCTCCAACCAAAGCCAGTGGACGTGAAGAAAATGTTCTTCTTCTTCTTCTAAGTAGTGGCACTTGAGGAGAATGGCTTTCTGGATCTCTCTCTTCCTCTTCTTCTTCTTCATCATTGTCATATTTGTTGTGGGCAGTTGCTGAAGTTTCTGGTGGGTTCAAAATCAAATCTTCCTCCATTGAAGCAAAAGATAGTTTTATTGTCAGCTAAAAGGATATGGAAAGGAGGAAACAAAGCAGGTATGTGGTTAGAATTCATGCACATTTTCGGTGCGTCTCCCTCTTGCTTAGACTTCACTTATTATACAGTCTTGATAACTCTTTGGAAAAATTTTAATAAAATTGCTTGCTCTTGCCTTTTTAAGTATAAAATATAGTATCATGCAGCTTTAGTTAACTCCCGTCTTTCGGCCTTTTGTTGAATCCTGCACTTGCACACAAGAATCGGGATTTAATTTCTTCCAATTCGTGTTCATAAAACACACTACTGTAAAATTATTTAGCCCTAATCTTGATCAGTAACTATCTTGGTCGTTTTCTATACAAACATTTTTTTATTACATAAAGCTGACTAATTATAACTTTGGACTATCGGCAATCAATTTTCACCATCCAATCGCCCAGAGGAAATTATGAACACAGTCTATAATAAAAAGATTATTAATTTAACTTTTTCACCCACTGTTACGTATTGTTGTCGTACTCATTTATATAATCATTTAGAATCATTTGGTGATAAGAACATGCATAACGAATTTCACGTGCTAGTAGTAGTTGAATTTCAAAGTAGAGAGTGAAACTTTATGGACTATTCCCCCTAAACTTTAGATAAAATTATAGTTTGTCTTCCCTATTTCAAAAATATATAATTTGCTCTAATTTTTGAAATCCTAATATAAACTATTCAGTATTCATCTTCTAATAATTTTGACATATTCACTATTTTTTATATTTATTGGTCATTTTAAATTATCAGTTTTTTTTCTTTCTATAGATGTAATTTTTTTTTTGTTAAGTAGAAGCATTTTGACATGTCTAATTAGGGTAAGGCAAGGAGGGAGATGCCTATTTTTTCCAGACCCAAGAGGCTTAAAATTGTATTTTTGATTGTCAATTAATTGCAAAAAAAAAGTTACATACAAATATAAATTATTGGAAGATAGTTACAATATAGTTTAAATTAAAATTTTAGAAGTTGTTGTTTATAGTGTAAACATGGCATAGACTAAAGTGTCACTACAAAAAAAGAGCGATGGAGCAACTGAGACTATCAACAGAATTTCAGTTACTAATCAATTCAATTGCTAGCTTATGGGCTATGTAATTATTGTGACTGACTAGCGATTGAAAATTTTAGTTGCCAATCAGTTGCTAATTTTTTAAATTTTCAGTTACTAGTCAATCGTATATTTTATGTTATTTTTTGGAATCAGTCATTATTCAATTTCTAATATGCTTCAGTCGCTATTTCAAACGCTAAAAAAAATTAAACACTTCGGCTCTAGCCTTGCTTTCCACATTTCTACTTCTTCTTCCTCCTTCATTTCTCCTTTCTCTTCTTCTTCCTTAACTCCGACCTCGCCTTCCCTAGTTCTCCTTCTTCTTCCTCAGCTCCGGCCTCTTCTTCCTCATTTCACCTTCTTCTGCTTCCTTCATTTCTCTTTCCTCTTCTACTTCCTTCAACTCCAACTTCTCATTCCTTGTTCTCCTACTTCTTCTTCCTCCTTCATTTCTCCTTCTTCTTCCTCCTCATTTGCAAATTAATAATATTATGTTTAGATTTTATATTTATTTTAATTGAACTTTTTTATTATTACAATTCATTATTCCATTTAGTACATTATGCACACACACACACACACACACAAACATCTCAACAATTAATTTTTTTTAAAAAATTAAATTGGTACTAGCGACTGAAGTTAGTCAGTTGCTAGCCACGTAGCAACTAGGGTTTTTACAACTGACACATTCAATCGCTAATTAGTTGTAATTAGCGACTGGAAACTACTATTTCCTCAATCACTATCCTACTTTTGTGTTGCAGTGTGTATATTTTTAAAACAATATGCACAAATTGTAATTTCACACACATGTCGGGATAAACTGTAATTAGATCAATTTTAAATATTGAACTATATCACCTAAAGTATGTGAACTTGATTACCTTAGAATCCATTTGGTATTAAAGCCAAGATCTCAAGTTGAATTACTAAGCTACTCTTGCTAATCTCTTGATCTAATTGTATTAAATATGTCTGAAACCTCAACGCTAACTCTCACACCTTTGACTTCTTTTATTCCCTGCTCTACTTCACATCTTGATTCCTTTTGTAAATTTAAATATCTTTTAGAATAAGATAAGGTCCTTTTGATTGATTTCCCCTTCATCAATCCTTACAGGGCATTTGCTAAACCTTCTCATTGTCTTTGATTGATCTCCCCCCTCACCAACTCTTATCATTGGCTCAAGTGCAACAAAGAGGGGGTAAATTGTTTGAATTCCAAAAATCACTGAAAATGAGTTTTTAAGCTCTTAAACCAAAAGACAATTTATAAGAGCTCAAATAAATATATTTTAACAAGAAAAAGACTATCACAATGATCCCAAATTTTACTTTAAAGGATTGCCTTGGAGAGTTTTTGAAAACAAACAAATTCAACCAATGTAAGAATACAAACCACCAAACAATGATCAAGCAAGTAGAAGAAAAGAAGCTTACACATAAGAATTTTTATAGAGATTTGGTCTCTCTTCTTGAGAGTCTGCTCCTTTTCTCAAGTTCACCACTTAAGAATATTTTTCTCCACTATGAATATCAAGAACACACAAAAACACACACTCCTATGGTAGCTCTCTCTACCACCAACATTCACTAGTTTTTTTCTAAAAACTAACTAAAAACCTTTCTAATTCTCTTTCCCTTACAAGGAAATAATGCAAACACTTAAAGGTAACTCAGAAATTTCATGATTACAAAGTGGTAGAAGTCATAAAAGCACTTAAAGCTAGATAAGCATGTGAAAGCACAAATTTTTGGCAATTCTCAAATTTAAGCTCTTGATAATGAATTCTCTTTTCTTGTTGCCAAGAGTTCTTCCCAAAATATTTCTTCATGTATTTATATTCTTTGGAAGCTAAAAGACCATTGGATCCTTGCTAAAGATGCCTGGAAAGCATCTTTAAAAACTAGTGATCGTTGCCTTATTTTTCGTGTGCAAAAAATGCTCCAGTTTTTGTGTTAAGTTTTGAGTTTAACACGTTAAACTCTATTTCATCTTTCAATGGTCAAAAAAGCTAGAGAAAGCCTATTACTGCTCTGCCAAACTGTTTAGCGTTCTCTGATTCATCTAAATCATATTTCAAATTTAGGTTGAAATCGCCCTAGCTGAGAAATTTGGGCGAAAGTCTTTCAGACTTTAGTTAACAAATTAAACTTAGAGTTTAACATCTTACCTAATATCTAAAAAAAATGATGAGCTCCAGACTTTGAATTAAAAGAAGTTTAATGGATTAAAATGCAAACCCTGGAGCTAGGCATATTTAGGTTGTGAAAAAGCCATGTTAAACTATTTCTTGATGGATTAAACTTAAAACAACTTAGAAAACTTTGATTCAAAAACATATTTTAATCAAACTTGATTCAAGCAATAACATATTTTAATGGCCTACTAACTTCACTTCAAAAACAAGTTTTCTCAATAAACTTAAAATATATATTTTTGAAATAACACTTGAAATACTTGAAAATTAAACACAACTTTAACAAATTTTATTTTGATCGAATAAAGTAAAATTAAGTAAACTAAAACAATGCACTTGTTATAATCAAAACTAAATATTAGCTTGGAATAAATCTAACAGTATCTCTCTTTTTTACGATAACAAAAAATGTTAGAAATAAATATTAGGAAAAACTAAGTGTAAAGATTTTGAAAAAATTTTTGACATAATCTCCTGCCCTCCCAAAATAAGCAATCCTTTCTGTTCAAGACAACAAAACAACCATAAATATCGAACATATATAGTGATTCAATCACTTCCACAAGCAACAACTGAAAAATGTAGTCATGCTCCCCCTTTTTCCAGCATAAATTTAACTGCACTCCGCAACACTTCTTGCATGCTTCTTCAAGAACAATTAACTCTAAATCAATACTAAGCTATAACAAGTTTTCCACACAAGTTCTCAACCATCCATTCAATGCATAGCATAAAATTTGTCATAACAGTAGTTAATCAATATTAGCATCATTTTCTTCTTTTTTTTATCATAATAAAAAAGATCAAGAAAGAATAAGAGGACAAAAAATACAAACAACATTATGAATTGCAACCACAAACATACATAATTAAACATGAACAGTTAAGCACAAGTTTGGAACAAATCCACAATGATAAAAAACTAATCCCAGTTGTTGCAAATGTATAGAAAATAGTATGAATATGCAACCCAAGATTCAAAAGAAGTTTAAAGCATTTAGAAAACATGCCGGTGTCACTTGTGTTTTGTTCCTCAAAAAGCACCATTTATTCTACTCATTCTTTGTTCACTTGCTTTTTGCTCCTTAAGAAATGAAAAGAACCATAGCTTTGTCATCATCTTAAGGGTGCTTCACTACCTTAAGGTTTTGTTCTTTGGCTTCTTCTCAAAATAACGTAATCATCTTTGACCTCTTGAACATTTTTTCTTGGTTATTTTCTTTTTTCTCGTGAGAGTTGTGGGTCATTGACAAAAGTGCCTTCCCTATTTCTAACTTATTTGTGTCTCTCTTCTCAGATGATGGAGATTGGTTGGAAGGTGATCATCAGCTTCTCTCACAATCCTATCAAGAAACCTAGGGTTGGCCCTAGTGTATAGGCAGTTACCTCCAACAAAAAGTTTAAGGCTTAAATGTGTAGTGCACATGAACATTAGCACAAGTGTCACAAGCTTGACCAACCCATATAGATTGGGTCTCAAGATACTTAACACATTTTAGGTGTTAGCTTGTGTTTATGATCCATAGTGGGCTTGTTAGAGTGGATATATGCATTTATGATTGTTATACTACACCTTATATGACTGTAGACTAATAGCAATAAGAATAAAATACGCATAAAGGTAACAATTGCAATTTTTTAACAAATGCAAGTAAGAAAAATTCATATAATCATGCACTTATCCATACAAGCACCCAACTGAATATACCCAATTGTTTCATAGCATTTACTAGAAACATCATAATAGAAACTTATAATACATTCATAAAATGTTGGAACATATATAGAAAATCAAGATCTTGCACTCACCAGACCAGATGTTATTGTTGCACCACTGTTATTGGAACGAATCGAGTCTCATCTTGCAAACTCGGTAATATCAACATTGTGACACACCCCCACTGGAGATTATGACCAGCCTGTCCAGGTCTTGTTTTGTGCAGTTACTTGTATCACTGTCGTTTGAGTTATTGCCATTGAATATTGAATAGAGAAGATCAATTTGATCTCTAATGCATTACCCAACTTGAATAGATCCACCCGACATAGTTTAGATAAAACAATAGCTTCTTAAAATATTTGTTAAAAATAAGTAAAATAATTCAAATACAAGTATGCAATAAATAGTTTTAAAATTATAATCAGTTAGGAAATAGTTTGCAAAAGGGATATGGTGGAAGAAAAAACTCCTTAGATCTCCCAGTTGATTACTTAAAGTTTTTAAAAATTACAATCTATCTCTTACCAAATCCATATGGTCTATTATATTGGGCTTGTCTGGTTATGATCTTTCTTCCTTTTTTTTATATACTATGAATTTTGTTCATGTTATTATTTAGATTTTGAAGCATTGTTTTTTCATATTCCAAAGCCTTTGGTCTTTCTACTACTTCATAGTAGATGAAATATCTTGGAGGTAATTTCCTACTACTTCATATCGGGAGAAACAATATTTATTTTAGAAACGTTATCTATCACGCCCCAAAACATTCTTTTCATTTTACTTATACCATAATTTCTAACACTCAAAGGTCTAGAACTCAAGACCATGTGCATCATCACAGCCACACAATGTGCAACGAGGTCCTAATTACTTTGCATTAGGAGAAAAATCTATCTCCTTGGTCAGTGGCATGTAAAGGGCTGGTTAAAAACATAAGCAATCGTCAAAAAGAAATTAAGAAAAAGAGTTCACAACCAATTAACAAAAAGCGAAGAGTATAGTAAGAATAGGTGGTTGCAATTTTAAGTTACAAGTAATAATATTCCTTTTGTCTCATATTCTTTGTACAGTTTACTATTTTGGATTGTCTCAAGTCATTGGACTATTTTCATATTTAAAAAGTTATTTTAACATATTATTCCTAAAACTATCATTTCAACATTCATTTTTTCCCTTTTTTTTTTTCTCAATTTGCATGTAAAGTAGAAGATTGAAGTGAAAAAAAAATTAAATTTCTCTCTTTTTCTTAATTTTTACATCAAACTCTAATATTTTAAATAATATCAACTAGAGAGGTAGATGATGAAAGGATGATTGCTCATTTAATTTCCGAGATAAATGTGATAGCTAAAGATATATAAGTTGCTTTAACCGACCTTAAATTTTGTGAAATAAAAAAAAAAAAAGACCTAACTGAAGCTATAAATACATCTGAATCACGAACTCTTTTTTTCTTCCACCTATGAAGTTTTATTAATTAGTGGCTTTTTTGCTAACACTTAAAAAATAACATTTGAGAGATTTTTGTCTATCATCATGACAGACTATTTTATCACATCCCTCGAATAGACACATTTGAGATTAGGACATTCACAATTGCCTCTATCACGTCTTCAAGCCAAGCCCAGTATGCCGTTACCAAAAAAAAAGAAAGCGTAGCCCAGCATGAGGAATATGCAAGCCCAAATTGGGCCCAATAAATATTCTTCTTCCTCAGCCTGCTCCCCGCTCCCCCCATCTCTGTCTCTCTCTTTGCTTTTCCCTATCGGCTCCGCCGTTTATTCCAGACCCTTACCTCGTCAAGATGGAGACATCGGGACTTGGGAAGTAGTTTTCCGCCTCACACGGTAGCGATCAGGTAATCTTTCTTTTCCTTTTCCATCTCCCTCCGCCACCTGCTTTTCGCCCTTAGGTTTTTCGCGATGCTCTCTTAGGGATTATACATTTCTGGGAATTAAGCGATTTGAATAGCCTTTTGATGTCTGGGAACCCAAATAATCCTCCCAAGGGCCTCGGGGTCGGCCCATCGCCGTTTGGTAATGCTGGGATGGTGAGTCCGCCCATGGCCGGAAATCCAACCGCCTTCTCACAGCCACAAGGTCCGCCGCAGATGGCTGCCAACTTCCAAGCTCAGTTTCAGCTGTCGCAAGCGCAGGCTCTTGCACAGTCGAAAGCTCAGGCTCACGCCCAGTTTCAAGCTCGCCTTCAAGCCCTTAACCAAGCTCAGAACGCTGGCATGCCCATTGCCAACTTGGGCTCATCTCCCCAATCTATGTCTGCCTCTGGAAGTGCCGGTGTAAAACGGTTCCCTCAGAAGCCGCCTGTGCGTCCTCCTGGTGTTCCCATGCAGAACACATTATCTCCGTTGAGGACCATGGAGCTCGCGGCCTCTGCTAAGAAAAAGAAGCAGAAGCTCCCGGAGAAACAGCTGCACGAGAAAGTGGCGGCCATCCTGCCTGAATCTGCTTTGTATACCCAACTCCTCGAGTTTGAAGCGCGAGTTGATGCTGCGCTGGCTAGGAAGAAGGTTGATATCCAGGAGGCACTGAAGACTCCTCCTTGTGTTCAGAAGACTCTCAGGATATATGTTTTCAACACGTTTGATAATCAGATTAAGTCAGTCCCTAAGAAGCCAAATGCAGAGGCTCCTACATGGACGCTTAAGATAGTTGGGAGAATCCTGGAAGATGGGATAGACCCAGAACAACCTGGATTTGTACAGAAATCGAACCCGTCTTACCCAAAGTTCTCATCTTTCTTTAAGAGAGTGACGATTTCATTGGATCAGAGTTTGTATCCTGATAACCATGTTATTATATGGGAACAAGCTCGGTCCCCTGCGCCTCATGAAGGTTTTGAAGTGAAGCGCAAAGGAGATAAAGAATTCACTGTCAGAATAAGGTTAGAAATGAATTATATACCTGAAAAGTTCAAGCTTTCTCCGGCTTTGATGGAAGTCCTGGGCATTGAAGTTGATACACGCCCAAGGATAATTGCTGCGATATGGCACTATGTCAAGGCTAAAAGACTGCAGAATCCAAATGATCCCTCATTCTTTCAATGTGACCCACCACTTCAGAAAGTGTTTGGAGAAGAGAATGTGAAATTTACGATGGTCGCGCAAAAGATATCACAGCATTTGTTGCCTCCGCAGCCTATACATTTGGAGCATCAGATCAGGCTGTCAGGCAATAGTCCTGCGGGAAGTGCATGCTATGATGTGTTGGTTGATGTTCCGTTCCCTATACAGAGGGAGTTATCTGCTTTATTGGCCAATGCTGAGAAAACTAAGGAAATTGAAACTTGTGATGAAGCAATATGTGCTGCCATAAGGAAAATTCATGAACACCGTAGAAGGCGAGCATTCTTTCTGGGGTTTAGCCAATCCCCAGTGGAGTTCATTAATGCTTTGATTGAGTCACAGAGCCAAGATTTGAAACTTGTGGCTGGAGAAGGCAGTCGCAATGCTGAAAGAGAGCGACGGTCAGATTTCTTCAACCAACCATGGTAAGTTCACTCAACTTTCATATCATCCTTTCATCATATTTAGAACTCAGCGTCAGCTGTTTCTGCTCAGCTATTTGACATCTCCAAATGCATTTGGTGGCTGTTCTCCTGATACTTAGGACAGTGCAACCTTATACCATGTGTACATTTGTACCTCTAAGCATGATGAGATAGCAGCATAGATGAGTTTTCCTCTAGATTTTGGTAGCTCTTTCTGTATGTTGGATGAACTGTGTAATTTATTATAGGGAACTGATCCTATGTTGACCTATGTTGTATGTGGAAAGGCCTGGCTTATTACTTAGATGTTCATGGAACTGCATATATCAGCTCCTTGTGCACACACCCAGATAATAATGAAAGTAGAACAAATACGTATACTCCTTTCGTAAAATCATGTTTTCTTTGTTCTATCAGGGTTGAAGATGCTGTCATCCGTTACTTGAACCGGAAGCCAACCACCGGAAATGATGCTCCTGGAAGCACTTGAATTACCATGGTTGAGCTCTTGACTGCTAGCTTCTGGCACGACTCATTTGACATATGCCGCAGGTGACCGCTATTATGAGAGCACCAAAGAAACATGGTCCCTGAGCTAATAAAACTGATATTGTAGAACTGAATTTATGTTCATTTGATCAAACATGTAACCTGAAAGAGGCATAATTGTCTTGGAAATTGCTAATACGTCCCATGGAATTCAATGTAATGTTGTAAAGCAAATGGAAGATCATCATTCTAATTCTGTATGGCACGATTTGTTGGTGTTTTTAGGCCACAGTTCGGGTGCTATTATTATGTTAATGAGATTTCCAGGTGCAGAGTGCTCATGATTATGACATTCTCCTGGAAGTTTCAGTTATATAGGTTTGCCCCCTTCCCTATTTTTTTTCTTTGGCTTGATGATATAAATTCTTTGGCTAGATATTGACTCTCAGATAACAGTACAAAGGAGTCTGATCTTTTCTGTTGGACAGAAGATACTCTAGGTTCGCCCAGAAAAGGATAACATTATATTAATTTTTTCATCTGAACTTTGAGGACTCTTCTGTCTTTTCCCATACGTTATTACACAAGGTTGTTAAAATAAAAAATTCGACATGAGATCATTTTTAATTTTTCTGAGTCAGTTTTTTACAAGAATAAAAATCTTAATTATGATCATTGAATCAGGTTGAATCATTTTTTCTACTTTAGATTGTAAAATCGTATTTTGATTAACTTTGTTATTAGTTATACCAGTTACGCCGATTTTACAAAAAAATTGTGATGATTAGCATTAGTATTTGAAATAAATTTTTAACAGTTACGAATTAACTTGCTCAAACCTGTAACACCAAAAGTGTCCTTTCAATACCCTCTGACGCTAACACTATTGCCAAACAAGGAACAGTTGATACCAATTTCTAATTGAGGGATAAAACATCTGAGGCATTATTCACTAGAAAACAAAAAGAAAATTGTTCAAATTGCTCTTTCATCATGAAACATTACTAGCTCTGAAATCTCTCCCCTTAACAAACACAAGAGAAAGAGGAGAAAAATTATCTGCTTTACAAAAGCAATACATTTCAGCTATGAAATCAATTGGATCTACATATTTGAGTGACCAACTCTAACATGAACTCGGTGCCATGAAGTATTCAGAATCCCCCTCAGGTTCCATATGTCTTCCACCTTCTCAGGCTGGACATTTGCTGCCACGTCCACCTGTCCATCAATGGAATTAATATATTGCTTCAGATGGAAGTTACTACGCAAACAACTAATGCATGTTCGTGATAAAAGAGTCGTTTCCACATCCTTGCTTTACCATATGCAACTGGTTTCAATACATATCAGCGGCAGATGAAAAACTGGAGCAACCTCCCAGGTAAAACGAGTAAAAATGGTCAGGGAGTAGTCACGTCAAAAGATAGGCCACATACCGCTTTAGCAACAATCTCTGTGTCGTGTGGGACGTCAACTGTGACCTCAAATAGCGCCCAGGCCCATCTGTCACTGGTAATACCATCTGCTTTGTACTGGATGCCAGTTTTCTGGTATCTGTTGGCTTCAACCCAGGTTTTGCCACCATCAACAGACACATCCACTCTTTCAATTCCACGGCCACCTCCTGATACTGCATACCCACTTACCTTAACCTGCACCACATTTGGAAAACCAGACTTTAGGTTGTTGGGAGACGTTTTAGTTGCTGGGTATTAAGCCTGGCGAGTAAATTCTACAGAACAAAAGAAAGTACAAATCATTGAAAATTCACTTCCAACCTAAGATATTTGGTGCACCTTCACTTATTCTTTAGGATTCAGAAGTGGGGATTAATTTGCCCCAGGAGGTTGGTGAATCGATCACACGAAGAAAATTTGATGAATAAACAGCACAAAAATTTCAAACAGAAATTCATATCAAGATAAGCCCGAATACCAAGCATGTGCATACTGCAAGTAGAATCACTTAGGAGCTGTAGGTGAAGTAAAAGAAACTAGGGCAATACGAATTCAGAACATCTGATAACACCAGCAGCATCCACAATTTTTTTTTTTTTTGCTCGGTGAGAAAACTACTCTGAAGGCTAATCATGTTCCAAAGTTTACTTTGAACATTGGTCAGGCAGAAGAGTTTTAGACAAATAATTATTAAAGGATGGCAGTTCTGTGCAGGCTATCATCATTGGAATGAAATGGATATTTCATTGAACTTATGAACTTGAAAACTTTGTGATTGCACAAAAGAACCAACCTTCCCAGGCTTTACTGTTTGCACATCTTCCAGGGAACAAATCGCAGACTGCCAATTAGTAAATCAAGCAGTATTAATCACGTAATTTACCACATTCAAGCAAAGAGTCAGCGTAAATAGTCACCTTAAAGAAACAAAATAAATAATCCATATTAATGTCAAGCTAGACAAAAATTCTGCACCTTCCACTGTATCAACATCTTTGACTATTCTTGTTCGCAGATTAATTAAGGTCTTTAGAAACGAAAACCTAACAAAGTGTAAGTCTGAAAATCTTATGAAACCTAACAGTTGGCTGTACAAGGACCCACATACCTAAAACACAAACAGAAGATTTCGCCTATTCCCGTTCTATGTTACTCACAGCGTGCAAATGCCAGCCCTAGAATATGCAGATTTGACGATTCAATTCAACACCAGCTGCTAAAAATATCTGAGCCAACTTTTTGTGCATATATTGCAATTCCTTTATGTTTGGTTTTTATCATCAATAAATAGATTGAACCACAAAATCTCTCAATACTTCTTAACAAGCAGCATATGTTTACCTGAACAGGGAAATCCATTTGAGGCCTCCTCATAGACCAAACGATGTTATCCCAATCTACTGTTGGAGGAAACATCTTATAGTCCTTTTGCATAAAGAAGCCCTAAGTTATAGCAAAACACCAACAGATTATGCATTAGTTTTTTTATTTGGAAAAATAAATAGATTAGGATGTCCAAGAAACCACTAATAACCTGACATTCTTCAGCAATTATATTTATAGAATCCAACCACTTAACAGAACGGGCACCAATAACACCGGGCACAATTACTCTTAGCGGGTAACCATGATCCCTGTTAAGAGTCTGTGGCAACAAAAGAAGATAGTACAGATTAGGTAAGAGCCTCTGAACACATCATCAGTATAAGAAAAGCTGCCTGTGAATATAAGTGCCCATTTGGCAGTTCACAATCCAAGATGCTCTCAAAAGACAATTGCAAAAGCACAAATAGCTGATCTATAGTAGGTATGCAATAGCATGTGAAGTTTTAAAAGCATAAATCACAAAATAAAAATAATTTGAAAAAGCATAACATAAAGTGGCACAAAAGATTAAACATAAAAATCATTTAAATGTTGAAATGGTATATTTCCATATTTTTCAGATGGCTTCAACGAAGAGAAATCAAAGAGTACACTGAAAATCATCATCATGCAAAGTAAAATAGCTAAAATCCTTGATGATGTGACCTAAAGAAAGCAAACAGTAATACCAAAATATGAAAGGGAAAAACTCTTCCCCCTTAAAGTTACTTTGATGATAGTTATAACTAATGAGAAGAAGATATATGGTTGAAAAAGTGGCAAACCGCCCTCTATGTACAAAACTAGATGTGCTAACAATCAAAAAGCACCTCTGTGAGCATTGCACTACGTTAATGGCAATCAACGCAGAAAAGAACATCAGAACAGGCACTAACCTCTCCATTCATTTCATAAGCAAGGAGAACATCAGCATCAGGATTTGTTGCCTGGCCAAGTGGTATTGATGCCTTATAAGGCCCCCCGTTCTCTTCCTACATTATTAAATTGAGGACGGAAAAAGCTAAGTAAAGCATTTTTTTCACCAAGTAATCCCAACAGCTGACATATTTCATAGTGATATTTGTAATGTCAATGTTCATACCTTACACTTATCAATGCTCACAAATTCAACATGTTTTCCACCGGACTGAGTGGCACTTGTCAACTTTGGTATCCCTATAAGTTCAAGTACATCTGCCAACTTCGCTCCTCCCCATACAGCTGAAGAAACAAAGAACATTAAAGATAACCAAAGAACACATATGCAACACTTCAGGTACTTTGCAACATATTCTTTGAGAGAAAAAAATGATAATGAGGACAACAATAACTAAACCATAATCATAGAAAAAAGATAGTAGAGTGAATATATGCACTGTTTACGTACAATACTCCAGGTACTTTATATACACATACTAAGAATAATGATTATGGTGATAGTGATGGTTATCGATATAAGAGTTATACACGCCCAGTTTTTGGAGAAAACAATTCAGGTACTTTACATACACATGCGATGAATGAAGATGACAATGACACGATGATAACAATAATAATAAAAACAAGAATAGTAATTAGCTCCCCAAAATTTACATGATAATAAGCACAGTTATTGACATGTTAAATTTTTTCCCCATGTACGTAGCATTTCAGTTTAAAGGATGATATGTACTGTATCAGTCAGAGTCCAATTCTAATCTATCAAATTCTAGTTCCACCTTTTCTCACATACAGCTGAGAGAGAAAATAGACAGAAATAGAGTTTGACTTAGTTTCATGCTTAGAGATATTTGGTGAAGCACTAACTGAAAATCTTAAAAGATTAATTGCAAAATCACAAAGCATATGTGAAAATTTGGCCTATGATCAACTTACATCCATACAGAATGCATGTTACTACAGATCAGAGATGGAAAACAAACCATTCCCTAATGCAGAAACATCCCAGCCAACTCCTCTAACTTTCTTCGTATTACTCATGGCAGTCCTCCTATTTCCTGCACACTACAAAACTAAAATAATTTAATTTACTCAATAATCATCAGGTGACTTGAGCCAGAATAACATGAACCAGACCCCATACCTGCAAAGTTGCAGTAACAGTATACTTCGGAAGCATCCTGTGGGTTAAACATCAAGCCAATTGTTTAGGAGCTTTATTAAGCGTACTAAGGCAGAGGCTTTTTCTCATTTCTTTTACAGAAAAATACCAGGACATAGATAACAGCCCAAAAGAACTAAAAGGCAAAGAAAGTTGTGTCATCATCACCTGATATCCCTCATGTACAGTTTCGTTGGATTTCCAATCAAGCCGCAGAAATCTACACAGTATCTGCTCTTGCGAAAAGAATAGAGACAATTTTAGAAAAAGAAGAAAAATGGAGAGAGAATTAAAACAAGATTAGCATGGGAAGGAACATGGCACATCACCTCTCAATATCATCAACTATAGGAATTGGCCCATGATTTCTCTTATAAAACATGTCAATAGGAGTTATGTAAGAAGAAGCCAAAACCGAACGAGGTGGCTCAGCATTGAAGGGCTCCTGCAAGCAGAGGCCAGAAAGCAACATCCTTTTAGAGAGCTTCTAAAGCATACTCTCATACAGCCTCGAATGGCGAGGGATGCACGTATAAAAATGCTTTATATATCTTCCGAAGGAGACGAGACGATCGCAACTATTACATGACCAAGGCAATGAAGAAAAGAAGACCCAGATTTTCAAAGGAGTCGGAAAATTTTCCAACTTAATGATTGTGAAGTTATGATACAAATATTAGATGAAACCTATCCATACAAATCGAGCTGGGGACAAGGACACATAGATAGACGGATGGTACGAGAAAAGGTAAAAGTTACAAACAGAATCAAATTCCTGGATCAAATTGAAGCTTGTTCCTTTGCATAATCTGACCAGCCATGAGACTGATAAAAGGAAAGCTCAATGCTTTACGACAATAAACCCGAGGAATAGGATCGATCTGCGACACCCAAATAGGCATGGTACTAACGAAAAAGGAAAAGGAAAAAGGAAAAAGGAAAACTGCATCGTGCCTTTGAGTTGATTTTGAGAGAAGGGTGACGAGGCGGCTCCTGGGAATAATCGGAGGGTCCTCTGAGTCCCGGCATGTTTTTAGGTACAAGAGCAGCAGAACAAGAGGAGAAAGACGCAAGCAGAGGAAGGCAGTGAGTTGTTTTGGTCGAACTGTTTGTTTGTAATGTAGCACCAGCAACCATCAAATGAAGCGTTCGGATGTTAACCTCCGCCATGAATCTGCTGAAGGGGACCCACTCGCCATCCATCGATTTATTTATTTCTTTTTGTTCTTTTTATTTTCAAAAAAAGAAACATAAAATAGACATTGTCGCGGCAAAGGAGTGCACTTTGGAAGTTGCCTTGTCGTTCACAATTGGCAGTATGTGAAGTTGATCATCTTCATCAATCTTGTCTTCCATTTATGTAAGTGCCGGCTTGGAATAACCAAAAACTCATACAAGTACTTGGTTTTGTTGGATTCCCAATTTCTGTGTGCCATCCTCATCGGATTCACAGAATCTCCATCATACCACTCATTCACCAGATGATGGTTAAATTTTCTGTGATTTTTCCTTCCCCTCCGAATTGCATCAAATGTATTTTAGTACAAGTGGTTAAAACCGAGAGACCTTTTCTTGAAGTTCTTAACCTGCCAAGTAGTTTAGTTTTCTACTCAATTATTTTGTGCACTTCTTTACCAAGTAAAGAGAGTGATGCTGTGGACATGGAGCTGATTCAAACTTCAAATAGAGTATTGATGATACAAGCCCCTGATAATGTTCACTTCAATTACAATAACTTAAGCTACTTTCGTTGCAAGTATACGACTGTCTCGAACAAACTCTGTTTTGTACAGGTACATGATATTTGGTTTGGTATAATATTGATATACAGACTACAACGAAGCCAAACTATATGTTATCTTGTAATAAGCAATGTATGAAAATCTTTGCAAGCATCTCATTCCCTTCTTATAGTTTACTATCTCTCCGGAGACCAGGAATTTGTGCAAGGCTTCAGTTCCCTATCATTTTATGTGTATTCTTTGGCTCCCACCAACTTGCTACTAGCATTACATGAAGTGCGAAGCAGACGAGCACTTCAACATACATAGAGCGTATCTGAAACAAGTGACATCCAGTTACTATGGAGACAGATGCACCATTTGCACATTTTGTAGTATAAACAAATAAACTGTAGGATCAGAACAAATAAGGCATACACCACGTGATAACCAATGATCTTAACAGACCATGTACTTACATGTCAAATCCGTTTGGCCTCCTGCAACAGGTCCCCAGCAGTTCTAAACATTTCGTACAGAACTCATCAGGGTTGTGCTTGCACGTCTCAAAAGATTCTTGTACTCCAGACTTCTTGACCATATGTCAATCTCATGGGCACGCATGACAGGTAAAGGGTGTGACAGTTCTCTTGTTTGAGCATTCCTGAACATCACAAATTAATTAGAAACCAAGAGCAAAATGCAACACAAGTTCTCATACCTCTAGGAAAAGCTAATAAATCGATTTCTGACCTTATATACCACCCTACTGGGCTTGAAGCGGCTTTCTCATAAGACCGAGCTTGCTCCAAGAATGCGTCCACATTTAGTTGATCAGCCAGAGATGGGGAGCCCCCAGCTAGTTTCATCAGAACAGAGATGACCACCTCTTGTAGGTTGACCATAATTAAAATGAGACTACAGCATGCTTATCACATAGGACCATAGCAGCTATAATGGATAGTGGTCTTCGTACCTTTGGGTCTTGTGCAACAAGAAGGGCTGCACGATCACAAGTTAACTCTGCTGCCCGAAGCCAACGAAATAATTGTTCTTCTAAACTCCGAGCTATGAAGCCACCTATTCCTGTGCCATAGATGCAAAAAGTTTCTGACACTTGGTTACTTACTAAGTCATATAAGTAATAAAGTGAAAAAAAAAAATTTAACCAGATGGACGCGCTCCAAATACAGTAGGCTCAGGGAGAAAAATTCTGGACGTAGGGGTATAAAGAACTTCACGAGGAAGATGAGTCTGAATTATATATTATGCAAATCACATACATTATCAATCTTGAGAGAAAGGAAACAGCTCCAAGCACAGGTAGTTCCTCTTTTATAGACCGTACCATACAAAGATATCAGCATCTGATAATTTCAGTATTTAAAGTGATTAATGCTGTATGGCAATCCATCAAGAACAAGCAGCTTAACTAAATGACAAACTGGAGACTTACAAAAAGTTGATGGAGCCAAAATAAAAAGATTTCGTTTTATCTTCAGCAATCAAGGATGTAAGACTCAGTCAAGATCAGAAGAATACAGGGAAGATGCTGGTACGTGATTCTATGTGCAAGAGGGCATGGAGAGGAATTGACACCTACCAGGTAGAGTATAGGCTCCAAGAGTGAGGATATTTGCAAAGGTGAGCCATATACCATGATCACATTTGAGATGACCCAACTCATGAGCCAAAACAGCCTGTTAATTCAATGTTAACATTCATAGATCTCTCATACCACGTATCCCATAAAAAGCATACAATTATATTGACATACATTCAATAGGACAAACCACATTTACAGAAATTTAAGAAAACCAGTCTCTGGATTAGAGGAAATAAGGGAGTGGGGGCACTTCATTTGAAAGAAAAAACAAGAAGAAGGCCCAACTCGATGAAGCTCCATTCAGAAGAGCTTAACCAGTAAACAGATTGGAAAGAATTTATAATGAGGATATATATTAACATAAAGAATTATCATAAGACAGGAAAAAACCTGCAATTCTTTCCTTGTAAGGAGTTCCACGAGGCCAGTATGGACAACAACAAATGGCCTTTTCCCACTGACAGCGAGTGTATAAGCATTCGGAACAGGACTTTGCCGGACATAAAGATCAGGAGCTTCCACATTCAATACTTGTGCAGCTTCAGCCATTAATTGGTGTAGCTCAGGAAGCTGGAAAAATCAAGAAAACGCAACATGTCATTCTTTGTAAGACAACTTCTAACTTCAAACATGCTAGCATACATACAGACTACATGAAAGTGGGGGAACAAGTAGGTGAAAGTACAGGTTGGGACTTGAAATATCTAAAGAAGAAAGATGTGCTGACGATGTTAGGTGTAGTCTTTGACAATAAAATTTTCTCATCCAAAAATTCCATTGTGTAATGTTTTCTAATTAACACATGGAAGCCACTTTAGATATTCTTATTTGAATTTCGTTTAACAGGCTGAGAAAACTGCTTTATATATAGAGATGTACGTCATATACATATAAACTACTGCCATATATAAACAAGCCCAAGAAAATGCTAATCCGTAGGCCAATCCACTTAGCAGGCAAATATGAGTGGACAAAACAAGTAAAAGAATCACAATTGCTCTATATAATATGTCCACCGCTTTTCATATAGTATAGCAGATAACAACTCCCTAGACACTAGAAGATTCTAACTTGCCTGGTTTTTGGTAACAAGAACCGAAGTGCCTATATTCTCGAGGAGCATGATTTGCTCAGCTACAGATCCTGCATCAATGTTTCAAAAGAGACAACTAAGAATAGCATCTCATCAACATCACTGAAAGCTAACTCTGGCAGAATACTTCTAACTTAAGCAAGGCGTATTGGTTGCAAAAGTTAGAACAAACCCCAGACTTCAAAAAAGAAAAAAAAAAAAGTAAAGAAAAATTTCAAATCATCATTCCCTCTCCAATACCAACTAAATCCCTTGAAAAGGAGCACCTCCCTAGTAATAATAACAAAGTGCCTAGCTTTTCACCTAATACACCAATGTTCAATTATGTTTTCCGCTCATGTTCTTGGTGTAACATTTTTCTACATTCTTACCTAACAGAGCTTTCCCCAGTTCGTTCAACCCCGGAATCGCCCTCAATAGCAGCGTATTCTGTCAAAAGAGAAAGACGGATAGATACTTAAAGTTCGAAGAAACAAAAGAACTCTTCGTCATCAATTCCAATCCAATCGGACCTGCTTGTCTAGAGGATGGCGAAAGTCATCAGCATCGAGGTCGCGAAACACGAGAGGAGCAGCAGCTCTGCAGGAAACAGATATCCTAATTCGTCCAATTCTCCTCCTAGTCCAGACGGACTGGAAGCCGATCGACGAGGAACTGAGCCTCAACTCGCCAGCAGCTCCATAGCAGAAACCGAGCGCCGACGGCGAATGCGAAGAAGGCCTTCGGTAGAAGCAGAGAGAGGACAGAGACAAAGAAGCCATGAACTAGGGTTCAATTTGATCTGGAAGAGAAGATTTCGAGACCGAAGAAGACATCCAACTTCTGCAACTGCGTGCTGAATTCGTACTGCCAAATCGCAATCTCTGTTTTCATGAGATATTTTTATTGTTAAGTTCCGTTCGTAGTTTTGCATCGCATCCACAACCGTACTTATGGCGACCAATTGGCGCCACTTCATTTTCTTGTTGACTTTATTTCCGGGACTAACTACAGTGTTGGCCCTTATTCTTTTCCCAATCTTACCGTTTGATACGTTTGTCTTGTACGCGTCCAATTGCAATAAAAGTTCATGCAGTTTTCCCACGCCCTTTAATTCCCTACATCACCTCTATTCAAAAAACAAACAAAATTCAAGAAAAACTGTAAGAGGAAAATTGGTGCAACCTAAAAGGGTCACATATGCATCTTCAATATCCATCCTCTTAAATTGTAAAAGAGCTTTATTGTTTATTAGTGATGAAGATATATCTGTGACCCTTTTAAAAAGTCACAAACCATACTATGAGCGCCAAAACTAACATGCATCAATGCCAACCTAATGTCCTTTCAATTAAATGGAAGTTTAAAAGGGTTTGAACAAAATTAGGATCTAGCCATGTGCCCTTGATTATGACTACTCAAGCCCAAGATTCAAGAGGGAGGAAAAAGTATAAATTTGAGGCAATATGGACTCGAGACCCACAACATAAATCTGTTGTGGAGAATATCTGGAGGAAAACTGGTCCTGTTTTGACACATGACTTGAACATTAGACTAGATCAATACAGGAAAGATCTGATTGTTTGGAATAGGGAGCATTTTTAGGATAACCAGAAGAAGTTGGAGCAGTTACTCCAACAACTTGAACAATTGTAGTGTGATGACACTGTTTATTCCAAAGAGCTAGGAAGATTTCTTATCCATGTAGATTCAGGAGTTATGGACTCGAGAAGAGATGTATTGACATCAAAGGAGCAGAGTGCAATGGTTGAATTATGAGGACAAAAAAACTATTTACTTTCATGCAACTACTATTCAAAGGAGATCTTATAACAAAATTTTGAAGCTTAAGAATCATCTAAAGGATTAGATTAAGATGAGAAAGAGATCGGAGACATGTTTAAAAGATTTTATATGGAGTTTTTTAAGACTGAAGGAAACAAAGACATGGAAAAGGCTCTCAGGCATATTCATCCAAGAGTTTTAGGAGATCTCAATGCTCAGTTGACAATAACAATAATAGATGGGGAAATAAAGTATGCTGCTTTTCAACTAAGGGCTCCGAAAGCACCTAGCCCAAATGGATTCCTTACAAGGGAAAAGTTAGGGAAAGCATCTTGTAGGTAGTTAAAGCCTTTTTCATCCAAGGTACCTTTGATCATTCTCTTAATTCTACGGTTATTGTGCTCGTTCCTAATGTGATTTCTCTTGAATCAGTGTCACAATTTAGGACTATTAGTCTCTACAATTTCTACTACAAAATAATTTATAGGGTATTAGTTAACAAGCTAAAAAATCATCTTAATTTCCTGACCTGCCCATATCAAAATGCCTTCATTAAAGGGAGACTAATACAAGACAATATCATTGTGCCCCATGAGGCTTTTCATTATCTTAAAACCAAAAAAAAAAAAAAGGAAAATAGGGGACTTAGTCTTGAAAGTATATATGAACAAAGCTTATGATAAGGTAAAATGGGATTTCTTAAAGGCAATTATAAGAAGAATGGGATTCTGTGATACTTGGATCCATTGGGTAATGACATTGGTTTCTACTATTTTATACATGATCCTTTTTAATGGAAATAAAACTAAGAAATTCTAGCCTATAAGAGGTATCCATCCAGGAGATCATCTCTCCCCCTATTTGTCCCTTTTATTCACAGATGCTTTGTCTAGTGGTCTATTAAGAGCTGAAGAAAATGGTTCATTACAAGGCTTGAACATGGCTAGAGCATGTCATACATTGACTCATCTTTTATTTGTAGATGATTCTTTGTCTTTTATGAAGGCAAATCCTTAGAATTATAGAATCTTGAAATAGATTCTTGATGATTATTGTCCGGCATCTGGTCAAGCAATCAGTTTTGACAAAATCTTCTATCTTTTTCAATAGAAATACTCCAATTACAATTAAAGATAAGATTAGTGAGATGTTGAGGGTGCCTATAAAAACAGATCCAGGGAAATATTTAGGTCTTTCCACCATATGGGGGGAGCTAAAAGCTTTAGCTCTTGTAAGAGATAGAATTTTGCAAAAACTCTAAGGGTAGAAGGGAAAGCTACTTTCCTTATCAGAAAAAGAGGTTCTAATCAAAACAGTAGCCTTTGCAATTCCTACACATAATGGCAATTTTTAAGTTCCCTAAAACTTGATGCTAGAAGATTGATGTTATAATTGCTAATTTCTGGTGAAGACACTTTGAGTATAGCAATAAGATTTATTTGAGGGCTTGGTCTACTCTCATTTTGCCTAAAAAGAAATGTGGTCTAGGGTTTAAGGACTTTGTGAGCTTTAATAAAGCCTTGTTAGCAAAATTAGCCTGGAAACGATAGAAGAACCCAAATTTTTTATGGGCTAAGGTTTTGGAAGGTTTATACTTTCCTTTTTCAGATTTCTTGCATGCAGAAAAAGGTTGTAGAGGTTCTTATGTCTAGTTCAGTATTTTATATAGCAAGGAAAGTATGCAAAACAAGTTTATGTGGAAGATAAAAGATGGCAAATCAGTTCAGGTATGAAAAGATGGTTGGCTTCTTTATAATTCAAATCATAGGCTTTACCCACAAAGTTAGATTCCATATCAACTTCAAGATCTGACTATTAAACGGCTTATTAATGCAAACACTGGGACATGGTCTTTTAATCACATCAGGCAGTTTGTTTCCAATGATGTTCTTGATGTCATTCTTTAAATCCCCATTGGAAAGAGTCACAATGCTGATCAAATTGTGTGGCCTTTTGAAAAATCAGGACAGTTAAGTATGAAATCTGCTTATTGCTCCTTGGCTCATCCTAATTAGATTAGCAGAACTTCCACTTCACATCAAATTGATGGCAGAGTATGAAAACATCTATGGAAACTTAAATGTCTCCTTTAAAGTAATGAGTTTTATATGGAGATTATGCCACAACGTAATGCCAGTTGCCTTTAATCTTTGCAAAAAAGGAATGGCTACTTGTAAATTTTTTTCCCTTTTAGAAACCTTTGAGCATGCTATAATGACTTGTGACTAGACCAGGATGGTATGGAGAGCTTGCCTAGATTATTAGGTGAATCGAGCAGCAGTCACCAAATTTGATGAATGGTTCTTGGCATTGTGCACAAATCTTAATATTACCAAAGCAAAGAAAGAAACCTTGAAGTTTAAAATTGGGTTTATATGCTGGCACATATGGAAGGCTAAAATGAAGCTGTTTTTCAATAGCGGAAGCTTCATCATAAAATCCAAAGTGTTTTTTTTTAATATTGGGCTACCCAAGTGAAGTGCTCATCTAATAGCCTGGAGATTGTCTAAGCAAGGCTAGCAAAAACCCGATGTAAGACAGGTAAAAATTAATGTGGATGGGGTCTTAGTACTTGCCAATTTCAAAAAATTAGTAGGCAAACTAATGGGTGTACAAACCACATTGCTTAACATTATAAAAGATAGATAAGAAACATGTCATAGATGACAAGTCCCTCATCCTCTATTTGTATGCTTATTGTTCGAGACATTATGTACAATCCTCCTTGATGTTTTGAATAAATCATTCTTTTTTTGGCAAGCCTCGACGGATGCTGAAGATGCATCTATGACCTCATTAAAAAGCCAAGGCTTATCTTCGTGGTTGAACCCAAAAAATTAACATGCACAGAAGCCACCTAGATTTTCTTCATTAAAGAGAAGTTTAAATGATGGGTTTGATCAAGTTAAGAGCTGATGAAAAATGTATGATAAAGTTGAAAAGAGAATTTAAGGTAAACCAGATTTATTAGCAAAATTTTGTTTGGATACACTCATTAACTTTTGTTTGGATGCAATTAATAAAGGAAGATGATGGAGAAAAAGGAAGAGCATGGGAGGATGAGAAGTGATGTCAATAGATATTCGGTCCAACAGGCATCCGGTTGCATGCTGATATGAATATTGGGTTTTTTTACAATTGATCAAGTTCGGGTCAGATGTGGTTTTTTTTCATCCACCTGTGGGTTTGGGATTCACTTGCACCACATCCAACCCATATATAAATTAGTATTAGTTATGCACTAAAAATAAAAGTATAATGGATAAGTTGTATAGAATTAAGAACAAGTGAAGGTTTGTTTAATATATAAGGTATAATGGATGTTTCTACCCATAACAAATGTGTGTTAGGCATTGCATGGTTAAGTTAATGTACAGCTGGGCATGGCGTGGTTTGATAAAATTGTAGTTGTTGAAGTATGGTTGGTGGATGGGTTTTACCTGACCTTCACCCATTTAAAAATTAGTAGAATATGGATATGAAAATTGTTCATTTAATGGGTTATGGATAGGATGGGGTTAGGGCGCCCAATTTAGCGGGTCGAATATGGGAAGACCATCATCCGACCTATTGACATCCCCAAGGATGAAAGAAAAGAAAAGAATAGGGATAAAGAAAAATGTATAAAGGAATGAAGTGGAGAATAATGACTTTTTCCTCCCCCTTTATTTCCTCTTATCCAAACAATAAAGTTATATCAATTTCTCTCCCTATTTTGTCACTCCAAAAATAGTGTTAAGGGAATGAATGGAAATGAGATGGGGGTAGGGGTGTCATAATCTCATATTGTTTGGAAAGAGATATTAAAGAGAAGAAAGGACATACACATGGATATGTTCATTGTATGATGAGGGGGAATAAATTTAACTAATATTATAATCTTACCATTGTTTTAACTATTGAACCTATGTTATTCTTCTTTATCAATAGCACGATAAAATCACCTATACAAGCAAAGTTTCTCTATATGGAGCCAACATAGTTGGTTGATTTGGGAACATATTGTATACGATGGAAAAAAACCTACGAGAACTATTATTAAGCAAAATTATTGAATAAAACATGAATGAAATTACAAAACAAAATGTACAAGAATAGTACTAATAAAGAAGTGCTATAAATATTTGAATGGACAACATATACCTCTAAACAAACATAGACAAAAAAATCAATAGAAAGACACAACAGAATAACTTGTCATTCCCATATAAGACAGTGAACGGGTAAGGATTGTTAGACAAATACACACATCCAAATTCGGTATCTATCACTAAAAGTAAATCTAGGTAAACCTTTAAATGAAAAAAAAACCTCTTTGAAGCATATTGTCAAACACTTATAGTTAGATTTGATTATTAGACAAAAATGTTGTAACATGTTCGCATGGTGAATCCAGAAGCAACATATCACAAAGATTAATGAATGACCCTAAATGGAACCGACTACATGACTGTCAATGTTGTCATGAATATGGTCAATGCTATGGTCACTCTCTGATATTACTAAGCTATTTACCCATATTATTCTTCAACAACCATATATTATTTTTTGCCTAAGTGTCTTGGAACATTCCAAGAGTAGGAGCATATGAGAAAATGTTAATTTTTAAAATATAAGTATGTAAATATGTTATGAAAGTAAGAGGAGCATGAACGCTATGTTGTTTGGTTCTCTGCATAGCTTGCTTAATGTTAAACTAGTTAAAATAAGAGACCACAAGGGAGAGGAGATTGAAAAAAATAAGAAAAAAGGGAACATAAAGATGAAGAAGTTGATCGAGCTAAAAAGAAACGACTTCATTTAGGAATCAAATCAAACGGATTTCAGGCTAAGAAAATAATTCCTTTCCTTTATGTTTCTTTGAATTTGAACTTCAGTTGCGTTTTGTGCAATGAAAAAGTAAAGAGAGTTGCTGGGGTTAATTTTAAAATTTTGATATAAAAAAATATAAAATTCTTGCCTAAAAGAATAATTTTACCACGTATTATTTTGATATCACATTTGTTAAGTGAAAATATTTTGATATCACATTTGTTAAGTGAAAAGTCATATGTACCATTAAGTGTATATTGCTTTTATATTAGATTATTAATCTCCTTTTCCGCCGCCAACAGAGGGGGAAAAAAACACAAAACACGAGACCGGTCACCGGTGGAGTATAAACGCTGTCGTTTTGAGCAAAGATTAAGCCAGCACTGCCTTTTCTGCCTCGTCGGTTCCTGAACTGCTCCTTAAATAGGTTCAAAAGTTTCTCTCTTTCAGAAGCTCTAGAAAAGCTAAGACATGTGAGCCTCTTGTTTTTCTTTTTAATTGAATTGGGTTGTCTCAAAGTCCGATTATTTGCGATTATCTGAATTTTTATGCTCTGCTTGTGTTTTACCTTATTCGATTTTCAGGAGAAATTCGGTGAATCGACCTCCAACACCAGATGCTACAGAGGATCAAAGAAAAGAACCAACGCTTCAAGAGATAATCAACATCAAGGTTTTATTTTTTCTTATTTTATTTTTCAATTCGATATTGAAGTTAGATTCTATTTAAAATCCCGCTACATAGAGAAATATATGATCGTTTTGTTGCCCTTGTTAGCTGATCGAGAGCGGGGAAAAGGAGAGATTGATGGAGCTTTTGAGGGAAAGACTTGTGGATTGTGGGTGGAAGGATGAAATGAAGGCTCTCTGCAGGTTTTTTTTTGTCCTAATTTTCAATAATTTCTCATTAGGATGCTAGGGATTCGCTGCAGGCTATGACGTTGATGATATCATCCGATAGAAATCCTTGTTTAGCTTGCCTGCAACTTGAAATGTTGATGAAATCAATTTTCAAGCTGACAACTTCTTGAAGAAATTTTCAAGTAGACAACTTTTTGAAGAAATCTTACCATTTAGTTACAGGGTTGAACAGACAACGAGAAATAACAATTTTTGTTGGATCTTCTAGTTTTGCGGTCACACACTACCATAATCTATTCAAGCCGTCTTCTGTGTTGCTAAAACATGTTTAATTATCCTCGAGATGTCATGTTGATGGCAATAGTTAGTTGCCTTGTTAGATCAATCAATCTTGACCATATAGGCTCGTTGGGGGTGCTTCTCTAGGTTTCATGTGGTAGAAAAATGTTTTGAATTCTGTAATTTGGGCTTTTCACACCTGTAGGACCTTCTAAGAGATATGATGTACATGTACTATCGAGCTAATTGGAGAGACCAGATTCAATGGTAGTATCAAGTTTGCGGGACTTATTATCATCTTGGGCTTGCTGTCATTGGATCTTTTTAATGTAGGAGACTACATACAAGAATCCATAAACAACTTCCTTCAATAGGACCTAATCTTTTCCATAGAGCATATAGAAAGTGATGAATGTTTGTTTGTTCTCATACTTTCTGTCCATGTAAACTTCGCTACAATTGGAAGTTTTCTGTTGACTCTGATTTATCATGACAGGTCTTATGTAAAGAAGAAAGGAAGAGATAATGTGACAGTGGATGACCTTGTGCATCTGATTACCCCTAAGGGCAGAGGTATGTTTGCACTTATTTTCTTGTGCTGCTTTGGATTTTCTCAATTCATATGTACCAGTAAAACTATTAGCCGGTTGAGAGCAATAAGTTGAAAGTGCGTGGGAGGGTTAGGCGTTGAGAGTGGATAATGGTCCTATAACTAGAATTTGCTGTCCTCCTGCATGTGTTTTGTGTGGCTGAGGAAGCTAATTCTTCATTTAATATGTCAAATTTTTTAGCTATTCGAGGAATTATTTTTATCCCAAAACCATGACTGATTAAATCTTATGCGATGCAGCTTCAGTTCCTGATTCAGTAAAAGCAGAGCTTTTGCAAAGAATTCAATCTTTTCTCGTGTCTGCTGCTCTTTGACACACCAGCATGGTAATGATCAAAGACGTAGAAAAATTGTGTTCTTGCTAGCAGTCTGGCCAACTGCAAGTTTCAACATAGGGGCATGCTGTAAAACCAGAGGAGGGATGATTACGGCTGTGTTGAACTGGAACATCATGCATTGTTTCATCAGCTGGTGAAGTACCTGCATGTACCTCTTAGGTTTAAAGGTTCATTGAGGCATCTGTTGTACCATTAACAAATGTTTCTCTTCTGTCTTGTTCCTGCTGTCAGTTCCCACTGGACTAGTTAGAGCATAACCTGGGATTCACATTATACTTGGTGGCAGTCACTTTATTTTTTCATTTCTATAGTGAACCAGTTATTTTTTTTTTCTTCTTTTTTGGTTGGAATTGAGACTTCCATTAAGATACAAGGCTCAGTAACAATAAAAATACCACAGGATTTTTTTGGAAACAAAAATATCACATGAGGAGCAGCGAATGAATGAGATAGGATCATGCTGTCAGCTAAACCAGTTTGCAGGTGATGAAAGATGTCTATATGACTAGCTCTTGCCAGATTATTTAACCCTGTTCGCCACTTCGTTGGTACATGCCATGCTTCAGGCGACAAGGAAGCTTCACAAACGGTTGATTGCTTTCATGATAATTGTGTTGGTTTTGGTTCTTTGATGGAATGGTCTGTATAGTTTTTCTCTGAAATGTAGGTATGTGCAATTGCACATAATTGCATAATATAATTTTTAGCCAACACAGCCATCATTCTATGATTGGATTATTTCCTCCCTTTACGTCTCCAAGGATCTAGCTCCATTTAACAACATTCTTCATTATTGATTCTGACGACAGTGACACTTCGCTGTCTTTGGGTTATCCCGTGATGAAGTTTAAGTTAATTTATTTTAATTTAAGTCAACTGATTTATTTTTATTTTTACTTTATTTTTTTGTATGAAATTAATTTTATTTGAAAGTCAATATTATGTAGATATAATAATTCATTTAAAAATAAATTTTCATGATGTTATTAAATTTTTATGAATTTTTCTCTTTTTAATGTCTAAAACTAAAAAAATTCATAAAAAATTAGTAAGATTATAAAAATTATATTTTTAATGAATTATTGTAACTAGAAAATATTCACTTTTAATTAAAATTTATTATGGATAAAAAAAATATAAGAATAAAAATAAATTATTTTAAAATTCATTAACTTAAGTTAAAGTAAATTAGGGTTTCTCATAATTGTACTACCATCCTTTTCTGACGAGATCAGGTGCTTGAGACTGACAACTGGTTTATTAGTGGTGAGGGGGACTCGGTCTAAAGAAATTCTTAAAGAAGGGTTCGGTAAGGAGGCTTTGGTGCGGTGGCCATTTCTGATTGCATCCAAGTTCTACTGGAGGAACATCTTCTCTATCATGGCTTAAGTAACATCGACCTAATTTTGAAGGTTTTCTTTAGTCGGTGTTAACTTCTGACAAACCAGCTGTCTCGTTATTGACCGACCGTGTTAATCCCTTTCAGTTGATAGTAGGCTCATGATGCCCCTTGTCAAGGATATTTTACGTCCCATCAACAGACTTCACATGGTGCTCACGCCAAATAGTTTAGAAAAATCTGCAGTAAATCCAGCACCAGGCCCGCATCTTGTTCCCCACTAGCATACTGATTTGAGATAATTGCAGGAACTGATTTGAGGTTTGAATTGTAAAGTCATAAGACATGTTTGACTAGTTTCAATATCGAATTCGACACTTGTGGATGACTTAAAAACGTTACACAGGTATCATTCTCTTCCATGTTTCAACTCTGTTTATGAGGTAACAAAGAAAGTGGTACAAAAGACAACAGAACTTATTTGGCCGGCTAAAGTCATCTTCCAGTCTTCCAAGATGGCATTTTCCCAGCCAAACTTACACCCAAGCTTGCGCTATACGGGAAATCTCTAAATGCAGACAGCCAGGTCGCACGCATCACAAACACGGTTTCGTACCTCTAGCTACATCGTTTATTGAGACTCTGCTTGCTCACAGAGGTCCAAAAGATCTAGTGTCTGCAAAACCAGCACAGTAACACATAAAGAGTAACTCAACTTAATAATAGATTTCACTCCAATAAATCTCTAACTTGATTAACAAGTGTGTAAATTAACATACCTCGGGAACTGAGAGCTCGAGACGAAATTTAGGACCATCATAGTGATGCAGGACTGGCCTAAATGCATCCTCTTCCAGAGGTTTGCAGACTTTTCTCACACGGATCCTTACCTGTTAATTACGGTCCAGAAAGAATTAGCACGATGATGCAAGTAGATTCCTCCGACCACGTAAAATATTGACAAGGCAAGATTTTCAAAATCAATATCTCACCTGAGCAGGAAACCTTGACTCCCCTTTGCACTTTTTATCCTCCCATGCAGTTGGATCTATGTTAGAACCCCCAAAGCTTGATGCCTATACATCAAGACAATTGGACAGTTTTAGAAGTCCCAAACAAATAATGGTTTAACAATTTTAAGCGATATTACCCTTTTACTGTTGGCATAATCTTGTTTCTTGCCCTTTTTTCCGCTCAATACTCCATTATATTATCTAAAATTTGCTAAGGATACAAGGTAATGGCCTTACTAGAAGCATTTAACATTAGATGATTATGATAGTAGATCCCCCTATAAGCCCTTGGGCATAAGAATTATGACGAAGAACAAACCTCAAAAATACCATGCAACTGGTGAGTTGTATAGTTATAAAGAAAGAGCGGCAGGCCAGGGGTAATTGCTCTGACAGAATCCCTGTATCTTGGAGGTAAACCTAATAAAAATCAAGAAAAGAGTAGTTAGGGGCAGCTACCCATGAGATATTGGAAAAACAAAATCAGCAATCAAGTCAAACTGGTTCACAAATTGCTACACTTTAGATAACCAGTGAAAGTTCACGTTACTACTACATTTCCTCATACAGGTATACTAACTTAGATTAAGAAAGAATGTTGGCATAAAGGGAGAACAGATAATGTACCAAATAGCTGGCGCTTAAGATCCTCCTGCATTGTGTCATTGTTACAAACAAAGATATATCCTCCAAGCACCTCATTTCGTGGAAGTGTCTCAGTGGCAGGCAAGGTTTTGAACCTTTTATCTGCTGCATTGTTGCCATTTGTACTCTCATTATTGCTGTTGTTGATATTGCTGTTATTAACGGCTCCCTTGTGCATGAGACTATTGCCATCATATTTGCTGGTGGTCAAGTTTCCAAAACTATTGCTGTTGCTTTTAGGGTAAACAGCATTCATATTGAATACATCATTTCGGAAGGAAATTTTGGTCACATTATCCACAACCTTTGTATCCAAGTTCAACATGTTAAAGTTGAGGCTGTCAAATTTGTTCTCTTCCTGAAACCCAAATTTATCCCTTGCCCTCATTTCAGTGGGGCCTTTTGAAAGATCAAGATTATTCAATCGTTCACCCTTGAATCTGGTCTGCTCAGCCAATCTTGATGCAGCCAGTAGCCATTGATGATCCTCGGATGCTTTTGATTGTCCTCGAAGCTCATCACCCAATTGCCAAAAGCTGTTCATGCTCTCCATATTGCAATCCTGGTAGAGGTTTCATAAACAGAGATTACTAATTATGGTCAATGGGATGATAAGATGAGGAACTTTAGATAATAAGAGGAAAAATAACAACCACATTACATAAACAGGTTCAACTCACATGACAAACATAAGTGTGAAGTCACCATGCAATATATAATTGCTCTATGAAATACTAAACGCTGCATTCAATTAAACCATCAGCTTAACTAAACTCTAGAAAGATGGGAAGATGGGTTGGAGACTAGTATGAAGCAGGAGATTTTGAGCCAATATATGCCCTCTCTTACAGAAAAGGTTTCCACTTCATGCACAGCAAACCCATACAAGAACATCCATCAAAGATAATCCTTGATTCAATGTAGAAAATGGACCAGCCAACAAGAAACTATTTTTGCTCAAAACAAATAAAAAGATCCAATTATCTAACATAGCAACCTGAATCACATAAATCAACAAGGTGATCTCTAGGAAGAGAACAAAAAAGTCCCTGTTAGAGTCGCCTTTGACCTTTACCAAGTGTAGGTCGTAGATCAAGTCTTCTCTTAAACCCAGAAATTTTGGAAGCCAATATCAAACAGGGAAACCGCATTTTTTCTAAAATCTGAAAATCCTCATCACATGAACAGTAAAGTAGAAGTCAACAGATCAAGAAGAAAAACAAAAAGCATGGCTTCAGAAGAAACTCAGAAACAAGGGCAAAGCCGAGAAGCTTTTGAGTTCACTTGCTCGACCACCATTAATCCAGCCAGTTTCCAACACAAACAACACCAGAAACTCAAGGTCAACCCCATCCGACCAAAAAACAACCAACATTATCCTAAATCTGAAGCTTAACAAGCCAATCAGCTCAAGGAAAAAACAAAACCAACTTTTTTAGGAAAAACAAAATCTTCAACAGAAAAATCAACCAAACCTAGAAACCCCCATAGACCCACAAACACAGAAGCAAAACCCAGCGACATGAGCAACTCTAGCGAACCAGAAGACGCTTAAGAACAGAAACAGACCTAAAAGCAAGCAATGCCTGTAGTAAATTACAGCGTTTAGCCCTGGAACAAGATAACTGAGACTTGATTTATAGGAACTGCAAAATTTAGCAGGAATATAAAGGAATCCTAGATTGGGGGATCCGAAGGAGCAGGCCTAGGAGGAGAGAGAATTGGTAATTTACCTTCGGGTTTTTCGTTTTTTTTGTTTTTTTAACGCTTTTAGTCGAGGAAACGGAGGAGAGAGCCGGAAGAAACCCGCAAGACGCAACGCGAAGCGAGCGAGAGAGAGAGGCTTTGGCCGGATCTTTATCGTTTTTATTGTCCGGCTTGCCGGAATTGGCCTTCCAAGTTCACTTATTTACGGGAATTGCCATTGGCTTTTGAAAATTTTTTGTGGTGGAAGCACCTGTCGAGTGTTTTTCGAAAGTTAAACGAGAAGTGAGTGAGATCTGTGCGGTAACTAATGAGACTTCGCCACGCGGAATGACCGAAAAGAGCTCACCGGATGTTGATTTTTTTTTTCTTAAGAAGATAATTACATTTACATCGATGCTTAGATATTTTAAATACGATACGGATTCAGTTCAGGGTCTTCTATATATATATATATATATATATATATATATATACATACATTATCGGTTAGAAGATGCTTTTACGTGAGTTAGGTCTAATGTGCATCTTATCTTTTATGTTTATATATATTTATACTCTAAGACTACAATTCATAGTAGAAAATAAGTATAAATATATCAAATTTTATGCCCTCTTAAAATTAGAATATGTACAAGTCAAATAGTAAATATGTATAAACTTGATATACAAAAAAAGTAAGAGATCTGTATAAATAATATGTATTATATGTACAAATAAGATCGAAGATATATTACCAGCATATTAAATAATATGTACGAGTTCAACATTCCATAAAAACAGGTGTGAACATATTAAATCCCGCTTTTTCACTAAAATTAGTGATATGTACAAATCAAATTATAAATACGTATGAAATTCAATGTACAAAATAAGTGATGTGACACATATATACATATGAAATTAGAGATATGTTACCGATATTTAAGTGAAAATTTTTTTACATATAAATAATAAAGTTTTACATAGGTATGAATTTATGTATTTATTATTTTTCAATTGTATGCATATGTGTACCTAAAATATATTAAGGATTAATTTGGAAAAAAATGAAAAGATGAGGAGGAAAAAAAGGTTTGACCCAAAACCTTTATTTTCCTATTGTTTTTTTTTTTTTTTACGAAACTCTTCACTGAGTTTCCAACTTGCTTCCGCCGTTTGGTTCCACTGCATCCCTTTCCGAAATCGCCTTCGCCCTTTCCAATTCTTCCTTTGCCACCCTCCTCCGTAACAACATTCGCAACCCTCACACCTCTCCGACACACCCAAGCCCCTCATTCTCCTTAACCTTTCCCGGGAATCCCACGTCTTCATCTCCATCGTCTGCTCCATCAAATTTCGGCTCTGTTGATGTCAATGTCGCATCACAATCTGCTTGGATTGGCATTGATGCAACCTTCGAAGAGCTTTACTACGCCATCCTAGAGAAGAGCAAATTTCACGGGTTACCACCGGATCCCATTGCCAAGTGAGAGCAGAAGACGAAGCTCGCACAGAGAGAGAAGACCACGCTAGTGATTTTTTAATTTTAATGAAAGGATAATTATAAGGGTAGGGCATACGTAAGGTATAGAGTATATAAGACACTTCCTTCTCCATGTGAGGCTTTACTTCATTGTTAGACAATGACTCTTTTTATGGTCAAGTTTGTGACTTTTTTATTTATCCCTAGGTGGGTTCAGTCAGGTTGTATGCTATTTGTGGGAAGGATATCGATTGTTTGGTGAGGGTTTCATTGCTGAAGACTCATCTCACGAATGCTGTGTTCGTGTTGGTTGACTTGGTTGTCTATTAGTGCTCTCGGTTCAGCATCGATGAAGGATTTGGGCTCCTGTTTTACAAGTATCAGTCTCATAGCGGAGGAGGCAACTTCATGTCGTCTGGTTATTAAGGACAAGACTTGCGGGGGGTTTTTTGATCTGATGATTGTGTTAAAGGTTTTGTCGAGCAGGGCTGTTCGTATGGAGAACCTTCGGGATGCTCTCCGGAAAGCATGGAGGTTTGAGGTGCTTTTCACACTGCGAACGGCTAGTCCGAATGTCAGTTCGAATCAATTTATCATAATGTTTGAAAAGGTGAAGGACAGGAATGTGGTATTCTGGAATGGACAATGGAACTTCAACAATAGATTGATAGTGATGCGTAATCTTCAGCAGGGAGACCATCCATCCTCACCCCAGTTTAATAGAACGGCATTCTGGATCCATATCTTTGATGCACATTTTGCATGGTTCCAACCCGAGATAGCATAGACATTGGGGAGTCACCCAGGACTGGGTTGTATGGGTGGATTGTTCGGGGCCATCCCTAGGAGTGCGGGTGATGGTTGCTGTGTCTCAACCCTTGAGGCGTGGGCTAATGGTAGAGGATGAGGAAGGTAAGAAGTGGCTTTATATCAGGTACAAGAGACTACTTGATTTCTGCTACATGTGCGATAAGCTTGACCGTGTGGACCGAGAATGTCTAAACAGTCTGGCAGGTCTCGAAGGTAATGTAAGGCAATATGGGGACTGGTTACGCTTTGGAATGCTAGTAGGGGAACAGGTGGTCGGGAGATAGATAAAAAATCTGGTTGGTTTGATGGCGTCTCTCAGGAATCCACAAGGCATTCTTAGAGCAACAAACACCCTTAGCAAAGGAAGAGCAGGTTCTGACAATCATCAACTATAACCCAGTGGTGCCGGTGATTGGTGAGTGTTGTTTTCAGAGGGAGGTGGAGCGGGTGCAGGTGAGCCTGGAGGATCATCTTGAGAGAAATGTTTAGGGATATTAAAAAATACTGTACCCGGCCCTACCCGACAACCTAAACCCAAATTTGACCTTACCTGCAAAATTATAGGGAGGGCATGAGTTTAACTTATCCTATCCGACCTTATTCGCATTCTTCTTAAAATAGTATATTTATATTTAAAATATGACTTTATCCCAAAAATAAAATTATAATTTAGCATAAATTATCTTATATTACTTAAGTTTATGATTTTTTAAGTATTAATTAATTATGAATGTACACATTCTTTTGGAAATATATAAAAATGAAGTTTAAAAAAATTAAATACATATCTTAAAATGGGTTGGTGGGTAGTACCTATTTATTCGTGGGACGGATACTACCTAAACCCAATTACTTGAAAAGAGGGTTTAGGATTAGCTATACTCGATCCAAACCTGGCCGTTGACATCCCTAAGAATATCTAACATAGAGTTACTAATGTGGTTTGCATCGAAGAAATCAAAGGTGGGAAGTGTAACCCCTTTTTGTCGTAAAAAGGGTTTGCACTTGGCCCAATGGCTCAGATAACTTTTGGCGCGAAGAAGGTAAGGTCTAGTATGAGGGTGCATTTTATGAAGAGGGCTATTTAGGCTGGTGGTCGAGGGAACTTGGTGGGCTATTCACATGGGGGATGTTGATGTTGTCCAAGAGACCCCAAAGAGAGATATGAAACTTACATTATCTAAAAGAAAATGGTTAGAGGAAGTGTTGTCGGCTGAAACAGTGGTGCAAGGGAAAAAAGCTACTGATACTTTATTTGAAGCAGGGCTGAGTGCTGACTCACCCTGTTTACCTAAATAAGTTTGATGAGTCTGAACTGTCAAGCTTTAGGGATTGCTTGGACAGTTCATGCCCTTCATTAGGCTATCCAGAAGAGGTCCCCATTTGTTTTTTTTCTCTTAGAAACCCAAAAGACAACATCTTAAATGGAGTAGATCACGAGGTTACTTAGGTTTCACTCATGTTTTGCAGTGCCTTGTGAAGGAATAAAAAAGGGTCTAGCAATGTTGTAACGCTTGGGTTTGAACGTTGAGTTGATATCTCTCTCACAATACCATGTCAATGTTAAAATTCATGCTTTGGAGATGAAGTGGCGGGCTAACCGGAATTTACGGGCACCTAGAAAGGGACTTGAGATATCAGTTGTGGGATCTTCTACAAAACCTTATAGGCTAAGTCTCTATGTCATGGTTGGTCATGGGTGATGTTAATGAGATTCTTTGGTCGGCTGAGAAAAGGGAGGTTGTCCGAGGACAGTAGGACAGACGGAAGCATTTAGTGAGGTAGTAGCTAACGCAGGCTTATTGGACATGGGATTTCATGGTTCTTATTTTTCTTGGAGACATGTATGTTCAGGTGGAGTGTGGGGTTCACGAGAGACTTGACAGAGGATTGTGTAATTTTCACCATCGAGCATTGCTTTAACGAAGTCAGGATAGAGTCAACTTCCTGAAGAATATGAATCAGCCTCCAAGGCCTTTTTGCAACTGAGCACCCAGGCTATTGCATTGAAAGAATCACCCGCAGTCCGGCAAAAAGAAACTATACAAACTTCCTTATCCCTTAGCATCCTTAAAGCCTCCCGAATTGTAATAACTTCAGCCACATTTGAGTCTAGAAACCCAACAGGGAAAGAAAACATAGCCAGGATCAAACCCTTATGGTCTCTACGGATTTCCACCCATGCCTACTGGTCTTGTTTCCCCACAACAGACCATCTACATTAAAAAGCAGCACACAAACTTCCGAAGGCACCTAGGCAGAAAGAGTTCTAGCAACCCAATCAACTAGACAACAACTCACGTCAGCAATATTAGCTAAAAAATAAAGAATGGAGTAAGAGCATGACGACCATTTAGCTTTAAACCAAAACCCCACTCTTAACTTAATCAAGTCCAAAGACTACTACAAATAAGATTGTTTATGGTCAAACACAACTTTATTCCGAGTAGTCCACAAAACCCAAACAATGGAGAAGAAAACGAGCAACCACACCTCTCTGCATAAGACTGCCTTCGCACTTTCTCTCCACCAGAAAAACAAATCAACAGCATTCATGGGGACAGCCCAGGAAAGATTCCAGCAACTAATGAGCCTGCACCACACTTTCCTTGAAAAAGAACAAAACAGAAATAAATGATCAACAGATTCAAGGCACAAGTTGCAAAACGGACACATAGTTGACTCATTCTGAATAATCCGATAATGAAATAACAAACTCTTGACTGGAATCTTCCCTTGCAAAAATTGCCAACAAAAGAACAGAACTTTTTAGGGGCGCCTTGAAGCTCCGAATCAAAATTCAACAAGGGATTTGTAGAATGAGCTAAATTATCCACTTCATAACAAAAACCTTTCACACAGAGAAACTACCGCTGCTGTCAAATTTCCAAATGATTTTGTCATCCCTTTTATTAAGAGAAACTTACATTTGGACCCTTTTTAAAAAAGTTGGGCCCGCCCTGCTTGTGCCCCATTCCTTTGCTGTTGAGAAGCTAATTGAGTAATTGAAAGGTTATAATTAACCAACAAAATTTTGGTGCTCCATCTTTGCTAATTTGGATATTTTGCACAATGAGCTACAGCTCGTACACCTAACCCCTCAAACTTTTATAGTTTGGGACACTTTGTTTCTATTTCTCTAATGAAAAGCCTATGTTTGCTTTCTACTCATGTAAGGCTGTAAATGAATAGAATGTTCGATAAATCTTGGCAGGAGTTCATTTATATTTGTTTATTAAACTAAATAAAAGAACATGAACGTAATTTTTTATTCATTTATTTAAACGAACGAACACGAATAAGCCTATATTTGTTCATTTATGTTCATGAACAGTTTGATTATTATTTGTTTATATTCATTTGTTTATTTATTTATTTTTCTTTATTTATTTATTTATTTATTTATTATTTATATTAATATATGTGCCTGTTTATGTCTATATAGACCATTCACATGTAACCTCCACCTGTTTCAAGCTTAGATTTTCATTGGTCTCTTAAGCCAAAGTGATGTTTGTTTGTATTTATGTATGTGTTTATTTGTTTAAGTTCGCTCATTAATTTATGTTCATTTAAATTGTTCATGAATTCGTTCATATACATCATTCACAAATGCATTCATTTATTTCTATTCACAAACACATTGTCTATTTATTATGGTTCACAAATGAAGACAAACGAACATGAACACCATTTTTCACCAAACGAACGAACAAACATGAATAGGGCTTGTTCATGTTTGTATTAGTGTTTGGTTAAAACCTAAGTGAATAAACACAAACAAGACTCCTTTATATTCATTCGGTTCATTTATAGCCTTATACTCATGTGATTCAGTTTTTTTCTCATATGACATTTATATGGGTTCCACTAAAATGATATTTTTCTATTGGTAGTAAAGCACATACATTCACTTCTGAAAAATCCTTAGTTAGCTTATTTTATATCATGCCTCTTTTTCTCACTTCCAATTTATACATTCATCATACGGGCACTTCATGCCTAATTAGCAAATAAGCCAATCAATTATCGTACTTCCCTTGATTCATTTAATCAAAATCCACCTTCCACTCAATAATACTTCTCAAAAAGAAAATATATATATATCCTAAACTATTTGTTTGGCATGAGTTTGTGAAACACTCTAAGATAAATGCAGGATAGGGATAAACGAAACTGTAGGATTAGTTGGGACAAGCGACTGAAATGCCAGTCAGTCAGGCTGTCATTTTTGCCCCAGTAGCTCATTAATATTAACTAACAAATGTCTGCCACAAGTGACTGAATTGTTTAATCATTCATGTAATCCAAGGCTTGCAAATAGAGCAATTATGATGGTCAGTCACTAGTAGGAGCGACTGAGCTTCAATCACTAAGCCATTAAAAATGAATTGATAATATTATAATTAAAATTATTTTTTAATTAATTAAAAAATTAAAATTTAATTAATATTATACTTAATAAAATTTTGGATTGTTAATTTAATGAAATAAAAAATTAAAAATGAAATTAGTTTAGCGTTAAAATAGAAATTAATTTTATGCAACACAATTACATAAATTAAAGTATCTAAACACCTAGAGGAACAAGCTGGTGAAGTCAACGTATGTATCGGTCTCATCTTGATTGCCTAAATCCATACGCTGGTCGGCTATAAGATTATCAGTCTATTGCTCCCCCTTTGCACAACGGTCATCCAAGATCTTCTACATCTTAGGTACCTGTCTTTCGAGCTAAGTCTGTTGAGGGCAGTAACCATTATCTTTTTACCTGGGGTCACACCAAAAACAAAAAAAATGCATTAATTTTGACATAGTAACTTTGGCCGAGCTTGGCCTAAAAGAAAGAATTTTTTCCAATTCTAGTTGTAACTCTTACTTTATAATTTCTTAGAATTTAGTCCTCTGGCTCCACAAAAATCTTGTCAACTTCTTTGACAAGCTATTTGGCCTAAATAAAATAAAAACTAGACAAATGAGGGTAATAAATAACATAATTATAATAAAACTAACCTAAAATATGTATAAAAATTAATACACAAACTAAGCTAATCAAATAATTTTTTCCGTTCAAAAAAAATTTGGTAACATAATCCACAAACAATCATTATAATATATCATTATAATACTTCCATACTAGAAATAGATATTCCACCATTTTGTTGGCTCACTTCTGCAATAGATTTGGTACCCTTTGTTTTATATATTAAATGTTTATTCATTGGCAATTGTAATTAAGTGACCCGTTTCATTTGCTATCATTTGAAATACTTGATATTTGTCATTATGAGTTTATGACTCAAATTAGTCAAAAACATGTCATGAAATAGCTTTATTTTGGTTGGAAGTTGGGTACAAGAAACACTATAGGGAAATAAGTGGTGGAATTTTTTAGATGTATTATCCGAAATTTGGAAATCAAAACTAACGATTCCTGTTCTTCGTTTCCTGCAGGCTTACACTTTTGTTTGTGATTTCCTTTCTGAGGAAATTGTTACACTAACTCATTTCAATATGAATTTACTTATGTTTTTCATTGATCATATCTATATGCTTGACCCAATTTTATGGTCATATTTTATCTGTTAGAACATAATACTACGTAGTTGATAACAAAGCCCTAAAAACGTGAATGTTGACAATAGAGGCCCATCGCATCAATGAAAATCTTTATTACAAGATGAAAATATGAGAATTTGACTTTCTTACATTATTATTATTATTATTATTATTATTATTATTATTATTATAACAAACATAGGTACATGTCAAAATTAATGTTGATGCAACAATATCCTCTGATTTATAATGGTGTTTAGTAGGTGTTGTTTTCCGTGACTTGTTTAGCTGCTTTTCACTTATTTTCTTAGTTTCCCTTGAAAGGTGGCGTGACTAGTCGGCACTAGCAGAAGTGCTTACGATTCTTTATGGTTTACAAGAGGCCTGCACAAGACATTGCCAATTCGTCATTGTCAAATCTGACGCTGCTACATTAATAAAGGAGTTGTAAGGCTTGTGTGGTCCTTCTTATCTACCTTTTGAAGTCATTATGGATGACATTATGCATTTAACTTCTTCTTTTGTGTCTTGTTCCTTTATTTATGCTTCACACACTTTAAACGCTATGGCGCATTTAGTTGCCCGCACAGGTCTTTTTGTTGTTGGTCATCTTTGTTGGCCTTGTCTATACCTCTTATGATTGGATTTTGCTATTGCTGATTAATTGAATGCATCTCTTTTACCTTAGGGAAAAAAAAAACACACAAGTACATGTCATTTGAGGGATTAAATGCATCCATGGTCCCCAACTTTTAAACGTTGTTTCACTTTCATTCCTAATGCCCACTTTATTCTACTTTCACCCATAACATCACTAAAACATTTCACTTTTGGCTCTTTTTGGATAGAAATGTTATTATGGATGGAAAAATACCAACAAAATCCAAACTTATAGGAAAAATCTTAATTTTAACCCTTAGAAAGTTGTTCTCTTCTTATAGAAACCTTAAAACTTTCAATTTGTCAATTTGACCACCATCATCCTCCCTCTATCAACCATATCTATATAGAATTCAATCATTCTCGCTGCCATTACCACTTACGCCAGTAATTCTACATCCTCATTTTCCAGTAACTATGAGAACTGAAAGCGCCACTTCTAGCATGCCTTCAGCCAATACTTTCATAACTAGCCCACCCCATGCCCTTGTTTGCACCACCAGGCCTGGGGCAGCCTCCATGCCCTCATTGGCCACTCCGAGCAACCTTTGATGAGAATGGCGGCAAGCTAGAGGCCAACTTTTTTGGCGCCTAAGCCATTTGCCTCTATCTTTTAAAGGTTCACGATTTGTAGTCCAAAGCTATATGGATCAACTACTACAAGAAGAAGAAGTAGAAGCAACCGCTGCAAAATAGTTGTGGCATCCATGTCTTAGAAGCAGAAGAAACAAATCTTGCTAGTTTGATTTTTCATTTTTTGTCTCCACAGTGAAATAAGGTCATTAGTTTCAAAAGTGGCTTAAGGGAAAATAAATTTGAGACTCTAAGCAATGACAGAAAGGGGGTTTGATCTTTAAGTTGCTCATTCTCCTTTTCTATGCTCTCTGGCCAATAGACCGGGAACTACTATAAGTAAAGCACAATACCACTAAAACACAAAGGATTTGAAACAAATTAAAGTTCCATTTTCTGGTTCAAATTCAGTTGTTCTGATTGGAATTGGTTGTAATAGGTGCCAATGCCCTTAGGGAAGATTGAGGTTATAAATCCAGTGACAATGAGAGAGACTCTAGGATGGGAAATGTGGTGGTAAAAAGGGAGGACTTCTTCTTCTGGCATAAGGTTTTGTTTTGAAAGAGGGGAAAGAAGAGTTTGACTATGGCTATATTGTTAGATGGGTAAATTTTAGAGTTTCTCAAGGAAATAGCAAGTTTTTAAGGGTCAAATTTGATATTTTCCCTATAATTATGTGTTGAGGTGACATTTTCCATCCACCATAAATGTTTTCCATAAAAAATAGGGCAAAAATCAAACATCTGATGATATTAGGGATGAAAATGGAACGTTTTAATGACGTTAGGGGCGAGAGTAGAGCAAAATGGATGTTAGGAACAAAAGTGAAACAATATTTAAAGGTTGAGGACCATGGATGCATTTAACCCTGTCATTTAAGTATCTATATATCTATATAGGAGGGAAAAACTCACCCATTACTCATAGCCATTTTTTTTGTACTAATATGAGATCATTTTTATATTTTTTAAAAGTTTTGGTCCTCATACATCAATATATTGAAATTATAGGGTTAAAGTAATAATTTTTTATTTGAATTTATCTGTTTTTATAAAAGTCATGACATCTTAATTCTTACCTTTTAAATACATCTTATAACATCATTTGACCAACAATAACTCTTTTTTTAATTGCTATTGTAAATATTATTTAAACATATTAATAGTCCCTTTTTGGATGATTTTAATGCTAATAAATTCATGATATTAATTATTTCTAATTCACAAGATTTTATCTTTGGATATGTATATTTTGCCATGTTAAGGTCACACGGATTGTTTCCTTCTATTAATATTTCTATTCTCAACATTTTTCTAACCAACTCCATGAGATCTTAATTAATTCCTATCATTTTCTCACATTTACTTTTACATTCAAACTATGTAACTTTATATAATGTTTTAAAATAGCCATAATTACAATGTATTCCTATAATTAAATTGTTCAATATTATATTATATAAATTGTCTTTTCCTATTTGAAAACTACTATCCATTCTTCATTATAACTAACCTAGATGAAAATGAGAGTTTTGTGTTAGAACGTGTGAAATAACAAAAAATCTTTCTTGCCAATTCTACCATGTCTTTCAAAAAGCACATGTTTCTCAATTCAATAAAATTTGCTTGGAAGCAAAGCTGAAACTAAAAGGAGGCTAGTATGGGCCAAGGTCCCCCCTAAAATTGTAAAATGCCTGTAATTTCATTTAGAATTTAAAGGTAAATGCATTCTAGTCCCTCTTTAAAATTGGTCGAATTCCCTTATAAGAACTACAGTTTGAGAAACAAATTTATTTTGGCTCATCATTTATAAAAAACCTAGGTTTGCCCCTGCTTGAAAAAGGCATTTGGTCAATCATAGTTATACAATGAAGTCAACAAAGCAGATTTCAATAACAATGGGGGTGACTATATACAGAGTCATCGGGAATAGAGCTAGTAATAGGTACTGCGATAATATATTTTTACTATTTATCATCATTCTTTTTAATCTTTTTTCCTAACCTTGTCCTGTTACATCTCCAAATTCTTTCTTAATATTTTCATTGAAACACATATATAAAATGGAATAGAAAATATTGCAACTAATAGAAAAAAAGAGCTTAAATGAACAATACCTAACACAAAATCTTACAATAAACAAAGAGGCCCATGTAAGGGCTAGATTTATATTCAATAAAGTGGTCTCCAAGGATGCCACTTTATTTAAAAAATGTAAGTAAAAAGTGTTTAAAATTAAGTATGGACTCTACGTCAATTTTCTATTGAACCCTATTATTTCAAATAAAAATTTAGGAAAAAAAATACATTAATATCTTTACAGGCAATTGTTGAAACAAAAAATTTGAGTCACTTGTTAAAAACTTTTTTTTGTCATTCTTCTTTCTTATTTTAAATTCATGGTATAAATACAATATTAGCTTTTGTACTTTACTTGTTAGCTCTTATACTTTACTTAATTGGTTTAGTTATCCCACAAATTACAAGTCAGCCTATAGTCATTAAATTTCATAAATCAAGATAAGCTTAAAGTTTCAAATAAACCATGTTAATCCATAATAGAAGTGCCGGTGTTGTCAAAGAAATAAGTCATTTTCTATATGTTTTTTTTTTGTGAAATTATAAACCTTTTATGTTTGAATTATTTTATTCCAAAAAAATAAAAATAGTATCATAAGCAATTCACCTTGAAAAGTGGGAGGTCACCCTTGAATTTATTTAGAAAATTAACTAAATATCCAATGCTTTACTCATAAAAGTAAGAATACTATTTCTCTTTAAAATTCATTTTCAAAGTTTCTAAATAATTTTAAAGACTTATCCAATTTAAATTTAAATGTAAAGCATATCAATTTAGTGACTATAGAAGTACTTTATTTTGAAAATAAATAAAATTTAATAACTTACTTCAAATTAAAACTAAAAGTTGCTCAAAATAATATTTATTTCAACGTATACAATTAGGAATTAACTAAAAGAATTTTTGTTTATATGGTCATATTCTTTTTAATACTCTGAAATTTATAAAAGCATGGTAATAGAGATATATTTGCTTTAAATAGTTGTATTATTGTAGTTTAAAATTTAGCTTTTGATCAATTCAAATTTTAGAACTAATTGTAACTTACGCTTATATATAGACCCCACTTTAAAAATGTTCTAAATCTGTCACTGACCTGTGCAATCACAAATAATAATAGATAAGCTAAAGTGCAAGAAAAGATGATGGATTATTAATAGTAAAACTATTTGCAGCTCCATGTCAAATAGGGGATGCATTTGATGTTTAAGTTGGCTGCGGTCACCTCCATACAAGATAAATTAATAGTATTATGGTAATCTACATTCTCCGAAAAAGAAAGAAATACTTTTATATCTATAATAAATAGTGGCTTTCATTGACATGTATCACTGTTTACAAGTCGAATTGACTTTATTGGGTCATCTCATTTTGTTAATTTGGTATTTAGGCCGAATTATAGTCTATCAAATTTGTTTCGGATTATCGTTATTATAGAAACAAAGAAGTATAAGATGATTTTGTTATAATAACAAGGACACATCTATTGGAATTATTTCCCCTCACGTATTCAGACGTATAGCAGCAGTAGGATTGAGTTAGAACTCATCTAGATAGTTTTGTTATCTTTACTTCATTTTACTTCTCCCTTATCGGTTAGTTGTGTATTTGTAGTAGGAAACCTTGTAACTCAAGATATATATGTACCCGTGTGAACTTTAGTAAAGTGTGGCAGAGAAACGTTTTCTCTCTTCATGTTTTTTACATGGTATTAGAGCACCAATTTTGAGACCTGTCCTCACCAAAATGTCGAATGGGAATCCCTCTGATTCCAAGAGGCCAAGCTCATCCTTCACGGCTTTTTATCAAGACCCAAACTCACCTTATTTCTTAACATCCACGGATTACACAACAGCGTCCCTCATCTCCATTCTCTTGGATGGAGATAATTATCACAAATGGAGAAAGAGCATGCTGAATGTGCTTAGGAGTAAAATAAGGTTCACTTTATTGATGAGAGTCTGCCGAAGCTGGAAGAAGATGCAACAGAGGCCCTGGCTTAGGATAGATACGACGGTTTGGTCACATCCTGGTTAATTAACTCCATAAATCCCAGTCTTCATGATTATGTTTCCTTTCATCCCACTTCGCAGGATTTATGGCAAGATTTTAAGGAAAGATACGGACATGCCAATGAACCACGCGTTCACGAGCTAAGGAGAAGCATCATGCTTATGACGCAAGGTTCAACAACAGTTGCTGCCTACTACACCAAACTCAAATGTTTTTAGGACGAGCTCGGAATGTACGCCTCGACTCCGTCTTGCACCTGCCAGGCAGCCAAAGAATGGGTAGCTGAGAAAGAGAAGGAACGCGTCCATCAATTTCTTATGGGTTTTAATCCAAAATTCAAGACCATCCGATCAAAAATATTGGCCACAGAGCCTCTACCTTCATTGAACCGCATCTACGCCATGTTAGTAGTGGAGGAGAAGCAATTGAGTTTAACGCAAGGTCAGGAGGTAGAGGCTGCAGGAGCATTTATAGCTGGAACATAACCAAAGGCCACGACCAACAACAAAGAAAGGAGTTAACCCAGGCCGAGATGCGATCACTGTAATCGTATTGGGCACATAGAGGAAGATTGCTATGAAATAATTGGATACCCAGAGAATTGGCAGCCTAGGAGGATCAAACAAAACAAGAAGAGGAGTAGTGCGAATCATTGTGAGAAGAAGGGCCAAAATGAGAACCAGGAAGTGTCAATTGTTGCTAGCTTGACAACAGAGCAATATTAGCAGCTTTTGGACCTGTTGAGGAAGGATAGAGGAACAAGTGCAGTCAACTTTGCCGGTAACGCTTTTTCCTTGAAACCTAGCCTAGATAAAGCATGGATCCTAGATACTGGTGCCACTGACCACATTACTGCACATGAAATCCTCCTAAGAGATCCCCAAAACATAACCAAACAAACAATCCAATTGCCTAACTGTTCGATAGAAAATGTAACCAAAACTGGCTTATGCCTTTTAAAACATGACTTGGACCTAAAAGACGTACTTTTGGCACCCTACTTTAAATACAACCTTCTTTCCATTAGAAAACTCACCAAGCAACACAATTGTGTTGCAATTTTTTTTCCTGATTTCTGTGTCTTATAGGACCGAGCTTCGAGGAAGTTGATTAGAGTGGGTGAGGAGACAGGAGGGCCATATTTTTCAAAACTAAGGAGATGGATGGTTCACGGGCCATGGCAGTTAGCAACATCTCAGGAGAATTGTGGTACCAGAGGCTAGGACATCCATTTAGTGCACGTTTAGAGACAATCCCATTTTTTTCTTCTTCAATTGAGTCCAATAAAGTCTATAAGGAATGTCAAATTTGTCTGTTAGCAAAACTTTCTAGGTCACCATTTTCATTGAGTAATAAAAGAAGCCTTATTCTCTCTGAACTCATTCATATGGATATATGGGGACCATATCAGACAACAACAATGAATGGAGCACATTATTTCCTCACATTAGTTGATGATCATACAAGGACCGTTTGGACATTCCTTATGAAGCAAAAGAGTGATGCCTCCAACAATTTTGAAACATACTACAATGTGATAGCCACTCAATTAGGTCGAAATGTCAAGATTGTGAGAAGTGATAATGCTCCAGAATTGACAGAGGGAGTTATGGGAACCTTTTACAAGTCAAAAGGGATTTTAAACCAAAATTCATGCTCTGGAACGCCCCAACAAAATGGTGTAGTAGAAAGGCGACATAGGGACATCCTAAATATTGCTTGAGCACTCAAATTTCAAGCAAATTTGCCCACCAAATTTTGGGGCGATTGTGTGTTAGCTGCCACTTACATCATCAACCGACTTCCTAGCCGAGCCCTGAAGAATAAAATGCTACATGAAGTGTTGTTCGGCCAAAAACCGGACTATGATCACATGTGAGTCATTGGATGCTTGTGTTATGCCATAAACCCCCTACAGCTAAGGGACAAGTTTCATTCGAGGTCACGCACATGCATCTTCACTGGCTACCCCGCAAATCAAAAAGGATATCAGGTTTTTGACTTAGAAACGCAAAAGTACTTCATTACTCGAGATGTAGTCTTCTACGAAACAGTGTTCCCCTTCCAGCTTTAATCACGTAATCCTCTGACAATACCCAACCAGCAAAACCTTCATCCTAACATGCCCCTACCTGAGACCTTCATACCAGAAGCAGATGAACCTTCCTCAGAACATGATGAACATGATGAACAAGACTACCAGATGCCATCCGGAGATGGAAAAGATCCGGCACAACATGAACAAATTGAATGATGAAGTACACGAGCTAGACAAGTACCGAAACATTTGACGGACTATGACTACAGTCTTCCTGGTCACTCATCACACTCCGAAACGGCTTCTTCAGGTACTTCTTATACCTTTACCTCCGTTCATACCAATGAACATTTTTCCCTGCACCACCGTCACTTTCTTGCAACAATCTTGACTAGCTTGGAATCTAAGTCTTTCTTGGCAGCCCAAAAGGAGCAATGCTGGCGGGAAGTAATGCAGGCCGAAATTGGCGCACTAGAAACAAACTAGACATGGGACATTGTGCCATTGCCAAAAGGAAAAAGGGTCATTGGTTGTAAGTGGGTGTACAAAATTAAGTACGGCTCGGATGGCTCAATCGAAAGGTATAAGGCACGCCTTGTGGCTAAAGGTTTTACACAAGTCGAAGGGTTGGACTACCATGAGACTTTCACTCCTATAGCCAAACTCAACACTGTCCGGTGCCTCCTTGCAGTGGCTGCGGCAAAAGGCTGGGGACTTCACCAGCTAGACGTACATAATGCATTCTTTTATGGTGATCTCCATGAAGATATATATATGGCGGCATCGCCGGGATACCTGCAGCATGGGGATATCAGGGTTTGTAAATTACGAAAATCTCTCTATGGACTAAAACAAGCCTCAAAAGAGTGGTTTGCAAAACTTTCTTCAACACTAAAAGAGTATGGTTTTATTCAATCACATGCAGACATTTCATTGTTCACCTGCAACAAAGGTAATTCATTCCTAGCACTACTTATCTACGTGGATGATATGGTACTAGCAAGGAATGATGCCCATGAATGTCACGAGTTGAAGAAGTTCCTACATCAATGCTTTCACCTGAAGGACTTACAGACTCTCAAATATTTTCTTGGACTGAAGGTTGCACATAGTCCGAAGGGGATATTTGTCAGTCAGCGAAAATATGCCTTAGACATTCTATCTGACGCAGGTCTAACAAGAGCAAAGCCAAGCCGAGTACCCATGGTTCAGCAACATCATCTTACACGCCCCTCGCAAAATAAGTTGACAGATCCAAAACCTTATCGTCGCTTAGTTGGGCAGTTACTGTACCTTTCCATAACTAGGCCGAACATTTGTTATGCTGTCAACATCCTCAGCCAACATATGTAAGAGCCGGACTTGGAACACCATTAAGCAGCCACTCGGGTGCTGAAATACATAAAGGGAGCACCAGGATAAGGCTTGTTTTTCCCACGAGAAAATGACCTCTAGCTCAAGGCGTATAGTGATGCCGATTGGGGAGCTTGCATTGAGACTCGACGATCCTTAACAGGATACTATGTATCTTTAGGTTTAGCACCTCTTTCTTGGAAGGCCAAGAAGCAGACCACTGTTAGCCGCTCTTCCGCTGAAGCCGAGTACAGAGCAATGGCAGCAGCCACCAGTGAATTGCTCTAGATTCGTGCTCTCCTAAAAGATCTCACAATTGATCATTTACGGCCCATGCAACTCTTCTGCGACAATCAAGCTGTGTTATATATTTCGGCAAACCTTGTTTATCATGAAAGGGCTAAACATATTGAGATGGACTGTCATTTTATCCGAGAGCGTCTTTAGTCCAAAGAGCTCACAATGCAGTATCTTCCTTCTCGAGAACAACCAGCTGACATCTTTATGAAAGCACTAAGCCATGAACACTTCCATAAGCTTCTTGGCGAGCTTGGTGTTTCGTTTCTTCACACTCCAGCTTGAGGGGGGCTATTGGAATTATTTCCCCTCACGTATTCAAACGTACGGCAGTAGTAGGATTGAGTTAGAACTCATCCAAATAGTTTTGTTATCTTTACTTCATTTTACTTCTACCCTATCGGTTAGTTGTGTATTTGTAGTAGGAAACCTTGTAACTCAAGATCTATATGTACCTGTGCGAACTTCAGTAAAGTGTGGCAGAGAAACGTTTTCTCTCCTCATGTTTTTCTACAACATCCATGCGTATGATGAAATGCGTATATAGATGGATGGCTTGGATGCTGAGGTAGAGCAGCACTTGACCTTATGGTTCTAAGTTTGAGGAGTTTGGATCCGGTGCCGGTGCCGGTGCCTCTTCACTTGGTGCCGGTGCCTCTTCATTTGGTGCCGGTGCTGGTGCGATGCCGGTGCCAAATAATAATGCTTCTAGTTCTTGGGTACTAAAACCCTTTGTTGCCTCAGATACTGGATCATTGAAATATCCATCTTGAAACAGTGAGAAGCCACTCTCTGAATCACCATCACCTGGGGAAGCTATTCCTGCAAAAAAAAAAAAAAAACAAATGCCCATCTTAGCTTCTGAAAATTTTGTAAGTTTTCTGAAAATTTCTCTAAAAGATAGAAATGAAATGTAAAATATGTTTTTAATAGGTGGATTTTCCTTTTTCTATTTTCTGAGAAAAACCATTTTTCACTTTATCAAGAATCAGAAAACATCATATTCGTCCTTTCCCGAATTTTCCATCTCTGAATAAATATTATTCTAACCAATTAAAAAAATCCATTTTCTCTCGCGTCTCGGTCTCTGTCTCTGTCTCTGTCTCTCGGCGTCTCTGTCTCTGTCTCTGTCTCTCTCTCGGCGTCTCTGTCCTCCCAACTTCTGCCATAGCCGTCACCCGACAGACCTCCCCCTTGCTGTCGCCTCATCAGCTTCGTCAGAATCTCCTTGGATGTTGGCTTCGTGTGGGACAATGGGTCACGAGTTGCGACAGTCTTGCTCCTATCCAATTGGCGGCAACGGTGGCATATGAGAGTTCTTACTCAGTTAGGTAGACGTCAATGGCAAAGGGAGGATCGTTTTCCGTGGCCGGCAGACTCCTGGAAGCTGTGGGACGAAATAATTTATAGGGAGAAGCGGACAATTGAAGCGCGGCTACTCCTTCTCCTCGGCGAACAACGGCGCCTGGATTTATGATGGTTGAGTCCGCGAGTTGAATGCGAGCTAATGGGGGGAGGATGTAGCGGTGTTTGGCTGAGAAAGTCAGGCTCAGAGGTGACCGAAAGAGTGGTGCAAGTGTAGGGAGGCAGAAAACAGAGCATTGAGTTTGATTAGGAGAGAGTGAAAAGTCAGCGGTCACGTGGGAGTTCTTCCCATTTACTTTAGAAGCTGATAGATTTAGCTCTGAAACAACCAAAAATGGTTTTTGAAAATCTGTGTAAGACAATAAATGAAAATGAAAACTATTTTCCACACCCCAAGCAACACCTAAAGTTGTACATCACACATGGAAACATTTTACTGAAGAAGATCATGATACTGTACCTTGAGATGGAAGTAGCCAGAAGCAAATCCAAGCAATTGTGAAGATGATTAGCCCACAAGTCAAGAATTTGCTGGCCATTTTTGTGCTGATAATGTCGAGCGGTGCAGCTATGTCTTTCTGATCCTTCAGGCTAGAGGTGGGAAATGGTATGAAAAGATTTATGCCGATGAAAAAGCAATTTTTTTTAGCTGGTGTTATTTCGATAAAATTTTGGCGTACGTGGAGGTGGGAGGTTGATTCTAAGAGTGATGGAGCTGTTACATATAGAAGAAGGAGGAGTGCTAGGGCAGCTGCATTGACAATTGCTCCAACGGTTTCTTCTTAATTTTTTGTTATTTGATATTTTTATTTAAGCAAAAGAAAGCAACTTAATAAACCGGTTAATTCAATTTTTTTTTTTCTCCGCTTTCGCAGTCAAAGCTCCTTTTATCTCTTGCCTCATAGTAGAGCCTGTCAACTCGCCGCACCTACTCACCCTCAATCTCTCCCCACCAGCTCCGAGCTTCTGCATCTCGGCCCAGCTGATCGCCTTCCATTTCGCCCCACCTGCTGACCCTCCATCTCAGCCCATGGCTGGTCCGTTGAAGCTCTGCTCCCCGTTGCGTCTTTCGTCTGTTAAATCAAAGATCATTTTTCAGCTAGCTCGCGGAGGTGAGAGAACCACGGTAAAATACTCTCATTTTCCGTCAAGCTTCTGCATCTCCTATTTCATACTTGGACCTGCGCCCATGTTCTGAGTCATATTCCTGCTATCATAGTGCTGGTTCTGCTTTGGTTTTGATTTGCCTATGTTCTGTTTTGGTTCTGTTTCTTGCATGCATTCCACCAACTTGACAGCCCATAGCGTCTCTGGCGGATCTCCGGCCACTGGCTTGGCTTCCGTGCCGTTGGAATCGAAGCCATGGCTGGACAGAAGCTTCACTCAAGGTCAGGCTCCTTCCCGTAGCTCACATCGTGATTTTGCTCTGTTTCCCGAATGCTTCTTCTAATTTTAACTCCAAATTGGCATAAGTCCAAAATGTCACTCCATCTTTTATCCACATTTCACTTGAGTCCCAACATTGTTATTTCACTAACTAGGCCACTGAAAAATTCATTGTTATTTTCCTTAGTTATTTCCATGTTTCTAGTAATTATTTGTTGTTAAAATATCTTGCACATTTGGATGATTTATTTTGTTCGTTTGGTTTAGTTCTTTCTTTCTAGCTACTAGCCCCAGCAAGTTTACAGGTGTTAATTCAGTTCTATTGCCTGATTGTTTTTTTTTTTCATTTTTCATTTTTTTTCTTTAGATGCATAGGTGTTTTCTCATCATTTGATTTTGTAGCAAAAAATGATTCAAGGATCTCTTGAAATGACACTATATGTTTTGTGTACTTTTTTTTGTGCTTATAAAGCTTATCCAAAATGTATAAGTAAATTTTATAGCATTTGAGATGCTTACAAACTAATTGCACATGTAGTGGATAAATCAGGCAATAGAGATTGCTGGAGGGGGTTCTTAATGCTACCATGAACATGGAAGGGATTCTGTTGGCTGGAGTTCCTGGAGCTGGTGGATTCGATGTTGTTTTGGCTAGAGGTATGATTTTACCATTTCCATTGTAATGGCTTCCTTCTGTGTCAATATGGAAAATCTTGTCTTCTAACATTTTGGTTATATTTGCCTCAGAAACCATGCTAAACATGTATTTTTTTTTCCTTTGATCTCTTCTAGAAATAGATAGTCCATGAGAAAATAGGATAGTAGATTCTTAATGGATTATTGAGCTGGCAAATTTAAGTTGAAAATTTTGAAGTTCTTCTATTTTCTTCATATAAAGCTGACAAATTTAACCAGTAGCAATCAACCTAATAAAATTGGCAAACATGGCCGTCGATGCCAATGGTATATCAAATATACAAGTTTTTTCTTGTTCCTTATTGTTCTATGTTAATCATCTAGTGACCTATTTGTCTTCTTTCAAATTTTTCTTGTTACTTCTTCTTTGTGTTTTATTGAATGGCTTAGATCATCAGACCGTCATAAATCAGTCATCTGTTGTAATGTAATTTTTCAAGATTATAATTATTGAAAAAGTTCTGACCATCAAACTTTGTTACCTACTACTCGGGACACTTAGGTGGCATTTGAATATGGAAAACAGTTTTCCTTTTCCTTTTCTGCTTCTAGTTTTCATTTTTCAAGTACAATTTTCTAAAATGTTTTTTAGAAAACATGTTTAGTTGTTTCCACAAATAAAACAATTTTCTGAAAATGAGAAGTTGGAAAACATGTTTAGTTTAGAAAATTTTCTTCATAACAAGATTTTATATTTTTTCATGGTTAAAACATTCAAATGTAGTACTTATATTAAAAAAATGTTCATCGGATAAAAAGTGCTATCATGGTCATAATAAAAAAAAAAGATTATTAAGAACTACTCCCTCCGTCCCATAAATTTTGATACATTTGACTTTTTGTTATATTTTGACTCAATTTTATTCATATTATTGTTTGTTAAAAAAATCAAAAAAAATATATTTAGAAACTACATATCTTGAATTATCATTCATATACAAAGATTTTGTATTTATATATTAAAATGTTGAAAATAAAAAATCATAGATTAATTGTAAAAAACAAATGGAGCAAAACTTTTGGGACGGAGGGAGTAGAACTCTAGGATAAAAAAATCAATTAAAATGTAGAGCTAACTACATTAAAAGAGAAATAACTTTTGTAAAATAAGAAGTAACAACTTCAAAATCCATAAATTAAACCATTTTTATTAAGAAAAATTATTTAAGACAATGTAACTATAAGTCTTGCTAGGCAAAATTCAACACTTAGGTATATGCAACTACTCAATAGTTCTAATAAAAACATGATTTTATAGTTACAACCAAAACATTGTAACTTGGGCCTTAATTCATTCCTGTTGCAAAAATTAGGATTTGATTCAGTCTGATTCTAGCACCTCTATCAATACTTGAGAGAACAAGTGACAATAGTATTCAATTTCAGTTAGCTACTAAACAATAATGATACATGCTTTAGAGTAGGTGGTAGATATGAGCTCAACCACTAAAGCTGCCTATATAACCTTAAAAGGAATCAAGGTCCAATGTAGTTCTACAATTAGTACTTTTAGAAGCTAAAAAATCAATATACTCAATTCAACTTCATACCACAAGCATGTTAAGAACATAACCACAAACCGAACCATACATAAGTATCATCAACATAGGTTCTTCATACAGCAAGCCAAACAGACAATTTAAAAGTGGAAGCTTTGATTAATCAGATTTGCCTTCAGTTTCTTAAAGACTTAGTAACTAACAATTAGTTCTAATAATAAATATACTCAATTCACAATGAAATACAAGCAAGCAGCACATACCATTTTAAAAGACCAGAACATGGCATTGAAAAGTATACAACAGTAGTACACAAACCTGTAGGGGAAGAACAAAACAACAACAACAAAGTACTCAACATACAAGGTGCAACTTGAAAGAAGCAAAAAAAAAAAAAAAAAGACAGAGCAAGCAACTAGTTTTTATCCCACTTAGGGGTGGAAATGAGCCGAGCCAAGCCTGAACACTCCTAGGCTCGAAGCTCGGCTTGTTAAGAACTGGCTCGGCTCGAAGCTTAGCTCGAGCTTGGAAAATAAGGCTCGAAGCTCGGCTAAAAAAGTTTGAGTTCAGCTCGTTAGCTCAATAGGCTCGAAGCTCGAATCGAGCTCGTTTTGACGAACACATAGATCTTGATTTATCATTTATATATAAAAGTTTTTCATCTATATGCTAAAATGTTGAAAATAAATAATCATAGATTAATTGCTGAAAAGTGAATGGTGCAAAGAATTTGGGATTAAGGTAGTATTATACTCCATCTGTCCCAAGTTTTTTGCTCCATTTGCCATTTTGGGCCGTCCCAAATTCTTTACACCATTTCTTTTTTTAGTAAATTTTACAATTATGCCCATCTCTAATTCCTCATCTACTTTACTGTTCGTTTGTTCTGTTCTCATTTAACTTCTCTGATCCCCCTCTTGGCCACCACCAGACAAGGTCATGACGGCAATCATGGTGGCCGGCGACAGGCCAAAGAGGTCTGCGTGGTTGGCGACAATTAGGGCGGCAGATGACGGGGCAAGGAGGTCAGGGTTATGGTCGGCAGGCGATTGGGGAAGAAGATCGGGGCGAGGAGGTCAATGCGGCTGGCGGTTGGCGACGGCGTAAGAAGATCGGAAACGAAGAACAGCGAGAGATCGGAAGCGATGGACGGATAAGTTGAATCGAGGAGATAAACAGAGATCGAAAGCGAAGGACTACGGGGCGAAGAGGCTGGGATGGCGAGAGATCAGATGCGAAAGATGGCAAGAGATCCGACGAGAAGGCGGCGGGAGAGCAGCGGCGGACAGCAGGGTATGGGGATGGAGGCAGCCGAATGAGTGGTGGCTGCCGGCAGGCGCCAGACGGGGAAGGAAGAAGAAATATCAGGGTATAATTGTCCAAACACACATATTTTCATCATTTCTTAAACTTTGCGCCAAACACAAATGGAGCAGAAAACCTGGGACGGAGGGAGTATTAATTTTCTTACCAGGCTCCTTAGGCTTGATAAGGATTCGAGCCGAACACTACATGGCTCGAAGCTCAGCTCGTTAAGGATTCGAACTTATCTTACGGCTTGAAACTCGACTTGAGGCTCGTTAGGCTCGGCTCAATAACAAAAAAATCAAGCTCGAGCCCGAACTATTTGATAAACGGCTCAGTTCGTTTCCACCCTTAATCCCACCTATAGGCTAAGCTAACATAGGCTATAAGCTAGCATTTAAACCATAAAAAGATCTAGTCGGGAGGAACACATATACCATATATCTTCTTTTTTTATGAAAAGCACATATATCAGGAAACAATGAGCTGGTGGATATATAATTTAAAAATATAATTATATTATGGAAATCTATTCGTAATTATATATGTCCTATATATTAATTGAAACAAAAGAAAATGGAGATTACACAATGACTCCACCTATAAGTGACTTTTCACATGAGCCTGGCAAATTCTAAGTTGTAGATATTTGGTCTCCAGTCTATCTAGGTAATGGGGCTTTCAAATTGAATGGTCTTTTTTATCCACACATAAACACCATTAGCAAACATATACACACCATTAGCTATATACACAAATAAAGGCAGCATTTGCATATGCTATTTTTTGTTTTCAGAATGAAGTTTACCCAAAATATTCAAAATGAGGAACTGATTTTCTAATATCCAAATGCTAGAAAAGAACCCCTCTGATTTATTAAACCTACTGGATAGTGTATAACGGAAGTGTTATCAACACTTGGGTCATTTTCCCTTTCTTCTTCTTCTTTTTATTTTAAAGATTGGAAGAATAAAAGACAAGCAAGTGAAGAATAACAGACAAGCAAGAATATTTAACTCACTCCTTGAATATCATTTAAAAAATATATATGATGTAATAGCAAAAAATGAAAAGTTTCTTAGTTGAAACTCAAAAATCAAGCTGAAGGATTTTATCCAATCACCAGGGGCACATCATATATAGCATCTAATAAGAGAATCCTGCTCCATACTAGCATCTAAAAAGGAAGAAGATCATCAAGATGTTCAAACAATTATTCCTAGGAGAACTTAAAACCAAAAGAATTTCAAACACCTAGATTTGCCTAAACATTTAAGTATCTGCAACTAATGGTCATCAATGAACCCAACATATGCAATGTTTGGTATCTAATAACTCCATGAGAGCTAGCCACTAGCTAGAAGTTTGCATATCTAATAGCTCCATGAGACCCAACTATTAGCGATGTTACAATTGGAGTCCTGATAGGTAAAAGAACATGCTGCCTTCCATTAGTGAATTTAGTTCTCAAAGACAAGTGAACCTTTCAGGGCATAAAGTAGACATGGACAGATAAATATAAAATGCATAAAAAGAACACATAAAAAGGCAAAACAAATGCAAAATTTAATAGGAATTCCTTTAAAAAGAACATAAAAAAGAACGCATAAAAAGGCTAAATAAATGCAAAATTTCTCATTTAAACACATAAAAAGGAAAAATGCATGAAACCCAAGCAAACCCTATCATTAGCAAAAACCCATGAACTCATTTACTTGTCCAACGATTTGGAATCAAAGATAGAAAAATTTGGGTTTGATCGGTGTCTGTTAAACAATTAAACTAGAAAACCTTTTCAAAGACAAAGGGCATACCAATTCTTATGGGATCAATTAATCGACATACAAAACAATACAAATTAATAATTATTTTTTCTTTCTCGAAGACCATAGCCCTATATTTAATTAGCTAGTTATTTCTTTCTTCGAGACCATACATATCATCAAGAAAACAAATGAAATTTGGAAACTAATAGATCCACATGAATTGACAGAAAACTTAGATCATATGGGTCTGGTATGGGCTGGGAAAAGTATAATGAAAAATAAATTGAATTCAAGGAGAATTATTACGATTAAAGGGTTCAATTAATAAAATACCCATCTCATCGTAACTTAATTAAGTAGAAAATTAGCATAACATTGATTCATTAGTGCTGCACTATAATTAACTTGAAAAAGGAGCTGGCTAACTTGCTTCACAGCATCATCACTACCAACGAACAAACCTGTTCTATCCATTAATGTCCTTTTAGAAAAAGGAATTGAAAAAACTAGAAGAATACTCGACAAAAGTAGTCACCTAGCAGTAGATGTAGTGTATGTACTATTGTACAATAGAGCACAAGATCGAAGAAGGAAGAGAGATCACAATCGAGAGAATGAGATTGACATAAGGACGAGAGAGAGAGAGAGAGATCGTACCTGGATCATCGCTGATGCTAGGTGCGAAGATGGAGAAGGTCAAAGGTGAGGAAGGAGGTGGTCGATCGAGATTTGCGAGAGAGGAAGGCCAACAGATTTTTCTGTTTTCAAAAAATTGGAAAACAATTAAATCTAAGTTTTCTAACTCTTACTAACACGGACAATTGTTTTAAAAAAAAAATGAAAAAATAAAAATTTTAAACCAAATATGTTTTCTTTTCATTTTCTAATTTTCAAAAAATTTCTCATAAAATTTAGAAATTTTTTTAAAACTAAACACAACCTAACACCTTAACTTTTATAGTCCGGAAAACTTTATTTCTGTCTCTAATAAAGTGATTCAGTTTTTGCCTCATATAACATCTATATGGGATTCCACTAAAACAATAATTTTCCATTAGTAACAAAGCACATATATCCACTGTTCAGAAATCCTCAATTAGCTCTGTTTTTTGCCATGCCTTATCTCCTCCCTTCAAATTTATGCATGTATCAGGAGGGCGCTTCAAACCTAACCTGCCAATTAACTAATCATTTATCGTACTTCCATTAAATCACTCAATCAAAATCCACCTTCATGCTGTAGTAGTTCCACTTCCCAGAAAACAAACAAATGTCTCCTAAATATGTTCCCTCTCCCTTCTCATAGTTGTCGATTGTTCAGGGATGATTAAGAACATAAAAATCAAAATGGGGATTGAGAAATAATTTTTAATAATTGAATGGCGTGTGTGGCATTAATTTACATTCTCAGGTACTTAACCGGATCTGATTCATGACAAGTACTTCCTTTGAAAATCAGTCGTCTGAAAAGGCAAAGGGGCATTCGAGGAGTTCGTTAGCTTCTTGGCCTGCCTCTGGCTGATTGTTTGTTTGCCCGTTTCTTCTGGAGCTCTTCCACAGGATTCTAGAGCAGCCTCCGTCAATCGAACTCCGAGGTTTTGGATTTCTGGATTGATGTTAGAGACAAAGTTTCCCGGTCGAAGTTCTGCTCGGCCGCTCTCCTTCTTACGGTCTTTTGCGCCGCCGCTCAAACCGCCATGTGCGAGATTTGTGCGGCGGGAGACTGCGAAGCCCACCAGGTTCCGTCTCTTAGCAATGGCAGTCAAGAGAAGCCCTAAGCGTTTGAAATACTCCGCTCCTCGTCTCACGAAGGTTGCTTTATCCTTTGTACATTTTCTTCATTTGAACAGCTGTTTGGTTGCTGAAGGAAGTTATTGCGATATCTGGAATTTAAGATATGAAGTTTTTTTGCTTGAAGAATGGCCACAGAAGGGATTCTAGTCAATAAATATGGAAAACTGCAAATAAATTTGTGATTTGGTTGTGTATCCAGCGGAGGAGTGAGGAGGTTTCTGTATTTTGCTAAGTGTGCTCGTTGCATTTGATAATTCCAGGAAGATGGATTGCTCTTGGTTGAGGCTGATCCGTCTGGGGCGGATAGTTGGAAACTGGAACCAGTTGTTGAACTTCTGAAACAGGGTGCTGTGGGTGTGATTCCTACTGACACTGTGTATGTTTCTTTCCATACTTCCTGAAACCTGGAGTTTCGTGGGACTTTTGGTAGTTTGAGAGGTTGATAAATTGCAGATTTGTTGTTCATCAAGATGTCAATAAATGATGTGTTGGTTCTCTTCTTAGGTATGCAATTGCCTGTCATTTGAAGAGCCACTCGGCCATTGATCGTCTTCATAGGTACGCATACTCATTGTTCTTTCTTGGTTTACACGCTCTTTAAATTCTTTTGGAGTTAAACATGTGGTCTGAGAAATGTTTCGAATCCTCTTGTGGTGCAGAATTAAGAAACTGGAACCCTCAAAGGCAAGCACCCTTACTTTGCTAACGAAATTATCTCTTTATGATTTTTTGTTGCATTGTAAAATGTGGACAATGAAAGCAGGATTTGCTCATGAGGACCATATTTGTATTTTGTATGTTCAGCGTGCATCTGATTCTCTTCTGCTTTTGGCATCTTTTGTCATTATTTCAGCCTTTCAGTATATTGTGCCGCTCCTTCCGGGACATTGACACATATACAACAGGTTTTCCTCGGGGTGATAGTCAAGGTCATGCTACTGTTTTTCGAGCTGTTAAGCATTGCTTGCCTGGGCCTGTAAGGAAGCTATTCTTGTTGTTATTTCTTAATGGATGAGTAAATGTTTTTAGTGGATGAATCTTCTTTACAGCAGAGAAATTTCTTTTGAAACTTGAAACAGTACACTTTCATCTTGACGGCAAGCAAAGAATTGCCTAAGCAATGTGCTAGGTATGGGACTACAGCTTCCAAATATGCTACAAGGAAAAATGTTGCAGTCCGTATGCCTGATGATGCCATATGTCGAGCAATTCTAGAGAAGATGGACGCTCCATTGATATGCACAAGGTTGGTCTGAAGTTATATTGAATAGCTCCATCATGGTACTTTTGTGGCATGGTATAATGACTATTAGATTCTGATTATTCATAAACAACTGTATAAACTAACCTTCGCTGTGGAAATGGCCTATGTTTATTCTTCATGATCCCTCCATGGTTCCAGTGTCAAGTGGCCAAAGGAAAATGAGTGGATGCTAGATCCTGCTGTAATAGCTGATATATACGGACAAGAGGTATGTTTCTACAGTGTGTAGTTTTATAGTGGAAGGTTATCAGGTTTGAATATTGTGAATTTGGTACTTTATTTCTTTGTGAACCATATGCCCTCCAGATTTTTTGGTTAGAAAATGAAGTCGAGGATGTTAAGAATAGTCTTCTGTTGTTTGTAGGGCATTGATTTTGTGGTTGATGGTGGTATAAGAGTGGCTGATCCTTCCACTGTAGTAGACATGACGGAGGCTATTCCAAAAATCATTCGGCAAGGAAAGGTCAGCTATCTTCACTGTCAATCATTTCTCTCCTGTACCATTCTATTTATCCCAATAACGCTTGTCTTGTTATAGTAGAATTTAAAGATGTACTTAATCATGTTATCTGATCTGGTTTTGAGTTTTATCTTCTAATCCTTTATCTGATGCGCATGTATGTTCTATTATTTGTGCCTTAGGAGTTCCTGGACTGTAGGCAGACTCAAAAAGTATGACAAATTCATCTAGATGTCATTCTTCGTGAGAAGAAAGTATGATTCATGCAAGGTTTATTGTTGAATCAAGTGAAAATAGTGATTGATACCATCTTTAACTGTCTTAAAACTGTATTTGATACCATCTTTAACAATTATGACAGTTATACTTTTGAAATCAAGTCTTTACTATGCTTTAACTCTCATGTTGTTTCCCAAGTTTGCTGGAATTTTTGGAGATTATGCAGTGAGGGGAAACCACTTTATTCCAATGCTGACTGATTAGTGACACTTTTGTTCTATGTTCAGGGACCTAAATTACCATGGATGGTGGCAGAAGATGATAATGAATCTGCTGCCCGTAGGGATGACCTGATCCCTTCTGCCACTTAGAGGATGTGCTTCTAGGCCGACTCAGTCAAGGTCGGATTTTCACACCTGTGCAGAGGCTTATAGAATTTTGTATTTTGTGGATGGCCTATTGGTAAATGTTAATATGGAAAATTCATATTAAAGGCTTTTTTCTGTATAGTCTGGAAACTTCTTTATCATATACTTGGTCTTGCCAACATTTTCAACCTGTTATTAGCTTACTGAGAAATGCAAATGAGAATCATGTGCAAATATGTATGAAAGCAATGAAGTCGCGTGTTACACAGTACTTTCAGCCACTGAAAAGGGTTGGATTGTTTAGTAGTATTTGTATCTGTTTGGTACCTCAAATGCATCTTTCGATGTCACACAAGTCATGATTTGAACCTAATCGGCCACAAGAAATCGTGAATATTAGAACCAAGGAGAGCTGATGAAACTTTGTCAGTTGGCAAGTACCAGCTTCTCTGAGGTTTCAGGAGGTGAGGAAGCTGGTCCCAGCTATTAATTCTGGGTAGTTCTTGTCTGAAAGGAACTCTAGGCTGCAATTCATTTGACATCAAGAACAAATTGTGCAGTAACAAACCTAGAAATTTGCACATTGACGTTTAAGATCCTTAACAGCAATGTTCAGGGTTTATAATTTTTTGGGTCTTCACCTGCCTTGACCTGCCTTACATGGAATACTAGGGGAGCTCTTAAGAAAGTTAAAAGTTTCATCACAGGACTGAGTAAACAAAGATCGGCGCCCAAAGACAAATACTAGTATGCATTCATGAAATTCAAGTCATATCTCAACAAAAAATTCTAGCATCTCAAGAAAAACTATAATCTGCACTTTGAATTAGAGTACCTACACATCCATTCTCACAAGCAAGATTCCCCAGAGCACATCTAGCAACGTTGACAACTACCCTATTGTGTGAACAGACTCAGCTTTTCAGCTTCTGCAACTCGCCTGGTTCATCTGGATTGAACCATTTTTCTGCAAGCAGGAGAGCAGGCTGCCTAAACGCTGCACCGATACAGTGAGGTCCGTTGTTGTTGCTGTTGCTGAGTAGTCATCATTTTCACTCAACTTGCTCTCAAAATTATGCTCATACTCTTCATCTCCATCAATCTCTGATAACGATTCCTTGGTCTGTCCTTGTTCATCTGCTGGAATCAGCAACTGATTCACACCATGCACAACAAGCCCTTCACCATAGTACATATCAGGGAAAACCACTGGAACATCATTAAGCAGAACTATATCCCCCGACCTGGTCACATTGATCATAAAGCCTCTAGAGAACGTCTCCAACCTGGTCCCATACGCATCTTCCCAATTGTAGAGTTCTCCTCACGCCACCATTGTCTTCCCTCGAAGATTTAAACCATTGTCTTTGCTCGAGAGATTTATAAACACCTGCAGGCAAGTAGGTTTCACTGGTTTGAGGATCCCCAGATCTGGTATCAGGGTCATTCCTCTGATCTCCAACTGTTTCATGGACCATCATTCCATAGCTAAAGACATCAGACTTGTGTGAAATCCCTCCTAGATTACAAATTAAAATTAAAGTTTTCATCTAAGACGATATTATGATGTTTTGATGTCAAAGTGAACGATCCTCGATCATGTTACAACCAAGGTGCAAGCACTTTAGTCCTCAAGCAATTCCGATCGTGATTTGGAACAAAGTTCCCCACCAGGACAACGTTGTGATCATCCAAACATCATTTGGGCATTAACTCGTAGATCAATGCTCTTTTGGACCTGTCAAAGCAATACCCTATAAGACTCACCAGTCACCATATTAACTTGAGATGTTCTGCTAATGCGGCCTAGCTACTTCATTTATGAATCCTTCCACACCTCCCTTGGCAACCTTGAGGACCTTCACAGCCACAAGATGGCCATCACCTAACTTCCCTCTGTACACACCCTGTATCCTCCTTGCCCTAGCTTGTCTCCCAAGGAATGAGTCATTTTCTCGATGTTGGAACAGGAATATCGCTTGGGAGAAAGAGAATCGTTCTTGATGAGGAATGCCAGACCTGGGACACATGTGGCAGGACCCCGTTTTCTGCACGTCATCTCAACACTTCCACTGCAGAAAACAGGGGGACCGGTTGAGGCAGCAGTAGTCACAATCACAAACCCACTCACGTCAACCCCTTCAGTTCGGCGGCTGAACTGTGAGCTGGGGCTTAGCTTTAAACCACTTTGTGAAACACTTGAACTATTCCAACCGTATGAAACAAGTCTAGTCCCAGTATTAAAAGTGTAACTGAAGAGTGAGTGACTAGTGAGATGGATGGGACACAAGTCAGCATAGTATTGCAACCCACTTTGTTTTTGGTTTTTTCTGTTTTTTGTTGTTTCTTGTTTTCCCTTTTTTTGGGTAGGAACTTCCCAATCCATATCTGAGGGCTGGCTTGCCCGGATTTTCGGGGTATGAAGGAGGCTTCTGATTGAACCATTTGACCCTGTTTTCGATATGTTCAGTGACATTAATTATTACAAAACTCGGTTCATATTTTCATTTCTGCATGCAGGGCTGGGCTCCCAGAGAGAGCAAAACATAGGCACATGAACAACTAAAAAAGGATCTTGTGGATATTTTGAAAGTTGGGAAGACAAATTTCAGAATTATTATGTATATGGCCATCTAGATACAGGCACATGAACTAAGAGCGGTGCTGCTGAAAGTGGTAAGTCTCAATGGATCTGCTGCACTTCAGATTGGTTTCAACACACGCAGGCCAGGGGCAGACGGCACACATTTATGTAGATGCAGTAGTGAACTAACTAAATGAAAATTACAAGTGACATCTTCAACTCCCGACATAATTGAAATGGAAGGAAACATATCATAACACTTACAAAATTCACCATTAGAATTAGCTAGTGGACTTGACTTGTATTGGAAATTTGTAATTTTGAGGAAGACAAAGAGAGTACTATTAAATAGAATGTATCTAATTTAATTAGTGAATTCTGAGGTTGCTAATTGAATAGGCGCACATGATTCTGCAAATCTTAGATACTCAAAAACTGCTCTCGAAAATTATAAGAAATGCATGCATGCATGCATGTAATGTGATGAAATTTTGGTTCAAATGTTTATATACATGATATTTGGATGTTCTCTTGTCGGGTTGAATATTGGAAAATAATTTCTATACATCAACGGTGTCTTAATCTTTAGGCATCCTATTAAACAATGGGTTCATCAGTTAATTTTTCAAAATTTGCTGTGAAGTTATTAAATTTGCTTCATTATTGTTATTTACAACTCTCACAAGATTCGAATGACTAATTTAGACCGGCCTAGTCCTCTACTAGTTGGTTGGCCAGTTGGGGCTTGCGGAAGGGCATGGGAGAGGCGCGGGTGGCGTGTGGTTGGCGCACATTGAAGAGCAGGGGACCGCATGGAATTGCAATGCGCCCACTGGACACCACCTCAAAACCACCCGCCCTCACACTCACCCTCATTTTGGCTTCAAAATCATTCATAATCTTTTCTCCCCCCAAAACCTACTCCTATTTCTGTTACTCGTAATAATATTACTAATAATTTTTTTAACTCCTCATCTTGCACCACCTAATCTTGGGAATTTAGGATTCTTCAATTCACCCCCCTCTGCCAAATTCTTCAGATAAAGATACCCTTTTTTTAACACATACGAGTATTGCACTGAATAACTTCAGATTCTTAATGGAGTAAATTAATTCGGCTAAACTTTTGCCTCAAAATCCATTCCATTTCCCGCTTCCAAAAATCACCCCATCGCAATCCATTCCCCAGCAAGCTTCTCTTCAAAATTCAAAATTCCCCAACTACCCAAATTAGCCTCCCTCCAAAAATTCCCCTGCAAGCTTCTCTTCCCCAAAACCTATTTCAAATCTTCCGCCCAAAAACTCAACCCTCCCCTATAAAACCCCTCCACTGAGCCACCATCTTCTTCAATCAAACACAACAGGTCAACCCACCAAGAAAAGCTCTCAACTTTCATCAATTCTCCCCCCAAATTTCCCTTCCAGATTACAATGCCTTCGATTCCAGAAGAGCCCCTCCTTGCCCCCAACCCAGACCGCTTCTGTATGTTCCCGATCCAGTACCCCCAAATCTGGGAGATGTACAAGAAGGCTGAGGCCTCCTTCTGGACTGCTGAGGAGGTCGACCTCTCCCAGGACCTCCGCCACTGGGACTCCCTCACCGATGGCGAGCGCCATTTTATCACCCACGTCCTCGCTTTCTTCGCCGCCTCCGACGGAATCGTCCTCGAGAACCTTGCTGCTCGCTTCATGAAGGAGGTCCAGGTCGCGGAAGCCCGAGCCTTCTATGGCTTCCAGATCGCCATTGAGAACATTCACTCCGAGATGTACAGCCTCCTCCTCGAGACCTATATCAAGGACTCCGATGAGAAGAACAAACTCTTCCATGCCATCGACATGGTGCCCTGCGTGAAGAAGAAGGCGGATTGGGCTCTCAAGTGGATCGGCGGTGCCGAGAGCTTCGCCGAGCGGCTGATCGCGTTCGCTTGCGTCGAGGGGATTTTCTTCTCCGGGAGTTTCTGCGCGATATTCTGGCTGAAGAAGCGCGGGCTAATGCCGGGACTGACCTTCTCGAACGAATTGATCTCGCGAGACGAGGGTCTACACTGCGACTTCGCTTGCTTGCTCTACGAACTGCTGAAGACGAAGCTGAGTGAGGAGCGCGTGAAGGGGATCGTTAGGGATGCGGTGGACATCGAGAGGGAGTTTGTGTGCGACGCGCTGCCGTGCGCCTTGGTGGGCATGAACGGCGACCTTATGAGCCAGTACATCGAGTTCGTGGCAGATCGCTTGCTGGGGGCGCTCGGCTGCGGGAAGATATACGGTGTGGCCAACCCGTTTGACTGGATGGAGCTGATCTCGCTTCAGGGGAAGACCAATTTCTTCGAGAAAAGGGTCGGCGAGTACCAGAAGGCAGCGGTCATGTCGAGCCTGAACGGCAATGGTGGAGCCCACGTCTTCAGAATGGATGAAGATTTCTAGGGTCTCATCCTTTTTGTTTTTGCACTTAATCTTTATAGCTTCATGACTTCATCTATCATCTGTAAAAATATGCTTGGTGTCCCCCATTTTCTGTATTTGTTTCTCTAACCTTTGGCTTTATATCTTTCCATGCTCCTTAATCGATACCAATTTCTTTAAGAAAAATATCTTGTAGTAAACCAGTTTTCAGTTTGATGGATCAAAGGTTCTGTAATTCAATTTGAGTTCCAGCTAAACAATTGGCACTGTTTTGTTTAATCGTTTGTAGCTGCGAGGGTAATTTTGTACTTGTGTACTGGGGTTTTGTCATTTCGGAAATAGACCTCCTTTCCCTTTTCTCCTCACATTTTGGAAGGCTTGGGTTCTGCTAAACATCTCGGGTAATTCATCTCATCAATGGCTGCTTCTCAGTCGCAAAACCCTGGGATGCTCTCAAGAGAACAGTTACTTTATCTGTTTGAGCGATTCTCTACCCTAACGTCTCAGCCTGGTAAATTTTTAGTTGTCCCTTTTAAGCTTTTTTTTCCTCCTTACATTTTCCCTTTCTTTTATCTGCTAAATTGTTAATGAGACCTCATTTTCTTGCAAGAGGTGAAGAGAAGGATAGCGGATGCTGTTAATGACAAGCAAGTAAAGTTTCCACCTTGTTTAGCATCTTCATTTTTTTTACACAAAACGTGCCTTGGTTTCAAGAATCGTTTTGAAGTCATGTACGGCCAACACCGCAGTTATATATCCAATTTAGGGCAGATGGGTCCTCTTGTTTATATAAGCTACTTCTGTGCAGCTGTTCGCTAAAGTGATTATGACTTGTGAGTTCAATGGCTTTCGGATGGGCCAGTTCAGTGGCAATTCTAGAAATTACTCTCTGGTGTGGAGCTGTTTGCACGCTTTGTTTAAAAATTCCTTAAATTTTGTGTCATTTGGTAGCAATTACTTTTGTCCTTGCTTTCCATGCCAGGCTTTTGATTCTCTAATTATTGCTTCTTTGGGTTTAATATGCAATTGCCCTGCTCAGTTGATTTGGATGGGTATGTCCCAGTTCAAAATGTTAGTTTATTTCCAACTTAAAGGTTTGATGATCCATTTAAAATCCAAAATATGAAAATGCTAGGTTATAATCTGAATTGTAAAATGGCACATTAAATTCCATTCCGTGATTAATATGGGAGTAATCCATGTTAGAACCAAGATGGATGATGAATTGCTGAAAATAGTTTCTTTCTTTTGAGATTGATCATCCTGTTGACTGAATGCTTAAGACGAAAATCCACAGGAAGCTGTTGCTGTCACCACTGCGCTGCAGGAGGAGATATTTTCAGAGATGGGTGTTGGTAAGAGTTTGTCTTGTCTTTTTTTCCCCCTTTAAAAAACAAGAAAAAAGTTGCAATTTTATTTTCTCTCATAGAAATGGTGATTTTATGTTTTCCTTTTATGGTTCAATTGTGGGAATTTAGCAGCTTTCTTGCTTTGGAATTGGGCCTTTTGGTCTTTGGCCTTCAAATCCAACACATCGTGGTTCCAATTTGCATCTACTGGATTCTAGTTTGTATTAGCTACCCAAGCACCTAAGTGGTTTATGTCCCGAGCTTTTTAGATCTTAAGAACAAACAGCTTCCTTTGTTGCTAGGATGGGAATGATTGATCTGGTTCTGGTATAAGCTTTGAAATTGTCATTGATCAACTGTCTTATTTTAAGCTGGACAACTACATCAGAATCTTTGCATGATGTGATTTACGCTGTTACAGATCCAAGCTTTGGGCTTGCTTCCCTGGGGAAGGTAAATATGATGTTCGAGAATGATCAAGACTTGATTCTCTGCTACTTGAAATTCATTCTGATGTAATCTCTCTTCTATATCCTTTCTCATCTGTTCCTACTTTGCTGGTTTCATATGTGTGTTTTGCACTATCTCTGCATCTTTCTGTAGTTGTTTTTGGAGTTGATCTCTGATCCTCTGTTACAATGAACAAGGCTTTTTCTCTGGTAAACTCTACTATTTAATGCTCCACAAACTGATAGTATTGTTTTACTTGCTGCCCTCCTAGCTGTGAAACCTTGTGCACTTTCTTCCTTTATGTATGTTCATCTACTGACGAAGTGGCTTTTTTACTTACATTGTTAAGTTAATGTGTTTAAGTACCTTTTTGTTCTGATCCTGTTAATCAAAAGGCATCAGTAATTCATCTATTTTTATTTTCATTAATTTCCCTCCCTTTTGGGTTGAAGGCTTTCTTCTTGCTTTATGTTCAGTTTCAGCCATGTGAAGTCTATCGTTGTGCGACCCCTTCGCTTCTGCTGATGGAAAAACCTGTTGTTCTTGCATGACTAATTTATTAATGTTCTATGATGTGATAGTGAAGAGATGGCGTGTGATGAAGCCGAGCTAGCTCCAGAGGAATTTGCTGATAGATTGAGTAATCAACAGAAGCTACATGAAGAGGTAGGATGAAGGAGTTATATAACATTTCAAATATGGTAGTTGTTAACACCTAAATTGTCTGCAGCAACTGGAGATGCTCAAGTACATACGCAAATTTCACCTGGATGATCAGTCTGCAATTCTTGAGAAGGTAGCGGTCCAGCTTCTTTTGTCTGTTTTGTCTTTGCTCTTTCCTGCTCCTATCTTTTTCTTTGATAGGAGAAGGAACTCCACACTCTGATTTGGGTTTTGAAATAGTAATGACAATTTTGGAATATGGATATCTGTTGGTCATGCTTGGTTCTTGTGCTTTGCTGGCTGGTGCATGTTCAAAGTTTTCGGTTTATCATTATATGTTCTTACTTCCAAGTTACATTGTTACAAGCCAAGATCCATGCTACTGGATTTTTGTAGAACCTGATTGTGCTATATCTAACTTTTAAGGGGAACTATCTTTTATCGTGCCATTCGACCAGTTATTTGCTTTTACCCTCTGAATGGGAATGTTTTTGTGTATCAAACATTTTACCTTTTGTTTCAGCTGCACAGGCACTTAGAGGATGCTAATTTTGATACCGGGGCATCAGTTGTATCACCGGAGCAAATTCAAGAGATTGTTCAAAGGAGAGTATCTCCTTTATTTAAGCCAAGGTAGGAGATGTCTTTCATATGTGAAGTAAGTCCGGAAATTTCTTTTTGACTCCATGAATTAACGTCTCAATTGACTTCATTCAACAGAGGACTGAACTGATCCTAGACGATCAAGATTCCTTGTGTGATGGTCGGATGCATGTAACTCATCTTGTTTCCGATTACTGGCCAACTGTTTCTACATAAAGCTGCAAAAGGGTGGTTCGTTGTGGTTGGCTGAGGACTAGCATCTTGAAAGTTCAACTGTTACCCAGTGTAGGAACTGGGAAGGATTGGGAACAAGTTTTGGTCTTTATGTTGTCATCAGTTAAAACCATGCGCAGCGTATTTCTGAAAAAAGAGCTGTGTTTTCATAAACCATAATTTAACTTGAGGATTGTTGCTATGAAGTGCCAACTCCAGGGAAAATTTACAGGGAAGACCGGTGATGCCTAGGACCTTACTTTTCTAAAATCTTTTCACATCACTTCACCCAGTGGCATGAACTGGTTTCGGATCTTTCGGAAGTTTGATGATCCTATCTGTAATTGTTTACAAAAGCTAAAGATGATTGAAGGCCACTAGCGTAAGAGTGGAGATGGCCGAGTTGGTCTAAGGCGCCAGATTAAGGTTCTGGTCCGAAAGGGCGTGGCTTCAAATCCCACTCTCCACACTTTCCTTTTCCTACCAAATTTTCAGTACCTGAATATATTTTTGCTCATTCACTGCACCACAGGGCACCAGCTTCAAAGGCCACAAATAACATAATTTATTTTTGTTAAGTAGGTGAACCAGTGAGATGAGCAAAAATTCGTTTGAATTTGGCTAATGGAAACAGGGTTCAATAGGGATCGGACTATTGATTGTATATATTTCCTAGAAATGTTTTCTAATAAACTTATAATACATAGTGTTTGTACTCATAATAAAACCTAGCTTTTTACTGAAAATATGCATCAACAAAATATAGGAAGATGTCCGGTGCTTCCAACTTAGCTGGGAAAGCATTAGGGACATCACAAAATTGGTCAAGGTTCAAGCAGCAATACGAGCACTCTCTTCAAAGCCAAGGCAGCCAAACAGTGCCAAAATTGTAGCTGAAAGTCTTCCAGGTTTTCATGCAGCAGCCACTTTTTCCTGATTTTACTATAACACGCTCTAGCTTACTTGTAAATGCGCGCGCACGCGCGCACACACACACACACACACGAAGATGTGATAGAAATTGCAGAAACAGTGATTACAAAAACATTGCTTCGTTTCGGTACAACTATTTTTGGGACTGAAGACTATGAGCCTCGTTTTCATACAAGTTGATTCAGGATATACCATCCAATTTAGTTCAGGATTCCTTGCGTTGTTTTCACTTGCAAGATCAAACGGCATGGTCGTAACTCGTAACAAGCGAAAGGGCACCCATACACACCATTTAGAAAAAGAAAAAAAAAAAGAAGAAGAAGAAGAAAGAAAACCCATGTGGATGAAGCTGGGAACAACTAAGGAGTAGGAAGTGCTGGCAGTTGGAGGACTTTCCAGAGTAGGAACGAACAAATGTTGATTATGAACCAAAAAGCTAAGTCTCATTTTGTAACATGTCAGTTTAAGATTAAACACTAAATGAACTATAACATGGTTCCCAGCAAATGCATATTGCCTATTCTAAAGCTCGGGGAGCTCTCGCTTCTATCTTCTAAAACTCTTGCAAGTTACATCTCATCACAAGCTGACAGTACCCAGAACCTGCATTTAGAACAAAATTCGGAACCATCATTCCAGAGCTAGAGCTCTCCCCTGTACATAGAGGGTGAATGTTCATAACTGTTGTTTTGGTGAAGGCAAACTAAGACAAACATAAACATCAGTAACGTGAACTTTATAGAAAAGTTACATGATCTTTCTTTTGAACAAATATGGAGGTAAAATGATTGCCCAATTTAAATCAATATGTAAAGGAGGTCACACCCTAGCTCAATGTTTATGGTACAATTGGTATCTACTATCAAATAATGTAATGAATGAGACTGAAAGCAACCATCTTCTAATTATCAGACACTGGGTTTGATCGCTTATGATTCCCATCAACCAAGTTTTGATTATCAGTTGTGGACTGCAATCCTTAAAACTCTTGCTCTCTTTTGCACCACAACAAGAGGTGAAAAAGTGGGCTCCATTTATTCTTTGGCATCAAATAAACTACTGCCATCAAATATATCTGAGATGGTAGTAGTCTGCCTGTAATTATCTTTGACATGAAATAACTACCTAACTTTGGTTTGAAGGCACCGAGAACTGGAATCTGATGTTAAAAAAAGACCATCTTCCTGTGAAGAAGAAAAGAGGAGCCATTTACGAATTGTTGGAAGATGATTTACATTGAGATCTTAAGAGCTTGAACACAACACACCAGCCCCAAAATAGCCAATGCTTAGCTCAGAATCACTACACAAAGTCTACCGAATCAGAGTGTTAATATTTGGGCAAACAAGACATCCCAGTCATCTGCATGGCCTTATGAACCAAAGCCGGTTACTAAATCTGATTCATAACAACATACAAACTTGAAGCTCTATGCTAAAGTCAAACATGCAAAACCCACACCAGATCATTTCAAATCATCCGGAGAATCAGAAATTGAGTACTCGCAAAGGCTAAAGGGTCGAAAACGCACCGTATCTAAGTTGATCCCACGATAATGTTGTTGATGGGGATAAAGATGAGCTTGACGAAGAATCCAACGAATCCCATCACTACGAAGCCGATCGCCGTACGGAAGGCCACCTTGGTGAATTCTATTCAAGAAGCAGATCAAAAGATGACTAGATCGTTCAAATCAAGGGAATTTAAAGTACCGAGGGGAAGTAGAAAGAATGAAGCTGGAGGCTCACCTTTGCGATCGGGCTTGTGGCACCTCTTGACGAGACGAACGCTGTCTTTAGCGAACTCTCTCAGCGGATCGAACACTGAATCTATGGCGTCCATGTCTGCTGCTTCCACTGCCCTCAAATCGGAAATTCCCAAACACACGATCTGATCTGATCTCTCTCTACAGCGCCGTGTTATAGGCAGAAGTAACGGGTTGGTTTATTTTTCATTCCTCTCTGACCCTATTGCCCCTACTTCTTCCACCATTTCACATCTTTGACCCTCCGGCAGCGTAAATGTTTGGCCAAACTGTACCCTAAACTTTTTCAATTCGAGCGAATTAGTCCATAACTCATAATTCATTAAATATTGGCCCCTAAACTTTGTAAAAGTTTACGAGTTAATCCAAAAACATACTGTACATGATTAATGGCATCGGCCCAAAATACCTCTGCAGTCCCTCTACCTTTTTTTAAGCCTAAACACTCATAAATTTTGGATCTAACAAAAACACTATCTTCCTCAATTCACCTAAAACCCAAACTCAATTGCGAGTATGCTTTCTTTGTTTTGGCCAATTTCATTATCCACCCCCTGAGTTTTGGATTTGTTTTCCTTATTAGAGAAATGAAGAGGTTGGTCGGAAACTTCATGAGGAAATAAATAAATATTCAAAAATTTCCACCGAGTTGCCGCCCTCATAACCATGAAGCGGAGGAAATGAGAGAATCGTATTTACCATGATAGGAATCTCTTTGCCATTGTGCTCCACCTCATCATCTGCTACTGTCGCCTTCGCCTCTTCTCCCTCTTCTCTACCATTTCTTCTTGCCAACTCCTTGTGTTTGCTACATTTTCTGTCTTCTCACAACCTCTTGCCACCACAACTCCTCCATTCTGCTTCCACTTGTATGTAATATATTGTAAGTTCCAATGCTTATTCAGTTGACATTTGACATTTGTACTAATGAAAATCCTGAAATTGACATGGTTCCTCTTTGCCTTTTAGTTGATTTAGAAAATAAAATCTGCATGATTCTAGAATGTTTTGTGTATTTTGTACTCTTTGTCATATGCATCATTTTGATTGAGTAGCCAAGAATGTCCTGCACTCCAAAATCATTTTTTATACTTTTTCTGTAATTATTAACATTTTTTAATTTGTTTCAAGTTATGAGAGATAGAGAGAGAGAAAGAGAGAGATTTTTATTCAGTTATTATTTGATAGATAGACATCCTTATAATTGATCTAATTTGACTACTTTGACTGTTTCTCTAGGTTAGGCAAGCAATGAAGGTTCCTCGGAGTCCAGTTTCATTTTGGATATGTTGTTCAAAATTTCGGTATGAGATTTTTCTTCCTTGATTACAATTTTAAAGATGAAAGCATAGATGAGAGTTCAGTGAAATTTTGTGTGGCTTGTTCTTGTGCCTTAGATATGGAAGTCCTGATTGCTTGGTTTATCTTCGCTAGTTAGACTGGACTACATACTTTAGGGTGCTGGATGAAATTTAGGTAATGATTTGTGGAGTCCAAGCCAATAAAACTCTAATTGCATAGACTTCTAATGCCAAAACTAGGCTAGCTTCTCAATTTTTAGGATAAAATCATTATGAAGAAAGCACATTTGCAACTGGGTTATTATGTTAAGTCACAAATAGGTTTTGAGTGAATTGAGGAAGATAGTTTTTTTGGAAGATCTGAAAGTTATAGGTGTTTAGGTTAAAACAAAAGGTGAAGGGGCTGTAGAGGTATTTTTTGCTGATGTCGTTAGTTGTGTACAGTTCATTATGGATCAACTAGCAAACTTTTATAAAGTTCAAGGGCCAATATTTAGTGAATAATAAGTGATGGACTAACTTGCTCAAGTTGTAAAAGTTTATGAGTCAAATGTATCATTTGGCCTATATGTTTCCCTAAAGTTATCATTTTATAAACATGTTTTCTCTTAAGTTATCACAAACAAAAACTCTTACGACTTGGCCTAACCACCAGCATTTTACCTCATCTATTTTAGGAAAAATTACATTTACCTTCATTTACGCTATTTAATAATAATTTCTAAAATTTAAATTTAAATTATTTAATAATTATATCCCAGTAATTTTAATTTTTTTGACATTTTTTCTTTGTTAATTGACATTTAAAACATACTAATTTACATTAAAAGAGGAAAATATATTTGCAAAGAAGAAAAATAGTTAATTTAAAATTTTATATTAACTATGAAAAAATATTGGAGAGTTTGAAATTAGTGAAAAATGTCTATCATATAAAATTTAAGAAATTGCTATCGAATAGTGTAAAAGAAACAAAGGCAAAATGTATGTTTTTCAAAGTAAGAAGGGCAAATCGTAGATTATGCCTATGGTAAGTTTCAAACGTGGAGTATGAAAGTATAATACAGTAGCCTTTTTTAGCCCTTACAAATTGGTACATTTTCATGAGGGGAAAAAAGAAAAGGAAAAATATCCACACCGGTTCAAGCTCTACTCATTTCCTCACACATTAAAATAATGTTAGTGGCAACATAACTTTCAGCCTATAATTTCATGAATCCGACTTACTGTTCACAGTACTAATGAAAAAGAATTAGAAAGAGATACATCCATGAGTTATCAGTCCATTCCATCATAGACCAAAATGCATCATCACCCATCACAGATGTTGCGCCACAAAAAAAGCTGGCTCTACCACCAAGATTTGCAGTCAGCTCATCTGGTTCAACTTGGTTTTCAACTCTTCAGTCATGGTGCTGACAATAATTTGAGAACATAACATGCAATTCCATGGTTGCACATTGCACTGGGGAGCAAGGAGAACGGCCTGAGCCAGGTCCAGTATAGCAGCACCCAGGCTTAGCTCATTGGTTCACTTGTCTTTGTATTGGACCTTCTCTCGCGCTGGATAGCTCGAGGGATAAATGTAAGGCCTCGTGTATGGCGGTGACCAAAGCTGACGGTTGAAGGAGAGGAATCTGAAGTGCTTAGCTTAGAGACTGCTGAAACAAGGCCATCAATGGCTTCATTTTCCACTTCCATTTTACTTGAAGCTTCAGCGTTCTTATGCTTAGCTTCTTTACGTTGGGTCTTCTGTCTTTGCTTCTTGGATGGTTTGGCCTTCTTGAAGAATTCAAATGAAGAGGGGAACTTATGCTTGTCCACCAGATGTTGCTGCCGGCTTTTGTGGTTCTTGAACTTCAAACCGCAGCCCTCCACAAGGCATTCATACTGTTTCAACCATAAGCAGGAAATCCAAATATTTTATGCTATAGGCAAAAATACCAATCAATTTATAGCTAACAAACATAAATTTAAACATAAATTTAAGAAGCAAAAACCACAGATTCTTTTGACATTGTCTTCAGTAGGTCAAGAACAATGTGCAAGGGCATAATATTACCCACCAAAAAAAATGATCAGTCTTAACTTGTAAACCTCAACTACCAAGAAAACATGGTGTGAACAATTTTTGGACCCAATTGACAAAGTTGAGGGAGAAAACATACCACTTCGTAGCCACGAGCAGCTTTTGCCTGGAAGAAAGAATCATGTGCTTCAGAGATATGTATGCTGAGCAAGTGTGATGTCGGGTAAACTCTGGAGCAAACTGAACAGGATGCCGAGTGTCTCGTATTGTAATGGTCTTCAAACTCCTCCAAGAAAGAGAGACGTGCCCCACAACCAAAAATTGGGCAAAAAACTTCCCTGCTCAAACATTGGCCTCAAATTCAAACATGGAAAAGCATCACAAATATTCATTCCAGTTTTCTAGTTTAGAAGGAGAGAAAAAAAAAAGAAGAAACAGAAGAAAGAAAGATATTAAGAGCTTGAATTCTCTTATGCTACAAGTATATTCCGTCACATGCACCAGTATCTTAGCAAGTATAAATGTCTTCCCAGACACAACTGCAAATAATGTTGATTTCAAAACCACTAAACACTGACAAAAAACTGGCGAACATGTGTATTTTCCTAGAATCGCAGCACATATAAGTTCAAGTAGCAGTACACTATAACAACATGCTAAGCCTAATCTGTGCAGCATCCAGCAGGTGCTGTAGTGCAGCTTGCTGTTACTTCATATGCAACCATCAATCTATTAGGGAATGGAAAAAGAAGGTATCAAAATAGCTCCATGTAAATGTTCTAACTATAGTCTATTTAAGAATCACTCTGTACAGTACAGAAAACCTGCAAGAGTAATTAATTGACCTCAAAGAATAATTAGCAGCACCTGCTTTCCTCGTCCATCATCTTCTGAAGCTGATCCTTTTCCTCTTCAGTTATATCCAGTGCAACCTGCACAAGAAAACGTTTAAATAAACTCAGACAACATTAGTATCCAATTTTTTTGAGGAATCGTTCTCCATAGAAAATTCTTCCGAACATCTATTTCATCACTTCAACAAGAAATTCCTATCATCTCTCACAAATTAAGCAAGAGCACCTACAGATTAAGCTTCAAAATTGAACTACATAGTAAAAAACTCTAGATCTCCGACTCCAAGATTAAAATCGCAACCAAACAAGCTAGACAAGAATTGAGAGGGAAAGCGAAGAACCTGTTTGGCAGCAAGTTCTCGCTCCAGGTTTCCGGAGGCGAAGAAGGGAGCGTCGGGGCCGAAACGCCGGCGACTGGAGGTCCAATACGGGAACGGCACATCGGGCTTCCTGTCCACGGCCATCGGCGAGAGGCACCTTGTGAGCCGAACTGTAACGGAACGGAGGTGAGAGAGAAAGGAATACGGTGACGGAGTAATGAAGAGGATTTGTCCTTTTTCAGATAAATCCACCCGTTTGTTTCAAGTTTAAACTTGAGCGGAGCGTAATTCATATGGTTTCAGATTCCTAAGCCTCGGTCCAGCTCATGTGTTACTGGATATATTGGGCTCTTTGATTAAGTAGCTGTTGGGCTCAAACCGCACTGACATTTTTTCGAATGGGAATTTATGGCTTCTTGTGATCTATCGCTCTCCCTCAACTTTAAAATGTTTACTATTTTTGAAATCCACCTAGCAAATGCCTTGTGTTGGTCAGACAATTATTGTGCATGTGTGGGCATTAGAGGGAATCCATTCGAGCGTTCTCTCTCGCTAGAGGGGTGCTTGTGCTTCAGTACGGACTTTGGTAACAACAAAGGTAGAAATATCAAGTTTGTTACTAGTGTTTTGGGTAGATAGCGGATATACTATTATAGTTTTCTTTAGGCCCAATCTCTCACTAATATTTTAAAATGAGCTGAATATGTCACCGCAGGTTAAAAAGTAACAAAAAATGGTACAAATAGTAGATTTTGAAATTTTTAGGGTTATTATGCATCTTTCAAAAAATATCAAGATCTTTGAAATTTTTTTCCAAAAGAAGGTCTGATTTCTACCATTAGTGCTTCAGCCTTGTCGTTGTTTCCGTCATAAGCATGAGAGAGAGAGAGAGAGAGAGAGAGAGAGAGAGAGTTTAATTATAAAAAGTCTTTGAAATATGTTAAAACTTGCATTATTACCCTAAAATTTTAAAACTTTTTATTTTTAACTTTTTTTTTTGTTAACTTTTTAACATTTTCCATTAACTTTTTAACTGCTAGTAATATATCCACTTTTAATTTGAAACCTCAATGGCATGTCCGGATTATTTTAAAACACTAGTGAGAGCTTGGACAAAAAAAAAAACTATAGTGACATATCCGTTTCCAACCCAAAATATTAGTAGCAAAATTTGATATTTCTACCTAACAAAAAGCATATTAAGTTTTGGATGAAACATATAATAATGCGTGAAACGTGTAAGTTTGAAAGAGTCAATTAACGCTTTCCTATTCTAAGTAAACTATGGTTGAGAAGAACAAGTCAAATGTTTGTTTTTAATTTCATTCTTATCCATATCCTTAAATTCACTTTTTTAAGATCCTAACTTTTGAAAAAGTTTCTATTTTCATTTTTTTTCCTCATGAAAAAGGTTAGCTGTGGTGAAAAAAGCCAAGAAAAGTAAAGATGTAAACAAGCAGAGCATTCAGTAAATTGTGTGTAAACAGTTCGACGAGAGTTAATTTATGTTCATTTATTTAATTAAACGAATGAACGTGAACAAACTTTTATGTTTGTTTAGTTAAGTGAATGAACATCAACAAGGTCCTATTCATTCATTTATGTTCATGAACTATTCGGTTAGTATTCATTTATTTTCATTTATTTAGTCATTCATTTATGTTTGTTTGTTTGTTTGTTTATCTATGTATTATTTATACATTTATTATTATTATTATTATTATTATTATTATTATTATAATATATTTTACATACTATATATATTTATTATTACCTACCTACACCCTACACATAAGATCATACCTCCCTAAATTAGTTTTTCTTTCTTCGGCCCCTCCCACAAACCTAGCTGCATTAATATGTTTGTCTTTGTTCCTTTAGGGTCTCGCCGCCACACACCAAAGCCTACTGTTTCTAGACTTGTGATTGCCTCACTATTTGACTCGCGTCGAGTCTCCTCGCCACCGGCCATCAACTTTGAGGTAGCCACTATTCATCTTCCTTGCACCTTTCACTGATGTTAAAGGCTATTTAGGGACCAACTTCTGTTGCTGCCGGATCGACCATCGTAAGCTATTTCGGACCGACATCTATTGCTCAACAAAAAGATAAAGGGCTTATTTCATCGGTGCCAGTGCCATAGGTTTGGTTGTTTGTGTTCATTTATGTTCATATAAATAGTTCATGAACGCTTTAGTTTGACTATGTTTGTTTTGTTCATTTATGTTGTTCGCAAACATTTCATTTTGTGTTCACGAACATGTTTGTTCATTTATGACCGATTTATGTTTGTTTATGTTTACGAATGTGTTTGTTCGTTTATGCTCGTATAAACAAACGAACACAAACACCATTTAGTTCTAGACAAATGAACATGAAGAAAAAAAAAGTGTGTTTGTTTATTGTTCATGTTTATGTTCATTTAAAGTTAAATGAACAAACATGAACAGAGCTTGTTCATATTTGTTTGGTTCATTTACAACCTTAAAGAAAAGTATCAAGGTGGAACAAATAAATGTTTGTGATTGCAATAAAAAAATAACACAAAATAGAAGACCACTAAAGTGATTTTATCAAAATTAGATGTCAAAATTTTTTTTTTTGGTTCTCATGAAGGCTTGCATTAAGGCACAACTCACAAGGTGAGTAAATTTCAAGAATGGTCTCTAACCTTTAGTCATTGTTTCCTTTTACTCCTTAATCTATTAAATGTTTTGTTTTAATCCTAAACCTATTAAAACATTTTTTTTAGTCTTAAATCTATTGAAAATGTTTCATTTTGGCCCCAATTTGGTGAAATTTGTTAACTCCAAGTATTTGTCTGATAATAAATTTTTAGAACATAATTTAAAATATTTGGATACTATCTTGCAATAAATTTAATTATAATAATTTTTTTTATAATTAATGAAATATTCAAATCACCTTTTTTTCTCGGCAAAAATAAAGAAAAAACCATTAATATTTTAAGGATGGCTCAAATCACCCACTGATGTTTTTTTTTAAAACCAAATAAACCATTAACGTTTCTGGGTCAAACCGAGTTGCACATTACTGTTAAAACAAGGCTTACATGGCATCCTTTTTTGCACATCTCTCTTTTTCCTTAGTCGGCCAGCTATACGTGCATTTTAGAATTGATTGGCTGCTGAGCCTAATGGAGATGAGGCAACAATCGAGTGGACAATGGCCAATCAGAGCAAGGGACAAACAACGGTAATCAATGGTTGATCGAAACAAGGGAAGACAATGGTAATCGGTGGTTTATCAAAGCAAAAGAAGACAACAGTAATTGGCGGTCAATCGGAGCAAAGGACAAACAGCTGCAATCGGCTGTCGATCAGAGCAAAGAACAGATAGTGACTGGAGTACCAAGGGAGAACGAAAGGTTAGCTCTAGCAAAGGCTGGAGTAAAGCGAAGGCTGAAGGAAAGTAGAGGCTGAAGGAAAACGAAAGCCAGCAAACTTCAAGGGATATTAAAGGCTAGCGACATGGCATCTTGGACTAGGAGTGTCGGGGGAAAGTGAAGGCCGGTGCCAGTGAAGGGCCGGAAACCATGGCGTCGTACATCAAGAACACTGGAGGAAAACATGGCGGGGACAGTGGTGTGGGCATGAGCCGATTGTACTGATTATCTTTGATAATGCTTTAGCCATGATTGAAAGCCACATCAACCTTCTACTCAATTTTGACTTAGTCTTCTATTTTATTTGCCTTTTTTTAAAGCCATATTAGCCTTCTACTAACAGAATATGTCATATTTCAAATGAAATATTTGCTTAGTTAATGACCAGTGGGCTATTTGGCATGTTTTCAAAAGATAAATGGTTTATTTGACCTAAAAAAAACATGAGTGGCCAATTTTTGCCAAGTAGGTAACATTAGTGGTTTTTTCATTATTTTTTTATTTTTTCTCTCCATAAATTAAACTTATTTTATTTAAAAATAAAAAAATATTAACTGAAATTGTCTATTTATTGTAAAAAAATATAAACTATTTAAATTTACTTGAAAACAGTTACCAAATATTTAAATTAGAATTTCAAAAGTTCATATCAAACAATTATTCTAAGTTAATGAATTTTATTTAATGATGGACCAAAATGAAATAATGTTAATTGGTTTAAAACTAAAACAGAATATTCAATAAGTTGACTAAAAGGAAACAAGGTCTTACTCAACACGAGGTAGATAGGTCAAATTCATGGTCCACATCCAATGTCCTTTTTTGACTAGTTAATTTGTGAGGAATAAGGATGGCAGCGGAAAAAAGAAGGTCAAATAGCAATAGAGCAGTGTAACGTCTATGAGTGATGGTCATCATAAAGCCAAGACACATCAGAAATCTCTTACGTGAAATCTGCTGAACAAGGCAAATTTTGTCGATTGGCTTAACTAGAGAAGATAAAGTCGAATGTATTGTCATAAAAGGGTATTTGATGCTCCTCGCCTTTGACCATTAATGACTTTGTTGCCCTGGTAGAAATCATAATAATGTCAATCTTCTTGAGAGCAGCCACTTCTTAGTTAGTAACGGTTTGAACGTAGAGAGATTCGATTTAAGGAGAGATAGCCTTTTCAAGATCAAATTTTGGAACACTAAAGAAAAAAAAACATGACATTAATCCATTCCTTGTTAGGGTGGATACCAGACATGGAAACAATAGTGTGGTCAGTGATGGCACCTGATAGCTAAAACCCAAATTGGACCTAATTATTATTGGGTTATCTGACCCCAAGCCTGATTTATGAATAAAGGCCCAATAAAGCCTATCAGACTTATAAACTACTAGGGCACAGGTCCATTAAGCCCACCTGCCGGCTATATATACAGGGACTATCTCTCTTACTTTTCCATAAGCTTTTTACTCGACGACTATATTGATTTGTGCATCGGAGGGGCCTCTCCCGAAACACACCTGAGGCCATTCTAACTCCTCTTTTTCATGTTTTGTAGCAGATGATTGGTGTTAGTCGATGATCAGGGTATCCATCATATGGCCTGGAACCTTAGGTAGTTTAACTATTAAATCGTGCCATTTATGGAAAACAATGGCCAGCAATCTAATCATGTAGTGAAGAATAAGGACTGACTGTTGGTTTTCACCCCTTGGAGAAAATTGTCGACTGATGTTGTTTGCTAGAAGATTGTATGCAGAAAAAATAGTGGCTATATTCTTGAAGCAAGGGTTCCTTTATGGTGGTTGAGATTTACACAGCTATAAGGTTGGGATTGCTTTGAGTCAATAATTGGGTGGCATAAATACTGTCCTATGGCAATGCCATGTTCGGACCAAGACCAGGCCACTTTCCTACAAAGGCCAATACATCATTTGTGGTGAAGAAGCAACACATGATATTCTATGGAATCTGGTGGAAGAGGCCTTAAATTCCCACTATTCGAACTTGGCCAACTTAAATACAACTTGACACAGTTAAAGGGAACCTAGTGATACGTGCCATTCTCAATCATTATTGGCAGTAATAAGACCTAGTAGTCAAAGTAATAACTTATGACTCCCTTGAAGTCAAGGTCTTTAGACCAAATAAGTCCATATGCTTGGCAAAAAGGCTTAAAGAAGCTAAATTACTGAATGGAAGAAATGCAGAAAGAGGGAGCACCATTTAGTGAAAAAAATAAAATCAATTGCTTGGATCATCAATTGATGAAGGTCAGTACATATGCTTTCCCATGAAATATATATATAATATATATACATATCATTGTTTATATGCCACACGTTGATGAGAATTTGCTTGGATTATTGATGTTTATGATAAGATATATATACATATGTATATCATTGTTTATGCTACACAAGAATAAGAATTTACGAGGCGCGCATTTCATCCAACAAACATCCATATAACAACCATGCTTAATCATGTGAATACATATGCACACCAAGGGGTAAACAAAAATACCAAGAATGGCATGATTACTCTTTATACATATTAATATGTTTGTTTGTAAATGCATTGACATCACAGTTAAGGCGTATCCATGCAAAATATTTTTATGTGAGGAAGATGTGAACTAATCCTGAATTATTATCAGGCGAAGTTGCAAACTGTTTTTATGATAAATCTACTTAACATGCTGACTTGCCCCTTTTGGGGAAGATATCTTGGTTAAAAGCTACAAAAGATAGGGACATAGTCCAGCTTACATAAGTATTTATGCTTTTGAGCATATCATGGAAAGTCTTTAAATGTACATATAAAAGCTTAGAGTGGCATGAGCTTTGTATATTAATGCCATTATGAGATGTGATTAATTCTTACATTATCCACACATTCGAGGAAGGCTTAGCATATTTTGTGGGCAAAGACAAGAAGAGTTCATGATGACGAAAAGTTTGAGTCCACCATCCCAAATTTAAGAATCATTACTTGACAAAGTTTTTGAGCCTACTAACCTTCGATTTGATATAGCTATTTTGATTAAGGTACTAGGAGTGAACGGTAATGCCCACGAGCCTTTTCCTTGAGGGGCATAATTCCCATAAATGGTAATGCCCATGAGCTTTTTCCTTGAAGAGCATAATTCCCATAAAGAACATGCCAATATTAAGCTTAATGACATCCCTCTTAGGAGAGATATTTTGGTTAAAAGTGACAGGGGTCAAGAGCTTGTCTTAGCTTGTTTATGGAACTCCATATTCAAAAAGCTCATGAAGACTACTATATGGACAAAAGAGGGGCATGAAAAGTTTAGACTACAAAGTTATGCCGTATACATACCGACACGATAATGGTAGAGAAAGTTTACACATTTTCCTTCGAGGTACAAAAAAGGATTTTATTAATAATATGATTCTGCCCCTGTGCAAAAATGACCATTACTTGATATACATATGATTGTGATCATCATTCAATACATGTGTTCTGGCATATATTGAAACACTATGAAAGTAATCCAGCACTCTTACATGATATAACACACCTGCCCTTAAGCAGCAAAAGTCTCAGAGTGATCAAGCACAGTCACATGATGATCAGATGAATCCTCAAACACAGTCAATGAACTTGCAAGGTACTATATCAATGATTTAGTGCCTTCTCCAAAATAGCCCATGAAGGCTTCTAAAATATTTAAAGGTTAGTTCCTTCTTCAAAATAGCATATGAGGGCTATTTAATCATACTTAATCACATAAAGGCCAAGGCACTGAGAAACTTGCAACATGATTCTATGTTTTCTTTTTTTGGGGGCTTCAAATACCTAATAAGCAGCATTAGGTCAACTATAGCCTAGCACCGATTTGGATTCAGGACAAGGAAATGTTGACATGAGCTCAATATAGTAGGTTCTTCTTGGTTTTTTACACAATCCTATTAGTGATCCCTGTCAGGCAAAATTCAATACTTTCCCTTCACATGAATTCTCAGTTAGATACCAACATGCTTCAGTATAAGTGTCTGAAATAGTCGTAGGGCTGACTTATGCTATAGTCACAACTGATCAAACAACAATATTAGCATCGTTAGTATATTGCGAAATAGTGGTTACTTTTGCAGCGGCAAATGAATCAACAACTACATGCTCTATTTCAGACATACTAGATACCTCAACTGCATCAAATGAACTAAGCAAGTGATTTGAAAATCAGATAGGGGATCAGTATAAAGCCAGAAGACTATTAGCACCTTTAAACACATCATCTTAGTTATGCTTATTCATAGTTGAAGCCATGGGCCAAGTTAATTATTTCATCACCACAACTTTTAAAGGTTGCATCCCTGCTGTTGCTTTAAAATTTTTTCCCACAAGTTGGTCAGTAGAACCTGTAGTCATCTATTACATTGGCCTTTTGCGGCTACACCTAGAAGCCTCCCGAGGATGCAACTAAAAGCCCTTTGAGGCCATACAATTAGATGAAAGGCTAACCATTCAAAGGTTGAATGCCTAACATCCAAATGCCTTTTCAAGGCCACGTGATTAGATGATAGGCTGACCTTATGAAAACTAAAAGCTTAATGGCCAAAAGCCCTTCAAGGCCATGTGATCAGATCGGAGGCTGACCATATGAAGGCTAAAAGCCTAGCAGCCATAGGCTCCAGGAGGCCAAATGATCAGAAGGGAGGAAGAGCTTGCAAAAGCTAAAAACCTAATTGTCAGAAACCCTGAATAAGGTCACATGATGAAAAGGGACGCTGACTTTGTAAAAACTAGCTGAAGGCCCTGAATAAAGCCACATGATCAGGAAATGAACCCTTTCCAATTATATGGGCCTGATATAAGACATAATTGGGGAGCGAACCCTTTCTAACTATGAAAGGCCCTATATGATGCCATTGAACAAATAAAGAAAGACTTGCCCTAAGGTTATGAGCCCTAAGCTGCAAAGGCCAAGACTTATGCGACACTTAACTCAAACCTATACGAGAGGGAAAATAATCTATACAAGGTACTACGATACTAGATAAGTCCTTATGAGGGCAAACTAGCTTGAAAGGCTCAAGTTATTAAAAGACCACCAAAAAAGACAAGTTATCCTAGAAGTCTCATGATGGTGCATGAAATGGAGGTGGTGATACCCATATCAGGAAATTGGCCCCATTGGGCCTAAACGTCATCCTAAAAAAATTAGGCCCATTAAGGGTTTGAAGCCCAGTCTAATCACAAAGGAAAGGTGCCCTAGATCCAACAGTTCAAGAGATAACCACTTTATCCAGCAGTCTTTAAATATTAGGGCACACTACCACAAAAACCTATATAAAGACATTCATTATCACATTTCAGGTATGAGATCACTTTTCTTGGTATTTGCACCACACTAGAGTTATTATTGACTTAAACTTTGAAGTATCTTTTACAGGTCTCTACGCTCCCCTCATTGAAGCATACTCGAGCGACGAACCAAGCTTTTGGACCTTCATATCATATATTGAGGAAGGTGCATCATCAAGAGGCAAAGAAAATAGGACAAAACAGCCTTTGTCTATTACCATTAAGAAGAAACTTCCTAGAGAAGCAACCTGGAGAGGCGTCACGCCTCTCCCAACAAATGACATTGCATAATGTATAACAGCTTGACATAAGAAAGGAGGGATCGTACCCCTCTTTGAAAAACGCTAACCTCATTCTGAACGACAACGATGTTTAAGAAAATGCAGGACCTCCAGCCTACATTTTTTTTAAAACGAAGATGATCTATTGGTATGGAACAGACCTAACATAGGATCCTGTCAACTAATAATCTAGCACCAAATACAGGACAATCACTAAAGGCTTATGCCTACACAAAAAGTGAAGAACGTTCCAACATTAAAAGTGAATCTTATTAGTACTTCTTACATGGTCCTTTCCAAGCATTATAAATGATGTTAGTAAGCAAAAAAAAAGTAGCTAACTACAGCGATGCCTCATACCCCAACAGGGTAGGTCACCCTCCGAAAAATTCACCAAGGGGATTGTGGAGTTCACATTGGTGCTAATTCCTTGGCTCTATGACAAGGCCATTTTTTGCCATAATTCAACTGATGCTAGAAAGTTTATTTAATGATGCCACGCTTGTTAGCTTAATTCACAAATATAGAAGATGCTTTCTTTTAATACCTCATTGGTTGCTGACCATTGGCCCTTCACCATATAGGGGCTAGACTTGATTATGACATTCCCTACAGCTTTAGGGTAAGTCAAGTACTGTATTGTGGTGATAAACTATTTCATTAAAGGGGTAGAGGCAAAGCCATTATCTTATATCACTATACCCTATATCACTAAATTCTTATAAAAAAAACATGATTTGTTAATTCAAATGCCCTCGAGCCATCGTAACTGATAATGACCCAAAGAGGGGAGCTATTTGGTCCTGTAAAATATGTTTTCACAAGAAGGAATCCCTAAAAGCTTTAAGCCCTAAGAGGGACTTATGAAGGACTTCAAAAAATTGTTCTTGGTCATTGTTGAAAAGGGTAACACCAATGGCTCTGTGTATAACAAGCCCCCATCTGTTGGGCTATACTAAAGGCCATAAAAGCTACAAGTTATTGTAAGTACATTGCGAGGCTCTATAAGCTATGACCCCATAAACTGCAAGCCCCTCATAGACCAAGGAGAATGCCTAACAAGAAGGCCAAAAAACCCATTGAGGAATTTTAACAAAAGCTCAAGAAATCACTTGACAATCAAACATATTCAAAGTCTTCTTACTAAATGTGAATTGAATACTCCTACAAAAAAAAGACCCCAGAAAAATGCATTAAGCCTATAAGAGGGTGACAAGGTTTATTGAATCAATTTTGGAAGGGCAGCCCCAATAAAGGTAATAGTACTGTACATCAGATGAGAAATAGGTATTATTCAACCAACTTTAATGGTAGGACATCTCGCATTCTCTAAGACCTTGAATAAAAAAGGGTCCAGATTACCTCTTGAAGCTCCAAATAAATACGGGGTCATGCTTTCTGATAAATGACTACAACTACTTCTCGAATTCTTTACTCTGTGAAAACTGAGATCTCGATTGCACAACTGAATCTAGGGTTGCATCCCCTACATAAGCCTTTCTGAGTAAGTTGAACAATGATACATAGGGACCATAGAAGAGGTCCTACACTTGCCTACATATGCCTCAACCTATCAAGGAAATACTCGACAAACTATCAAATATCATCAACCCTTTTGAACCCTTTGGGGTCTATGCCTATAAGTCTGTAGACACCTGATCTTCAAATTTGAAGCATGGAGGAGACTGCAATCTTTTGTTCCTTCAAGGATGATTTTTTTAAAAACACTAATCCTCTCGCATAAGTTTATTTTGGCCAACAAGGCCAAATAGTTAAGCAATGTTGATTTCATCTAGAAAATATAGGACACATGACTCTTCAAAAGCCATAATTCTCTCTAAAAGCAACTCGACCAAATACAACATCAACATCACCCCTGAGTAAAAGGTTAATTCTGCTATCTAAAGAAACCTTAAAAGGGGAGTATTCTCTACATATATAGATCAGAATGTGATATCCTCTTTAACACCTCGCATTCACTGAAGGGAGGAGCTTTTTGGTAGCTAAGACCCAAATTAGACCTAATTATTACTGAGTTATCAGATCCCATGCTTGATTTATTAATAGAGGCCTAATAGAGCCTATCACACTTAGAAACTAGGGTAGAAGCTCACCAAGCCCACCTATTAGTCATATATATAGAAAGTATCTATCTTATTTTTCCTTAAGGTTTTTACTCCACGACTATATTGACTTAAGCGTCAGAGAGGCCTTTCCTGAGACATACCCAAAGGCCCTTTTAATGCCCCATTTTTCATGTTTTTTGTATGCAAATGATTAAAGTCGGTTGACAATAAAGGATTGTTGCCATCTGGCCTGGAACCCTAGGTAGTTTAACTATTAGCACCAAATTTTGCAGGTGTCATATTAATGACCATAAAAGCCATATTCTCCTAACAAGAAAACAAGTAGAAGGAGTAAATGACGCAGGAGTCACCGGTGATAAGTAAATTGCTGTTAGAATAAACTATCATCAGAAATACCTATAATCATTGCAATAGAGATAAGTTTGTAAATTAATTTGAACAGATTGCAAGCATATAGCTAAGGTGGTGATGAAAAGGGTCAAGTAGCAATGAAAGGGACTGGTAATGGGCTTAAACCAAAAGCTAATAGTTTGTTTTTATGTTTACCTCAGACTTTCTTTTCTTTCATGTAAGAATAGACGAAAGCTTGTAATGACGTATAACAATTGTCCAATTAAAATTTACCTATAAAAGCTGCAAAAAAAAAAATCTTGCAGAAAGCTAAACAGGGGGGGGGGGGGGGAAAGACAACACAGACCTAAGATTTTGTAAAATGATGTAATTGCAACTTTGAAATTTTTAGGGCTATGACCAAAACAAAAAAAGAATTATGGAATCTTGTATTAGGTTTAGCCCATAGGTTGAGGGGCATGTGTCTTCCTCTAGGTGTGCGTATAATGTAACTTTGAAATACATAAGTGTCTGAAAAAAATAAATAGAAAATGTTAAGGACTTAAATTGGAGTTAGTTCATAAGTTGAGGGACATGTGCTATTGTTTCTACATTTACTTCACCTTTTATGCATACCAGCGAACTGCCCACACTTTGCTGTGAGTATGCCTTATTGTTCATTATAATATAATAGTGTTGCTACAGGGGTAGCTTAGCAAAAAATGTTGGTTAAGAGGAAGGAATTTTCTTTATTCATTTTTCCTATTTTTCTTCTTCCAAGTCTACAAATGCCATAATATCATAACAAACATCACCGTTTGACCTTAGTACTGAAAATCAACCTTTTTTCCTTGTCAAAATTAACTATCTTCCGCTCTTCCATTCAATAGAGTTAACAAAGTATCTGCTTCAATTTATTAACATATCTCGATAAAATTCAAGTATGAGATTCATATACTACCACACAAATACATGATAGGGATTAAGGAAACAGTTACTTTTAGTCGCCAGTTCTGACTGACTGGCGACTAAATGTGTCGGTTGTAAAAACCTTAGTCCCTAGGCAGTTTGTGACTGATTGGTGATTGAAATTAGTAACTAAATGATTCAGTCACATAATTTTTAAATTGTAGCAAAATAGCGACTGAAACCTTTGTCACTAGTACCAATTTTATTTTTTTAAAAAAAATTAATTGCTGAGATGTTTTCATGTTTTTGTGTGTGTATGTGTGTGTCTAAATGAAATGTACTAAATGTGGTAATGAATTGTAATAATAAAAATTTCAATTAAAATAAATATAGAATCTAAACATAATATTGTTGATTTGAAAATGAGAAGGAAGAAGAAGGAGAAATAAAAAAGAAACAGAAGGATAAATGAGGAAAGAGGGCCGGAGCTAAAGAAAAAGAAAGAAAAATGAGGAAGGAGGAAGAAGAATGAGAAATGAGGAATGAGAGGTTAAAGCTAAGGAAGAAGAAGAGGAAAGAGAAATGAAGGAGGAAAAAAAAGTATAAATGAAGAAGGAGAGGTTGGAGCTGAAGTTTTTAATTTGTTTTAGCGCTACACACGCACACACACACACACACACACACACAGAGATGGTTAGAGATATACAGAAGAGGACCATGTTTATCGAATTGAAACCACTTTAAGACTATAAGAACCGTACACTACCTGCAAGTGTACGAATTGTATTGTAGTACAGGTGAGTTGGTGTCAATCCCATCAGGATTGTAGAGTAGATTGAAAAAGTACCAAGGTTTTTCATAATCAATCTTAGCTAAACCAATCAAAATTGGATAATTCTATTCTAAGAGATAACAAAGGAGACCTAATTCCTACGTTCCTAGAATGGATACTAAATTCTAACACTAATCTTATGTCACTAACTCACAATTTTTAAGGATTTTTTTTAGATTAACCGAGTACACCTCCTATGCCTTTTGTCACTTGAATTAGTTTATAGATGAAACAATTCTAGGTTTTAGCTCATTTTACTTGTTTGTGATGTACATTCTTTGCCTTTTTACTTTTCCAAGCTAAAGAGCTCCTCCTCTTACCCTAACATAGCAAGTACTCCCATCTCTAGTACTACCTTAGGAATAGGCCTTACAAGTTCTATCTACCAACACCTTAGCAAAAGAAACAAGTCACCCTAGCAAAAGAAATAAGCCTCCCAACTATGTCTCTAATCATTATCTTCATTACCTAGTTCCAATTTATCTCTCATTTTGCCAAGCATAATGAGAAATTTAAAGCATTAATCAATGGTGACCATTAATCAATCAAGCATCATTGGAGAACAAGGCAAAAAAAGAACAAGCATTGAAGAAGAATGCTAGAAACCCATTTATGTATTCAACCAACAAAACCAATATTAAGTGACTACAACCATAGAAAGTGCAAAGAAAATTACTTCATAACTAAAAGGAAAAAAAAACCATCATTCTTGAATTCATAATATTCACCAAATCCAAGAGAGAAAAAAAGGAAAAAAAAGAACCAAGAACCCCTTGTAGAATCACCAGCTTGACTTCCAAAGCACTCCTAGCTTATCCTCCAGAGTAGCAAGAATTCTAAGATTTTGAATGCTAAGCACAAAACTCAAGAACATCTTTAGTCTCTCCAAAGGGAGGCTACAAAATGAAAAGTTATGTTCTCCTCCTAAAACCCTAGCTAAAATTTTCCAAAATTCAAGACTTTGCCTGATCCTTTTACATTCTCCTCTAAACTCGAATGGCATTGAGAGTAGCTGAAGGTTGCGGGTCCTTGAGCTCCAAGATTATTTCTTTGAGAATGTAGTCCCTCATTTTGACCGAATATGAAATGCAATCATAGTTTCCCTTGTGCGATCACATTTTTTGCCTTTAATAGAAAAAGTACGGTCATACTTTTATAGTGCGGTCGCACCTAGTCTTCTTGGGTGAATTTAGTCCTCTTGAAGTGCAATCGCACTTTGTGCTGCTTTTGCTCCTTTTTGGTCCTGGCTCTTCCAATTTTGTTGTTTTGTCTAAATTAGCCCACAAGGCTTGCTCCTTGCTCCTATTTTCCCTTCAGAGATTCAATGTGACCTATAGAACTAAGAAATGGTATTAAGTATTAGCAAAATAGAACGAAATAAAGTGAAGAAGTGAGGAAAAATATATAAAAACTCATGTGACTATCAATGGTGAAACCAACAGTCATTTTGATGATGATGGTTGTCCTAAGAGAACTGGCACTCGTGCCTTTTTTTTCTTTCTCTTCTAACACAACAAGAAACAAAAATTGATCAAGCAACATGTTTAATCAAAGAGAAAACAAGAATCCACTCATAGTAGAAAAACAAAAGACTTTGAAAGTACCTCAATATTATTGATATGCTATCTCAACTAACAAAATAAAACCTATTTATAGGCTTGCAAAGAAACCCTAAATCAAAATAATTAAGGAAATAAAAAATAACTAGGAAAAAAAATTGACAAAAATTTTAAAGACCTGAATACCCCTCAAAATGATGGATCTTTTACCCAAAGAATGCGGTCACAAAGTGCAAGGCTCCTATGATACCTATAGAGTATGAAATTTTCTTCGAAATGATATATTATAATAGTCACTTGGACAACTGTAGCAAAAGTTATGGTTTCTAGAAGTTGGGATTTGCACGATGCCTATTTTTGAGATATCTTCTTTGGTTTCACTCGATCAAGCTGCTTCATGAACTCATCCACTAGACACTCCATACCATCTTCTATTTTACGGCCCTGTTTTTTTTTTTTCTATCATTTTTTTTTCTCCATTTGAATCTGAAAATTGATTTCAAGGAACTTGGCTAACTATTGAGAAATGAAATCCATCATCTTCTAATAATCAGTGACTTGAAAATTTCTGTGAAAAACTTATAAAGACTTTGCAACTTCTTTAACCAAATAATGAAACTATTAGGCCACTTCCCATCTCCCCAGTTAACACCACATCAAATCTCCCATCTAGACATAACTAAACATATGGAAATTAATAGAATACGCAAACAACATACAGTAACACACTCAGAGGGAAAAAAAAAAAAAATCCAAAACACCAATTAAAAACAAATCATCGAGCCAAAGGATATAACAATAATTACAAAACTCTAACGCTAGTTATAAAAGGTATTCCCAAATGTAGCCTAAATCATTCTCACCTAGGTTAGTTTGAGGCTCTAAAAATATTTACCAATTAAGATAATTGACCACTTCTAAAATTCCTAATAACTAGAAAGGTACATAAACAGATTCAAACACATCTAAGCTTCACACTCATTAATCATAGGATTAATTACAATTTGCCCATTGAGATTTAAGTGAATTTATATTTTGTCCCCCTCTGTTTAAAATATATACACTTTACCTCCTGCCATTTTAATATAGTTCAACATCAACTTCTGAAATCTTAATTTAGGTTGTACATTGTTATCTTCAAACAATTTCAATATGTATCGTATTTTTTATAATTAATTGACATTTAAAAATACTATTTCAAAAACTAAAAGATATTCAAAAAGAAAAAAACTAATAATTTAAAATGTCCATTAACTGTAAAAAAATACCATACAAATTGAAATTACTGAAAGATGGCTTCCGTAATGTCTAAATTAAAATTCCGGAAGTTACTGTCGGACTGTATTAAAAATGTAGGGGATAAAATGTATATTTCTAAAATAGGAGAAAAAAAAAGTATAATTTCATCTAAATTTCAGGGGGAAACTGTAATTATTCATTAATCATTCCTCAATTTCAATAATGAGTTGAGGATGTAAATTTTATTATATTCAACGACATGGGTGGATAAAGAGCTGGTGACGAGAGCGTTGAGCAGAAGAGAATCGAAGCACTAAAAGTCAACGGATTATTGTAAACTACCCTTAATTACTGTAAACTGCGCAAGGCTACCTCATGTGATTCACCAACCAACATATTTTAATTTCTCATATCTAAAATATATAACCCATAATATATATGTAATACTCGTGTGTAAGATTCTCAATACTCGTGTGTACATGTATGATGTTGGACTGTAGGTAGGTTTCATGTAAGCTGACAACGAAAAGCTTGTAAATAAAATACTACTGTACTAAAAAATGATTATTCTACAATGGTAGTTTCTAGTATCATGGTCGAAAACTTAAATATTAATCTAACTAAGTAAGTGGAGTCATGGAGTTCTAGGAATAGAGGTGTCATCTTGAAATCTCAATTTGAGTGGTTGAGTTTTAAGATATCAATGTGAGAATTAGATATTTGAATCATATTTCTACCAAATTTTTTATAAAATGTCAATTACATTATTTTTGTGGCATTCACTTCTAGGTCTAAAAAAAAGTAAACATTCCTCATTCTCTTAACTATAGTACAACGCCTACCTTTATACTTATACAGATGTTTTTTGTTACAAAAAAATAATAATAAATGGAGGTGTTAGTTAAGAAAATTGATAAATGTTTTAGGCATTTGTCTAAAATACACCCTAACTCATGTATGAAATTACCCTTTTACCTTCATTAAAAATTAGAAATCTTAAACATGTCACACCTTGTGGCCTGATGCACACCATTGCCTCCTTCCACCACCATTGGTTCTAACTATCGCATACCTCACTATCGCATGTGTTGTCATCCCCGGTGTTGGTTATATGTTTTTTACAATATAAGCAATTTTCTACCTTATTTGTTCCAAAATTATTGCAACATATTTTATTTTAAATAGTCTCAAATTTTTGCAATATTTCTGTATTTAAGGAATTATTTATCATAGGCCAAAGTACACTAGAAGCCCCTGAGCTTTTCTAACTCGTACAAGTTGGTCATTCAACTTTAACTCAGCCTGCAGAAGTCCTTCAACTTTGCAACTCTATACGTTTTTGTCCAACTCATTGATTTGACTTCTTTTCTTAATGGCTTAAATACATCAAGAGCCATCAAACTTTGACAACTCATTTAAGTTGGTCATCAAACTGAAACTTGGACTGCACTAGGCCCTAAATTTTACAATAAATAATAAGGATCATTAAAATTAATGAAAATTAATTAAAATTCACTATAAATTAGTTACAATTGAATTTTTAGGTTTAGTAAATAAAAATTATTAAAATTAATTAATTCATAAAAAATATTTTTCAAGTGCTTATAAGGTAAATATAGAATTAGCTACAAATTGATATTGGTCCTAGATAAAAAAATAAAAACAAAAATAATTTATTATCTATAATGAGAAAATAACATAATACAAAAAATATGGAACAAAAAATTTACGACAAAGGCTGACCAATAACCACCTTTTATTCCATCCGCCATAATGGTATACCTAGAACAATGCAAATGACCACCTATAATATAAAATGTATTTTTTTATTTGTACTTCTATTTAATTTTACTTTGCTTTAATTTTCCCGCTTTTCAGTACCTAGCATAAAATATAATTTTAATTTACACACTATGAATAAATAAAAATAAAATAGCCTATGAACAAGTTTCTATTCACAACTTTATTAATAACTAATAATTATTACAAGCCATGTGAATTATACAAGTATTCTTTTCTTTTTATTTTTTCTTTGTTGCCCTGATATTTGGTTAGTTCATCCACAAACTTGATCTACAATAGGGACGAAAGCAAAGAGACTTTAATTAATTTTTATAAATAAACTAATTTCATAAATTTTTTTCTTTACTAAACCTAAAAAAATCAATTTTAATTAATTTATAATTAATTTTAACTAATTTTTATGATACTCATTGTTTATTGTAAAGTTTAAGGCGTATTGCATTTGAAGTTCTAGTTTGATGGCCAACTTAAACGAGTTGTCAAATTTGAGGGCTCTTTATATCTTTAAGCCATTAAAAAAATGAGTCAAGTCAACAAGTTGGACTAATATGTATCAAGTTGCAAAGTTGCAGGGCTTCTGCTGACCAAGTTAAAGTTTAAGGACCAACTTGTGTGAGTTGGAAAAGTTCAGTGGTCTCTAGTGTACTTTGGCCTTTATCATACTATCGTTCAAACTATTATTTGAATATTTAATTTTTTTTTTCAATTTTCTCAATTTATGTATAATGAATTAAGAGTAAAAAGTGGAAACAACACATAAACTTACTCTACTTTCTTAATTTTTCGTGTCAAACCAAATGATTCAATACAGATTTAGAGGAATGAGGTATTATACCGTGGAAGATCAAGTCTTATTTTTAGGCAGGCAATGCTTTGATTTAACATGCCTAAGAAATGTAATTTTCTTTTTCAGGAATTGTTTCTTGTCCGAGTAAATATTCACAACCAATGTTATCAAAATCAAGTTTCTACCTTAAGTCATTTTAGTTCTTAAACCGTCATAAAGTCGTAAAAATTATAAAAACTTAACAAGTTTGCTACTTCCAGAATTTTAGAAATTCTCTCATTCTTAATTCTGAACCAGTACTTGGTCAATAAAAGAAGGTTTCAGCTTTGGAGTTGCTACGGAGTCTCTTTCATCCAATTTTACATCCAAATGCAGATGGATGAGTTAGGTATCAACCCTCGATATTAGTCATCTACTAGACAAATCCCGCAGCTACAAGAAACACAAAGAACCACTTCCGTCATTAATTCCACAAAACAGCTACCAGTCTAGCTGTAAAATCGAAGATGACAAGTAATTCTTTTCTGGAGCATATCTGATTAACTTTCCCTCGACACTTCATTCTATAATTAAAGAATGTTTATTTGAGCCGCTTTGGTCCAACATATGAATCAATGCTTCAATTTACTTTGTTCAGCAAAAATGTTACTGTTAGATGAAGCCAAATATAATGTGAATCCTCGATCAATTTATTTATGAGCATAGCATTTTCTCTAAAAGTCGTGAACTATAACAATATAAAATACGTGCCTAAAATGAAATATAACCATATTGTTTCATTTTTCACAAGCCTTCAGGTCCATGAACAACTTTACCTTAGAAATGTATGGTTGTTACTTGCTAGAACTTATAAATTCAATGGTTAAATTTTCACTCGTCTGAGGCTTTGTTCTTTTATTATACTACCAATTAAGTTATGGGAGTAGAGCAAGTAATTTCAATTTACATGTATATGTTAAATGTTTTTGTTGTTTTAAATTCTACTAGTGGGATCAAAATATAGAAGTTGAGGGCAAAAACGTCATACTTGAAATTTGTCTCCAATAACAAGTTTACAAGTGAATGCTATGTGGATAGGCATGCATGATGATTCGTGTTCGAAGGCTAAGAAAAGCATATTTGACCAACTTCCCCCAAAACAATTGTACTTTATTCCTTAACTCAGTAAGCCTTGATTATAAGTGTATAAAAAAAAAAATGTAAATCCTTGGACAATTGGGTTGCTGTTGGAGAACTAGCTTTCGTCATTAAATAATGAGGAGTAACGGATTTTTAAGTCACGCCATGCAAATGCAGAAGCAGTCGTTTTGGACAATTGGGTTGCCAGGCATCACTATTTAGGCCACTAACTCCTTTTCCTTGTTTGAATGAGCAAAAGGATGTTGGAGCACAGGAGAGCCAGTTGTGGTTTTGCCATTAGACAAAAAGTCCTACTAGACGACAAGGCCGGCCACCCAACAAGTCTTAAATAACTAGGACTCCTTCTTCTGTTTTTTTTTTTTTTTTTACTTCATTTGATATATAAAAATATTTTATTTATATAAAAAATTATAAATTAATTACTAAAAAATAAATGATACAAATAATTTGTAACAAAAAGAATATTAGTTACGGTCTTACATATCAATCTCATCATTCATTTCCTAGTAACATCCTTTTATCAGAAAACACCTACCTACTTGTAGATATCTAACGAAAGCCGTCTCTATGCGCCCTTCCCGCCTGCAATCTTTATATTGCGCTCTTTGAAGCCTCCGCCCATATTAGAGCCCGAAAATGGTTGTCAGAAGATGGGGGATGCCGGTTTGGACGGTGTTGGTTTTGATGGCCCTGGAATGGGGAGAGGGGCAAGGGCAGCTGGCTGAGAACTTCTACAGGTTCACTTGCCCTGCTGTGGAGTCTATAGTGCAGCAGGCTGTTGCCACCAAGTTTGGGCAGACGTTCGTCACCGTTCCTGGCACTCTTCGCCTATTTTTTCATGACTGCTTCATTGAGGTATGCATCTATACTGTGTTATTGAAGTTTATGATTGTTCTTACGAGTTCCAAGTTTCAATCCTTTGCTCATGTCATGCTTGGTTGAAAAGTCAGCTGCAAGAAAAAAGAGCAACGAGCCTTACCTTAATGAAGCTTAAAGGAGGTACATTTTTACCTGTTATTTTGGCTTTGTTTTAAGGGATGTGATGCCTCAATCATGATTGCCTCGCCGAACAATGATGCTGTGAAGGATGCTCCGGACAACCTGTCACTGGCCGGAGATGGATTTGACACCGTGATCAGGGCTAAGCAGGCAGTGGAGACAGCCTGCCCTGGAGTAGTCTCTTGCGCAGACATTATGGCCATTGCAGCCAGAGACGTGGTATTCTTGGTAAGAGAATTAGATAACCAGAGCGTTACGATGGAAAATAAACCCAACTCAGAAACTCATTTTTGGTCCTCATGTTATGATATATGTTAGGCCGGAGGACCTCGGTTCAATGTGGAACTGGGACGCCGAGATGGCCTAATTTCAAGTGCATCCAGTGTTGCCGGAAAGCTTCCAGAGCCGAATTTAGATCTCGATCAGCTAACCTCCCTCTTTGCCAAGCACAACCTCACACAGTTGGACATGATTGCCCTCTCAGGAGCTCATACTGTAGGATTCTCTCACTGCAACCGCTTTTCTAGCCGCGTTTACAACTTCTCCTCTGCATCTACTGTTGATCCCTCCCTTAACTCTGCCTACGCGCAGCAGTTAACGCAAGAGTGTCCTCAGAACGTAGATGCCACCATTGCCATCAACATGGACCCCGTGACTCCTCGTACTTTTGACAACATTTACTACCAGAATTTGGTCAACGGGAAAGGCTTGTTTACTTCTGATGAGGTGCTCTACAGCAGCCCTGCATCCCAGCCTACTGTCACTGATTTTGCTAACAATCCCGCAAACTTCAATGCAGCCTTCGGCAATGCAATGAGGAAGCTGGGGAGGACTGCGGTTAAGACTGGTAACCAAGGAGAGATAAGGAGGGATTGCAGTGCCTTCAATTCATGAAAGAAGGATGTTTTGGATGTGTAGATAGTGTTCAGATGAGGTGCATTTGATTGCTCAATAAATGTTCCTATGGAAAGGAAAATGTTACTGGCGGTTGGTTGTCCAGTAAGAGATGTTATTTTACTCTGATCCACATACTTAACAGCAGTTGCAGGAATATCACTTCCTGTATAATTCCTCTTTTGGCATATTCATCAATACAGTTCTCTATTTGCTCCCAGTCTCTTCTTTGACAGGAGGTTATGAATAGAGTAAGAGATCTCAAGTTCCCAAAAGTTAAATAAGATGATTTCTCATCTCATGGTGGGGTTAAATCACTGTACTAGATTGTACTGTACAAGCAGAAAACATATTCGTGCCATACATACTGCCAATCCATCACAAACTTTATGGAACACATATAAAACCGTGTTCATTCAGTCAGAGCAGATCAGACAACTTCATCTTGTAATGGATGGATTGCAAGGAAAAGACCTCAAATTTGTTACCTACAGAATCAGGTTTGAGACTTTCTGTAGAGATGGGCGTAGACAATCTTAGTCCGTTGTACCAGAATCAGGCTTAAGACAGCTGCAACAATGCACAATACTGACATGATCATGGAGGTCAGGAAAAAGCATATAGCCCCCTCACATTTATGAGGCTCTCTGAAGCCAAACATGCGAGCTTGCTTCTCTGCTTCGCGGTCATAAATGCTGCTTGCAATCAGACCTGAGAGAACGAGAGAACCAGCAGGATTTGCTAGTGTAAGGAAGTTGTACAAAGCTCCGAGCTTCTTCAACCCAAATAGCTCAGACATGGTTGCTGGCACAATTGCCCAATGGGCACCATAACCAAGTCCAATTAATAGAGTTCCAATGTACATTGCTCCAGGCCATCCCATTGAAAAGAAGACATGGCCAATGGCCATAACCATCTGTGCGACAGCAAGAACTGCAGGCCTTGGATAAGCATAGTCCCTAGAAGCAATGCAAAATGTAGTTAATAGTTCAGTTACAATATCAATGCAAAATCACTAAGAACTCTGAATTCAATGAACTTTGTACCTTACAATGATCTCAGAGAAAAAGCCTCCACCAATACGACCAAGAAAGTTCCAAATGCTGATCATGGAGACAAATATATGAGGGTTACCATATCTTTGTGATTCACTTATCTGACCAAGATTGTCTATGATGGTCAGCCCTGATCCCGAGCCCAAAAGCAGGGAGAAAAAGATGAGCCAAAAGTCAGCTTTAATCAAGGCCTGCATTAAGGTAAAGTCCTCTCCTCTATGAGGACCCGTCCTCCTCCTCCCCCTCACCCTTACTGCTCCTCCAGCAGCTGCTTGGCATATCCTTGCTTGCAACTGAGCAATATGTTTTTGCCTTTTTGAAGCAGGAAGCGAGTCTACTTCCTCCGGTTTCTCATCCTCCACCTCACTGAAAATGATCTCTTGGATATGGTCTTCAGCTTTCCTGTGCACCAGTTGTTCTGGTTCTGGCACAAGGACTTCTCTTTCTAGCTCTGTTGGCACTGATACAAGGCTCATTTCGATGGGTAGAGTAACAGGAATGAAGAGAAGAATAAGCATTATGATTGTGAAAATTGTAACAATTGTGTGGCTGAGATAAACTAGATCCTCAAGGAGCATGACTGCCATTAAGTAAGCAGCTAGCAGCAGGCACACACTGTATACAAATGTTAAATTTGAACCATCAGATGGGTGGACTTGTCTATGCCCTTCAACAGGCCTCACAATGAACATTAAAGCAAAGACAACGATGGTGGGGCCAATTGCTAGCATGAATATAAGAGCCGCTTGATCAGGAAAATTGAGCATGGTATATATTTGAGTCAGAATTGCACCACCCAAACCAGCAAAACCTTTGAGAATTCCCACAACCGGACCCCTGTTTTTAGGGAAGTTCTGGACGCAAGAAACTAAAGCAGCCGTGTTGTAGTATGTCTCCCCATTGTTCCCCACAAATATGAGGATGCACATCTGCATGAAAATCATGGGTTAGCGATGTTCAGGAAATTTAAATTTACAACCTAAACATTTTTCTGATCTTCTGAGAATGCATACAAAATGAGGTCCAGAAGATTAGGGTTAAGTTAATATGGTTAACAGACATATCAATGGCTGGTAATGATATTTGAGAACACAATATTCTACTCCCAGGTGTGTAAATAGGAATTGTTATGGACCCAAGACCATGTACGTACAAAGTATATATGTTTCTTACAGATAGGTTTTAAGATATAGATCCAGAACATATATGATAGATACTAGCACATGTCCATACTCTGACATTTCCGTGAACAAAATCTCCAGCCCACACCCACAAACATGACACAAATTTCTAGTGCCTATTAATGAAGTATCATGAAATTGAGGAATAGAATAAGCATTCACATCTTACATCCTAATATCTACATACATGCAAAAAGTAAAGGTCCCAAGGCCAAGGGAAAACCGAACTCTAGAATGTGCCTGCTAGAGCTTTGATAACAGAGAAGCTGAAATCCTGTGTGTCTCACTTAAATGTGTACCAAACAAAACGGAACTTAAACATTCATGTCCAACGGTCCAAGGAGCAAGAAACTTAAAAGCAGCTGTTGTTATGTCTAAGGTCAAGAACTACTTGATTAACACAAGTATACATGGATTTGAGAATTTTGCTTCATTGGAAAAAAAAAAATGAGCCTTCTTCGCCAAGTTACAACCCAATATTTTTCATTTTCTATTATATTTAAAAAATAAAATAATAATAATAATAATAATAATAATAATAGTAATAAGATGTTCTGTTCGAGGTATAGAAATCAGAAAGTCGCTAACTTGAGCCATGAAGCCTAAAAGAATGAAAGGAAAAGAGGGTTATACTAACAGCCCACAATGGCAAAGCAGGAGCTCTTTCAGTAACAATCAACCAAACCCAGCCATACCCAACAAAGTTCTGCAGCGCACCAACAAACAGAACAGCCCACAAAGGCAAAACCTCGCTCAGAGTCCCAGCCAAGAACCCAACGCTGTCACCAAGATCCTTAGCCACAGCCAACCTGGCAACCTGCCTCTGGTTATACTTCAAAGACCTCTTTATTACCGGCGAAAGACTCCCAAACAAATAGCCAATACCCGCACAAGATTGTATCCACATTCCGACCACAAACACTAGCCATCTGTTGTTGAAAAACCGACAGAACTTCTCCCTAACCCCGGTCATGTTCAATATTGCTTCAGTGCCGAAAAACCGAAGACAATGGATTGGGTCAGAAATGGGCGTTGAAAAGTGAAAGGAGAGAACTTTCAGTTTCCCAGAAAAGGAAGTTACGCGACGAAACATACGGAGAGAGGGAAGCGAGGTGGGGGGGATGAGGATGTGTGCTGCTTTGTTGGAGGGCAGATGGGTGCTGACGTTTTGCGCTGTTTTGTCCACAACTGCATGAATTTGTTGGATTTGGGGAAATGATTCCAGGTGGGTGTGCCACTGTTTCCTGAGCGGGAAGAAGAGAGATAGAAATCGACCAGCGATGACCGACTCTGTGTTTTGTTCGTTTCTCTTCAAAAACAAAATTTTGAATCTGTGGGCCGCCTTCCTACTTAAAGACAAAAGGTAAAGCCCGAGGGAAAGCGGCCTAAGCTGAACTTTTGTCGTGGTTCTAGCCTTCTAGGTACCCACCCAGTTGAAATTGGTACTGTGCCCAAATCACGTAAAAAGAGATATGTTTGCCACTTAAAATTTGAAAGGCCGCTGATGCAAAGCTTAATACCGTATGATATATATTAACACTTGCCACTTTTGCGTTAAAATTTAGGTAAGAAGTAACACTGATTTTTTTTTTTGGTTGTGAGAAACATCTATATAATATATGAGTAGTGGCATAACCAGGTTTTCGGGCTCAGGGGCTAAGTGGAGGTGAGATTGACTGTTAGTTAAGGGCGAATTTACAATACCAGACAATGGTTTGGGATAGATATGAAATGGTTGAGGGGTTAGGGATAAACTTGTAATGAAAAGTAAAGATTTAGAACTACTTGTGCTATTTACCCTTTTTATATTCTTCAACTAGTTTTGGAAGGGGATGAGGGAGGGAGAATTCACACCTAGTTCTTAACTTCTTACAAAATATTTACAAAATTTTGAAATTATAGGGCGCAGTAGCACCTCTGCCCCTATGTGGCTCCGCCACTATGTATGAAAGCTAGAAAATATTCACATGTAAGAGAAAAATATTACCAAATTATCCATTAAAAATTATAGAAACTGGCACTTATAAGGAATGAGACAATATAATGTTTACCATTAACGAACTACACCAAAATCGAAAATCATTACACCGTTAAATATTGCTGTCTTACAATGAATTGAAAGTGTCTGATATTGGATTGAAAGCATCTGCTTCTGGTGTCTTAGTATTTGCAAGTCATTTTTAAATTGTATGAACAAGACAATTTTTCAATTCAAATTTTACATTTAATTGAGAGATAATCATGTTATTTTAAAAAATATTTATGCAAAAAAATTGCATAACATTTCTATATCTTCATTTTCTAATCTAAACTAATTATCGTTTCTCTTATCATGTTTAAGTTGAAACTATTCACAGCATGTGGTTGTTGAATGTCTAATATGATAGTTTGGGTGACTACATCTAGTAAGAAAATGTCTTTTCTAAATATTTATATAAAGGCTCTCAAAGTACTTTCCCAAGCTTGCATACTAAGGTAAATGAATCCCAAGTTATACTCAAATAAGTTTTATTAAGAAAGGAATGCAAGCTAAGGAAGGTTAAGTTGATTTCTAAAGTGTAATTGGCACCAAAAAGGCAAGGAGGGCAAAATGGTAATTTTGACTCAAGTTAGTGGCATGACTATAATTTCAATGAAATTGGGTTCATGCAAGTGTTTTGAGCTAAATAAGTTAAGACCATAGGTGTTTCTAGCTATTTGAACCAAAAGTAAAAGTTAAGGGTGAAAAAATGTACTAAGTGTTAAATTGAGCTATTATGTCTATAGTGGCTTAAGTGACTTGATGGCAAAGTGTTTGGGTAAGAAAAACCTTTCAATGGGACCAAGGAGTGTTGGTGTGGGAAGAGTTTAAGTGGCCTAAGTGAATCAAAGTTAAGTTTGAGGGCCAAAGTGTCAAATGGAAAATAGTTGAGTTAAGTTAGAGAGGTTAGCCTTATATTTGGAATAGATAGCACTATTTATCATCTCATCCATTTGCTATTTTCATGGCTCTCTCTCCTCCATGGCTTTTCCTCATCAAAGCTCCCAATCTACCCAAAATTCCATGAAATTTGAAGGTCCTAAAGCCATCCCAACAAGCCCTTAGTTTGTTTATGGTGTATTTGGTGCATTTAAAGTTATTTTGGCAAGTTTTTGGTTTAAACCCAAAGGTAAGCATCTTTGATCATTTTGGGTTGATTCTAAGCTTGTTAAATGATTAGAAAGGGTCTTAATTTTGTGCCCTTGGTGTTCAATTTGGTTGAATTCAAAGCTTGGAATTCAAAGGAACTCCATTAGAGCTCAAGTGTGTTTCTTTCTTGCTTCTTGCTTTAAGGAGGATTTTAGGTAATGGATTTAAGTTAATTCAGCTTAAATAATACATACAAATGTAGTATTACATGTGGGAATGAAAAAGAAGCAAAACCCATGTGAATTGGTTTTAGGAATTAAAAGATTGAGCAAGTTTCATGTAAGTTCGCATGCAATCGTACAATGCTGCATTTGGCGACGTGTTGCTGGTGGCGACATAAGTTAGTGATGCGTCACCAGTGATCTTCTAGGAAGCCTGAGCATTGATGTCATTGGTGACGCGTTGTCAATGGCGTCGCCAAGGCATAAGTCCCTCAAGCTCGAGGTGCCTCAAGGATGTCTCAATCTCTCGATTATCATCCCCAGGCCAATTTGAATTGTTTCGTAGCCTCGGTTGGGTTTAGAACTCATTCCAAAGTTAGGAATTATGCATTGTTTAGGTGGTCGCTAAATGGTGTGGTTAAGGTAGGGTAAGAAATGATAGCTAAGGAGGTTAAAGTGCTTAAGTTGTAAAGGGAGCACTAAGGGGATTAAGTGTGGGTTTCAGATTCTTTGTTGGCCCAAGTGAAAGGTCTTAGACCTTCGGACAATGAAAAAGAAACCTAAGATGATCTTAACCAAATCTTGTGGTTTGGTAAGTAAGCCACTAAGAAACCCTAAACTATGCTTCAAGAGCTTGGTAAGCTGGACCACATAAGGTAACTACCCTACATAATAAGTTAAGGGAAGATACAGGTAAAGGAAAGAGTAAGCGGTGACTTATTCTAAGTAACTCATCAGTGGCAAGTAAGGGTTGAGTAAGTGACGACTTACTCTATGGTGCCCATAAAAGGACTTCATGGAGTTAGTTAAATGTTAGCATAAGATACGGGGGCCAGTATCTAAGTATCTCAGCCATATGAGCTCATGGCAAGTTTGGTACACTTTCGGGGTGTAAAGAAGTCCTAAGTGCATTCGCATATGCATAGTTCATCCATCCATCCATCCATCCATCATTTGCATTGTGTGTTGTTGTTCATATTCTTGTTTCTGGTTATGCTATTGGTTGCTTGCTTTGTTTTGTATGCTTTATGTATATGTATGTTTGTCATGCTTTGCATGCTTGCATATTTTTCTCCTACAGGTATTAAATCTCTTACTGAGTACTTTAAAGTAATCATTCTTTAAGTGTTGTGCAGGTTTTTAGCAGGTTAGTCAGGCTTAACAGTTTGTAAGGGGCAACTGTTAAGACTAAGTTTTTGGTTTAAAGGTATTCTCTAAGTAGGAAACTTTATGTTTATAAGTTACTTATACCATAAGTTAGTGCTGACCAAAGTGTTTGCCTTTCAGTTTAAGGCTAAGTGAGTACAAGGAAAGTGTGACTCATCACTTGAAGCTAGATTGCTTTGGTGAAAAGTTAAGGATAGATCTTAGTAGTTGTATGTTGTTTCTTTTATATGTATGATATTTTCATACAAAAAGATTGTCTCTACTAATATTTGTTGGTGTGTATAACACTAGGGTTACATTTGAGTGCATATAATATTGAGATGTATGCATAAAGTTGTTACTTGAAGTTAAAACAACTAAAATTTTTGTGTTTTGACTTGTTTTAAATTGTGTTTTGGTTAACTACCGCGACACTATTTTTAATGTTGTTTTAATTTATTGTTATCATATAGCTAGGACAATATATGCATATTTCCTATATATGGCAGGCTAAGTAACTAGTTGCACGTAATGATTTAAGATAATTCACAAATAATAACTAGCCAATTGTAACCTAAGTGGGATCATAGTTCCCAAAGAACCTACTAATGTTAGCAAATCAGGGCATTGAGACCCTGTTCCACCACAATTTATGGTATCTAAGTGTCTGATTATAGTAATTGAATGTTTGATATGATAGATTGGGTGTCTAAAATTTGATAACAGTTTTTTTTTTATACATGTTTGTGGTAACTAAGTGTCTGATTTATAGAGTTTGAAAGTTTAATATAATAGATTAAGTGTTTAAATCTAGTAATAAATGTCTTGATTACATGTTTACATATATTTTTCATGTCTGTGTAATGTCCAAGTGTACAATTGTGGTGGTTGAATGTTTAGTATGATACGATCAATGTCTAAATCAAGTACAAGAATGCCTTGTCTAGATATTTGACTATATGTTTTAGCTAGATTTAAATGATGTCCAAGTGTTAGATCATAATGGTTGAATATATCTAGTATGATAGGTTAAGTATCTAAATTCAGTGAATGAGTGATGTTGTAAACAAACTAAATGAACACAAATAAGTCATGTTCGTGTTTATTCATTTAACTTTTAACAAACATAAACACGAATAATAAACGAACACAACTTCTTTGTTTGTGTTCATTCATTTATTAATAAATGAATATGAACACGAACACAAATAATTAAAGTTGATGGTTATCACAAATTTGAATTGGAATAAGTCGAACAATGACTAACAGAACAATAGGCGATGATGAGATAGATTATAGGTTAGATCTATGCACTCGGTTTGGTGTTGCGGTAAGTTCACACTGTAAGGAAAATAACTAATTATGTTTAGGAAAACAAAGACAATAGATTAATTTAGGGAAGATTGTGGCATAATCATATGTGTGTGGAGTAGGTAGACACTAATAGAATTATATGATATATAAAATATATATAATAATAAATGTACAACTAATATATAAATAAATAAATAAATAAGCATAAACAAACAATAACTGAATGATTCGTAAACATAAATGAATGAATGAAACCTTATTCATGTTCGTTCGTTTAACTAATCGAGCAAAAAAATTTGTTCTTGTTCATTTGTTTAACTAAATAAATAAACATAAACAAACTCCTGTTGAACGGTTCACGAATGATTTACCGAATGTTCTATTCATTTACATCCCTAGAGTGTCTAGTCTACATTTTTTGTGGTATTCAAATGTTCAATTTGTGGTTATTAAATGTCTAATATGATAAGTTAAGTGTTTAAATCTAGTAAGCGAATATGTGAAACTCAATTGTAATTGTCTTCAAATGAACATATGTTAATATGGCCAGAAAATATTGAGACCATAAACAGACACCAAAATTGCAGAACTAGATACCATGCTAACAAAAGTAGACACCGTATTTTCCACATTTGTATATTTGCTTCATAATTGTTGATTAGATTGCGGATTGTTTGACATGAAAAGAAATAAAATGGTAATTGATTTTGATTCCTAAAAAATGACAATAAAACATATTTTTTCACAGAAAAAAATCCTAAATATAACATGATTATCTACTTATTAGTGTGAAATTTAAAAAGCAATAAATAGGAATTGCTTGATGCTAAAAATAAAATGGTAATAATTTGATTCCTCAAAAATATGAAAATAGGAATTATTAAAAAAAAGTTTCTCATAAAAAATATCTTTTAACATAGTATGATTATTTCCTAATTAAATGTAATTATTTTTACTAAAAAACTGAATTTACAGGAAAGGGAGAAAGAGAAAGAGAGAGAAGTTGGTGTTTCGTTCTTGAAGTACGTTCACCTAGGATTAAGTATACAAGTATAGGGTTTAAAGAGTACAAGAAATAGGGGAAATGCTTGCTTTTTTATGACCCAAACGTAACTGAACCAATATTTAATGATATTGTTTGAAAATTTGGGAGGGCTGGGAAGGAATCATGCCCTGGTATTGGCCAAGGCCGATGTCCCAAGTGACCAGCTAAGCTAGGCCAGGAGATAGAATTCACTAGAATTGGTTCTTGGTCTATAACAGGTCATGGTTAGAGACCAGTAACTTTATGGTCGTGTGGTTGTAAAAATTGATGAAATTAGTGAAACTTGCAATATTGTCAGTTTTGCCAATTTCAACAGTTTGTTAATATTACTTCCACTCCAAATTTCGGTCCAAAAAATGTTATAATTTACACAATACATTTATATAGCTATTTTTACTGAACATTAATTAATTCCTTATTTTGGATAATTAAATACCTTATTGAACATTAATTAATTCCTTATTTTGAATAATTAAATACCGTCACTCAAAATTAAATACCTCAACTTTTGGAGCCAAATAAGCCTTTTTTAGTATGTAAAATTTAATATAATCTATTAAATTAATAGGGATGAGAGTGAACAATTCTAAACATTGGGGGTTAAGGGGTTTGTTCCACAAACTCTGTGGGACCTCGATTGTAATTAGCCACTTCTGAGTGCCTGTGTTTGCGTAGAGTGAAGTATCACTTCTCAAACCCTAACTTGCCCGTGGATGTCCTTTTATCTTACAGTTTTGCCTGCCAATGCAGGACAATAATCCCCTATTGTTTATGATGGACCGTTTGAGCCCTTATCATGATATCATTGACGGCTGAAAATAAAACCATCAGTAAAAATCAACAATAAACCACAATATTTGCTTTTGGACCAATTTGTTCATCAATTCCTATTTCTAGTCAAATATTTTATTTCTAACCAAAAAAACCATTGGTATTGCAAACATGATCAAATAGAAGACCAATGTATCAAGAAACAGTAATATGAAATTGTATGAATGTTAGATTCTTAATAGAGTAAAATTCATTGTGGGTTACCTAACTTATTTTTTTTTCCTAAATGGTTATTTGATCTTTATGTTATCTCAGCGAGATACCTTAACTCTTATATAGGTATTTTTCGTTAGTTTCAGGGTTAAGTTTGGGGGAAAATGATAACATGACAATAGAAAAATATTTAAATAAAATTTAAAATAACACTTTTAGTCCTTTAAGTTTTCTTATCAATAATTTAAACCATAAACTTTATTTTCCTATCAAATATGTGTTTGTTTAAATTTTTAAAAATCCTAACTCTAATCAATAACCGCCACCCAGCTAACTGTCCTCCAACCGTTGGCTCCACCATCGGCTGCCCTCTAGCTGACTGTCGACCACCATCGCAAGTAGATTTAAGTGAAGAGTTAGTCACCAGTCAGAGTTTTAGCCACCGCTGGTGACATGACATGAACAATAAAACCACAGATGACGGCTGGGCGAACAAGAAGAGGCCGAATAAAGGTCAATTGAGACTGGGCTGGGCTGACAGGGCATTAAATCTAGGCTTCCAAGCCCATCTTTCTCGATTGCATTAGATAATTGTGACGTCCTGACCAGCCCATCCGACGACCTTTCAACATCCCTTAGCCACCACGAACACCACCACCTTTTGTACCTTGGTCATGTTCCTCACGCTCCGCAACAGCTCAAGACCGTCGGGAATGGGCAACACTGGAGAATGTTAGGACCACCCCTCTGAGCTTGGCTAAGGCCAAGAGAAATAAAAAAACATACTATTAAAATACAAAAGGATCTCAGTTGAGCAAGGTGGTAGTGATGAGAATGTCAGACTACAAAATTATGTACCCTAAGTGCACTTAAAAGGAAGACTATGTGGAGCTTGGTAGGAAGCAAAGTTGAGAGGCTAAAATGCACATTTGGATTAGTGGTGCAAATAAAACTACAAAATTTGAGTAACCAATTTCGGCCATGCAAAACTATGTAAGGATTAATGGCATACTAGACCAAATTAAGGTAGACAACAATGATGACTAGTCAAGTCATGTCTCCCACTAAGGTATTAAGCATTATTACCTTAGTTAGCCTAACTAGAACTTGTACTAGTTACTTGGCCGGTTGCACATGGGAGAAATGACACTTTGGACTTATGTTGACTTGTGCTTGGCAATGTAAGCCATGAGGTGACCTAAGTGCCTAAGTGAACATGTGATTCGGTGATGGAATTGTGACCGTGGGGGTGTGAGGGCTCCATTGAGCCATGCAAACTTGTTGAGACCAAAAGCTAACTTATTGCCATTTTGGTTACAAGTGGCTTGTAACCGAGAATGCATGAGTCCACTTAACTATTTGCCTTCATTTCGGGCTTGTTTCTCCTTGGCTGAAACTAGCACTTGGTGGTGTTCTTGAGCTCACACCAAATTAGTTTCGGATTAAGGCATAAGGAAGGCAATTGAAGCTTGAGAGGAAGGAATCAAGCTAGAAGTTCTTGTTTGGGCACTTAGCAACTCAAGATTAAGCTTTGTTTTGAAGAAACAAGCAAAGGCCGAGACATTTCAAGCTAAGGTTTGAGGTAATCCTTGTGTTTTTCCTTGAATACATGGTCTATGTTCCATGAACAAGGAGTATTAATGCCTAATAAGTGATGTGTTAGGCTAATTGAAGAAGAAATGTTTCGGGCTCAAGTTAAACCGAGGCTATTCAAGCTCAATTTGAGGTAGGGTTCACTAAACTACTTGATTGCTTGGTAGTATACCATGATTCAAGTGTTTAAAGTAGCTAAGTGATGGTTAAATTTGCTACATGATCTTAGTTGCTTGATGGGCTATTGAGATTGATTCGGTTATGGTTGTTAATTAGCTAATTGACTATGGACATGTGCTAGAAATGCTAGTGAATATGGCCATTTTGCTAGGCATTTCGGAGCTCTAGTGGAAGTGGAGATTATGGTGAAGTTTTGTGTGCAAAAGTGCACAATGGCACATGTTATGGTACTTGGCCGAATGGTCATTGTGTGTGGTGTGTGTGTTCATTGTGTGCTTGAGTGATTCTTTGTGCTTGCTAACCAATTAATTGTTATTGTAGCTTATATGTCTCGAGTATATTGGTATGTGCATATATATGTTGTGGTTTTCTTGTCTTTGTGTTTGTTTTGCAGGTTATTATAAACAAATGAAGGTTAAGCCTTAAGTTGTGTACTCGGCTTAACTAAATAAACTCTTCAATGAGTTGGTATTGAAAGTGAACTCTACTGAGTATTTATACTCATTGCCCATTATATTGTTTTTCAGGAAAGGATATTCGGCCTGGGTAGTATTGCTTGAGTTTGTACTAGTGTGTTGTGCTAACTTGCTTGATTGCTAAGGTATGTGCCAATGTGTGCTTGGCTTGTTCATTTTGTGCATTACAAGTCTTATTTTAAAAGTTGGCCGAGACTTATGTGTTAAGTTATGCAGGCTTGTAGAGTTGGGACTTGTATATGATGAATGCTTATGGGCTTATGTATGTTCTGACATGAGTGAGATGTTGTACTTTTTGTGAACCTCCTTTGTTCTTTTATGGCCGAATGTACATGTGCACATAAACTTGAGTTTTCAAACTAAATGGTTATCTTGGGCTTCTTGGTTGCCATTCTAACATAGCACACTTGATTGCACACAAGCCAGTCACTTAAAGCTCAATAAGTGTTTGCCTTGCTTGTCATGCAAGTAATTTATTCAAGCCTTGCTTGTTCTACAAGTTAGTGGTATTGGGCCTTACTTCTGCTGCAAGTAACTATTTGGGTTCTATCCACAAGCCTCATGGGCCACCTCCCAGGCTAATACCTTAAGAAAATAAGACTTAAGGTTAATAAACAATTGTTGGTCGAAATGAAAAGTTAGAAAATGAACCTTAGTTGGGTGCTTATGTTACAGAGTGTTGGGTCAGGGCCTGTGTGAGGTGTGACAGAGAAAGTCTGGACTAAAGTCTTATAAGAGGATGAGTCAACAGTAGGGCTGTTTTGGCTCAATTTGGCTGGAGAAGAAGAGGCCGAGATGTAGGTTTGAACTCGATTTTAGAGGAGGTAAATTGTAAATTTAAAATTTAAATATTAGAATTATAAAAATACATGAGTTAGTGTTTGTGATTATAAAAGATTTGGGGGACTAAAGTTGATATTTTAAATTTATTTTAATATTTATTTATGTCACATCAGTATTTTCCATCCGATTTAATGGTCAAATTGACAGAAAATAGTTAAACATGATGCATAATAAGAGCTAAGGTGGAGTGTACCTATCCTAAGGTTTTGAAAAAATTTCAACCAAACACACTACCAATATATTCAAAAAGAAGCTAAATATTGTTTTTTTCGTAAAAATGAATTTTAAAGAAAAACTGTAATGGTTTAGCTTGGTAATTTATTGAATCGGACTAAAGTTCTTGAGAGGTCTAGGATTCAATTCAAATATCTTGTAAAATGATTGAATAATACCCCATCTGTCTCACTTTCTTTATTACATTTGACTTTTTTTATTAGTTTGACTTAAATTTATTTATATTATTATTTATTAGAAAAATATTTTAAAAAATATATTTAGAAACTATAGGTCTTATTTTATCATTCATATATAAAGATTTTTAATTTATATACTAAAATGTTAAAAATAATAAATTATAAATTAATTACTGAAAAGTAAATAGTAGAAAAAATTTGGAACAGTTGAAGTACTAGTTAAAAACCAAAATTATATTGCAAATTAAAGAAGTCTGTGTGTGCTATGATATCTATTTTATTTTAAGAAAATGTAGTACGTTAACTATTTTATTATCTTTGGTGTGTTTTTTTTAAATTGGATAGAACCGCCCGGTTCAATCATGAACTGTCAGTACTTATATAGTTTTAGTTTAATTAAACCAAGATTATAATCTGTGAAAATCACTCAAAATCATGGACCAAAAATCGTTTAGAACCACTGTCAAAAGAAAAATGTGAGAACATGGAAGAAGAAGAAGAAGAAGAAGAAAAATAAGAGACAGCACATCTGGAGACAAAAGAAGAAGATAAAAAGCGGCTTGCATGGAGACAAAAGAACAAGAAAAAAAAAAGAAGAATAAAAGATGGAGAAGAAGAAAGAAAAAGAAAGAGCACCAGAAAGAGCACCCCTTGCGGCCTGCCTCGAGAGGGGATAGAGAAGCTATTTATGTCATGGTTTGTAACTTAATGTGTGAGTCAAAATACAAACTTAGTTCTTATGTACAAATTTTTATTACGGTCTTATTTTTTTTTTATTTTTATTATATCATTCATCAGCACTTATGCGATACAAATGTAAATAAATAAGTGGTTCAGCCGGTTAAACTATAACTTGAAGATATTTGAAATATGGTTCAATTTTAAACACATTAATGTCTGATTATCTTTCCTTTTTCCCTTTTATTTGTTGACCAGGGCCTTGCATCCATAGGCCCAAGTTCTCATCAGGAATGGGAAAGGATATATTTCAATTCGGAGACGATGACTTGCAAGGAGGGATTGTGGTTCGAACCCTAGGCATCAAAGCTTGAGCGACATGTCCCCTAACTCTTCCAGCGGGCCGGACCGAACCCACAGGCCAAGCATGAATAATTTGAATTAAGAAACCCAGCATCGATTACTTGCATTACAACACCTCATGTTGCTTGAACGTTTCCTGTCTGACCCTGGGACATAAAATTAAGTACAGCTCAAATATGAGATGGCAATAACTGGATCTCTTCGTCTCTCTTCAAATCGTAGTAACCATCCTTTGTCTCTGTTTCCTTTAATTTTCTCCAAAACCGAAGCTCCCACCTTTATATGTACAGTATAAACCACCCAATACGCATGCTTCTGATCCATCTCCACCCATCACTTTATCAACGAAACACCAACAATAAAAACCAATTCATCAAGCCAACTGTTTCTGGTTCGGGTTTGCCCTTGGAGACAATAAGGAAGATGGCAGATTGGGGCCCAGTCTTGGTGGCGGTGATTCTGTTCATCCTCTTAGCACCGGGGCTGCTGTTTCAGGTGCCCGGAACTGAGCAGATGGTAGAGTTCGGGAATTTCCAGACAAGTGGGGTGTCCATACTGGTCCACTCCATCATCTTCTTTTGTCTCTTGTGCCTTCTCCTGTTAGCTTTACATGTCCATATCCATGTAAGCTGATGCTTCAGGAGTCACCCAGACTCACCACTTCGCAATTTAAGCATTTCTTCATCTTCATCCATGTCTCTGTAAAATCCAAATTAAAGGACAAATTAATCCAAGCTAGTTCTGCACTGCTGTTTTATCTTTCCTTTTTCCGCCCTTCTTTCTATTTATAAATCATGTAACTGGTTTACCCACGATTGACTTTTGGTCGGAAACTTTGTGAGAATTGTACTTGGTCATCCATTCGTTAAATAATTAATTGAACTATTTTTGTCAAATGACCTTTTCAGATTTTTTGGTTTTATCCAACTAAGGGTAAGTGTAGTGTATAGTCCATAACTTTTAACTAGTGTCCCGTTTTAGTCCCTATAACCTATTTAATATTCTTTTAATCCTATACTTATTAAAAATGCTTGGTTGGTCCTAAATCTATTAAAAATGTTTCCTTTTTCTTCATCCATTAAATTAGAGTAACTATTTGAAATCAACTTATGAAATCCTATCTAAACTGTTCGGCAACTGTCTGTTAATAAATTTAAATTATGCAATAATTTTTTTTATAATTAATGAATCATTTGAATCATCGGTTTTTTCTCCTTGTAAATCAGATTTATTCCATTTAGAAAGAGAAAAGTAATAATTTAAATTGTTAATCAATTATAAAAAAATTATTACATAGTTTAAAATTATTGGTAGACACTTATCACATAGTTCAAATTAGAATTTTAAAAATAATGTCAATTGTTACCCTAGAGTAATGGTTTCCATCTTTATTAGGATTAATACCAAAATAGAATGGTTAATGAGTTGTGGATTAAAATAGAACGATAACTAAAAACTAGAAACTATAATAGAATTCAGCCATAAAAAAAATGCTCATGTCAAAAATTGGGTTTTGGATACCAAATGAAGTGAGAGCACTTTCTTATTATAGTAGACACAGTTATAGATAAGTATTCTTGGTTACCAAAAAAAAAAGAAACTATAATAGAATTCAGCCATAAAAAAAATGCTCATGTCAAAAATTGGGTTTTGGGTACCAAATGAAGTGAGAGCACTTTCTTATTATAGTAGACACAGTTATAGATAAGTATTCTTGGTTACCAAAAAAAAAATTATAGATAAGTATTCAGTTATTTCAATTTTAATCGATACCACGTAGCCAATTTTTTTTGTTCTGTTTTGTTTTGTTTTGTTTTTGGTCTTGCGTATAAGGAACCAAATAGACTGATTGGGAGGGGAATCCGAAATAAGCAAAACTGGATTGATTTTGGGTTTTGGGTTTTGAATTTGGTTAACTGAATTCATCCTGCACTTGTTGATGCATCTTCACCACTGGTGATATGCGTCAATGTCGATGGTGTAGAAACTGGAGGAATTGAGCAAGAATCGCCTGAGATTCGACATGGGACGGAATTTGGGAAGGAAATGGTATGGAACCCTAGGCTAGCAGATTTCTCCTATCAATTTCAGGCTTCTCAATGGGCCAACACTACACACACATAAATTTAGAGTTGGGCTTCTTGAGCAAGGCCCACACACATAAATGATTCAGCTTTTTTGGTTACGAATTTTTATTCTTCAAACTTGAAAATTGAACTAAAATTATATATAGGTTTTCAGTTATAATCGAAAAACCAAATAAGGCACCTGCTTATGGAAACCAAACACTAAAAAAATTTATACTCTGGCGTTTCAGTTACAATTGAATTTTGCTTGTCCGTAGATACAATTGTTAAGATAAAGAGCAATGATATGTTTTTTTGTTTGGGTAAACTTCATCATTAGTTTTAAACTTTTAATTCCAGTTATAAATTAGTCCTAAACCTCTGTTTCTTTGCATATTTGTCCCAATCCTTTATAATGCCATGAATATTGATTCTCGACTCTAGCCAAAACTGAGTTGACACATAAATTTGATTTATAGAGGGAAAGAATTGATAGTTTAAATGATTAATTAGTTATAAAAAATTATGGTACAATTTGAACTTACTTAAAAATAATTATTGAACAATTTAAATTTGTTAACTCTCACACAATCATTTAACACCAGTTTTTTAAATTCTAATTTAAACTATTCAGAAAAATAGTATTTTTATAAATTCAATGTGTGTTTATGACCTACTTAGAATAAGAATTCAAGGTTTTGGGTAGTGGTGCCTTTTACCCTGATTCTTTTTCTCACTTCCCTCATCTCACATGCAAATGAAAAAAAAAAAAAAAGATTTGTTCCGCAATTTGAATGGATCTTAATATATATCTCATTACGGAAATTCAAGGGTAATGGGTTATAGATCTGACGAACACGTTCGTACCGTTCAGTATATGAGCTTTTTGTGAGACTCACAATATCATATAGTACGAATACATTTGTCGCATCTATGATCCATCACACTATAGATATTATCTTTTATTAGCCAAAGGAGAGTCGGAAGAAGAGAGATGACAAGATTGAACCCCTGAAACTCTTTAGCCATTTCAGACGTAAGAAAAAGAATTTTTAGAAACAATCCTACGGACAACCCAGAAGAGCAAATATAATACTACTACAGCAAAATTCCTTGGGTAAAATCCAAATTTGGTCCCTTAATTATTCAGTTTGTCCTAAACGGGTCCCTTAACTCTAAAAGTGCCTATTGAGGTCCCTTAACTCAAGTGGCGTGTCCAATTTGAGTCCCATCCGTCAATTGAGTCGTTATTTTGGATGAAACTTGCCTATGTGGCACCCATAATGCCATGTGGCACTCATAATGTCACGTGGCTTCCTCTTTAATTGAAATAGGTGATTATTTTGTATAGAAATGAAAAAATTCGAGTTAAAATTGACACAAATAAATAACCATAGGACTTCAAATGTAAATAGCCCAACACTTTCGCCGGTGGATCTCTCTCCTCTCTTTCTCTCACCGGTGGTTCTTTCCATCGCCGATTCCGTCTCCGTCACCATTGTAATTTAGTTCACCGTCTTCATCACTGTCGCGATTTAGTTCATCGTCTCCGTCTTCCGTCGCGATTTCCTCCTCCGTCACCATCTCCGTCGCGATTCGTCTTCCTTTGCGATTTCATCATCTGTCGCGATTCGTCTTCCATCGCGATTTCCTCTTCTGTCACCATCTCCGTCGCGATTCGTCTTCCTTTGCGATTTCCTCCTCCGTCGCGATTCATCTTCCGTCGCGATTTCCTCCTCTGTCATCATCTCCGTCCCGATTTCGTCTCCGTTCACCATCTCCAGTGGTCCGCCTCCGTCCCATCCATCTTCGTCTCCGTTCACCATCTCCGTCCATCTTCCTCTGCCATCAAATCCAACACCATCGTCTACGGCGAGTTAATCTAACAATTGGGGCTAATCCATGTTTTAAGCCCCAAGATTTTGTGTTTGTGTCAATTTAGGTTTAATTTTTTCATTTCTAACAAAATAATCACCTATTTCAATTAAAGATGAAGCCACGTGGCATTATGGGTGCCACATAGGCAAGTTTCATCCAACATAACGGCTTAATTGACGGATGGGACTCAAATTGGACACGCCACTTGAGTTAAGGGACCTCAATAGGCACTTTTAGAGTTAAGAGACCCGTTTAGGACAAACTGAATAGTTAAGGGACCAAATTTGGATTTTACCCGTGTTCCTTCCGTTCCACTTGTGTCGTTACTGTTGCTTGAAAGTTCTCCTTTCTGACTCTACAACATAATTAAAATTGAAATCTGAAATCCAAATAACTTGCTTCCTTAGCTCTCTTCATTTCCATTTTAAATTTCTAATCCATTCCTTGACGCCTTTTCCCTCTAAATCAAAACTTCCTCCTTTATAAACCCCTAACACATTCCAGCCGTCTCATGTATGTCTCACATTTCCATCTTCACCAATCAACTTTGTTGTTGTTATTGGTTGGGTTGGGCCCGTCGAGAGCGTCAGAGAGAAGGAAGATGACAGACTGGGGGCCGATCTTGGTGGCAGTAGTTCTGTTCATCCTGCTCACACCGGGGCTTCTGTTTCAGGCGCCCGGAACAGAGCGGGTGGTAGAGTTCGGGAACTTCCAGACCAGTGGGGTGTCCATACTGGTCCACTCCTTGATCTTCTTTGGCTGCTTGTGTATCCTGTTGATTGCTTTAGATGTCCATATCTATGTCGGCTAATTCTTCATCCATGTCTCTGTATATAGATTCCAACTTCCAAGCTGGTTTTGTTCTCCCGCAATCTTTTGTTTTTTCTTTTTCCTTTTTCTCCGTCTTTTGATGTATAGTTCGTGCAATTGATTTATCCAGTGTTTTTTGAAACTTGGAATACTTAAAATTGTTTCAGCCTTCCTGATTTGATTCAATTTAGAACACTACAGGTGACACAAAACAGAGCAGAAGGTAGTATCAGCAGAATAACTTACATAACCTCAATGGGCATTATTAGTAACAAAACAGAGGCCATCAAATGACCTGTTTATCTAATCTCTGTGACTCTGAACTGAATTTACACAACTTGTTAATTTTTTTGTATTGTTTTTTTTCATAACATATTCATCAGAACCGAATACAATCACTTGAAACGTGGGAAGAAGATGAAATTGAAAAAAGAAAAAAAAAACAAAAACAAAGAAAGAAAGAAAGAAAACCCCTATATATTATGTGAGCTAGGATATTAGGTAATGTGGATGTGAATGCCGATTGCGATGATTAAGATGGTGTATATGCAGAAGTATATAAGGGCATGAACCACAATGGCCATCCCGCTCGTGTACATGTTACCGAACTCCACGAACCGAGCCCTGGCCGGCAGCTGGAAGAGCAGCCCCGGGGACAGCAGGATGAACAAACCCACCGCCACAAGCACTGGTCCCCAATCCGCACTCATTTTTTCTCTGACGAGCTCTGTGTAACTACCTATATCTGTGTGTGTGTGTGTGTGCGTGCTCGTTTAATTCTTTGTTTAGAGCAAACGGATGAATGGGGGGGGTTAGAGAAAGTGTGTTTTAATGTGAGTTGGATTGTGGGGCTGATTGGTATATGTAGGGAGAAAATTTCTTGGCGGTGAAGGAGAGGAGGGGATGCTAAACTTGATGGGAGAGGTGATAAAGAGGGGGAGGCAAAGAATGTATATGTTATGGGTTTTGCTTTATGGGGTCTTTTGCTTGCTTTTCATCGTGAAGCTTGTAATAATTGTTGCACTTGGAGGTTTCTTTTTGACGTGATTGTTTTTTTTATTGAAGTTGGGGGATTAGAAAGAAAAACTATTAGAAGAAGATTCCCGATTCTGGTGAATGGCGAGGACTAGGGCTGGGGGAATATGGGTAAGAAGGAAGTTAGGAATAGTAAAATTTGGCCCAATGTAACATGATTTAACTGTAAAAGTCAATGACTTGAACATAATTGTATACAACCTAACCTGAACTCAAATTCGGTTAAAATGAAACATGAAAAAACTCGAACTCAAATGATATAAACCTAAAATACCGGAATTAAAATGACTAGAATCCGAATGCATATGAACCCGAAATGACCAGAATCGAGACTGACTTAATTTGAACTCGAAATAACCCGATAACTTAACCCTAAAAGACCCGGTTTTAACCTAAATCAACCATATTTTAAAAATGCTTTCAAGATATATTAAACTTTTATCTTTCAAAACACTTCCAATTTGATAAACTTGAAAACCAATTCTACAATTCATTAAATTAAATAAATGATTTGAATTATGATATTTTATTAAATTAATTATATATTAATACATCTTTATAATTTTATGTTATTTTTTATGTCTACTCTAACCGTAACCTAAACCTTAAATCATCAATTCTAACCATAAACCTCATACCTAAATCTAAATCCTAAACCCTAAATTTAAGCTCTAAACTATAAACCTAACTCTTAACCCTAACTTTTACCAGAAACCCTAAATCTAAATTCTAAACCCTAAACCTAAACCCAAAACTCTAACCTTAAACCTTAAACTGTAAACACTAGCATTAACCTAAACCACAAACCCAATACCTAAATCTAAACTCTAAACCGTAAACTTAAACCCTAAACCTAACTATAACTCTATACCTAACCTAGCCTTTACCATAAACCAAAAATCTAAACTATAAACTATAAATGTAAACCCAAAACCTTAAAACCCTAAATCCTTAATATTAACAATAAACCCTCAATCCTAACTTTAAAGCCTTAAACCTTAGCCTTAAAACACTAAACCCTGAACTTTAACATTTAATCCTAACCCTTCCCCCATAAACCTTAACTTTCTCTTTTTATTTTCTTCCATATTTAGTAAGTTTTATATTTGAGAACTTCCATATTAACTTCTATTTTTTTGAGAACATCCATATTTAGTAAGTCTCATATTTTAGGACCTTTATATTTAGTAAGTCTCATATTTGAATTCTTCCAAAATAAGTAACTTTCATATTTAATAAGTTTAATGATCTTGACCGGTAAATGTCAAAATTACAACCTTGGTCCCTAAACTTTTAACTACAATGTAATAAGATACCAAAATTTTAAAAATTTCATTTTAGTCAGCCATAATAATTACAACATGGGTCCTTGAACATTTTCATTTTTTACATATTCACCCAAAATTTTTAAAATTTTATAGTTTAATCACTAATTGTGAATTAGAGTTAAATTTCATACCAATTTTGGAGTAAAAGTTGGAAAGTTTAGCAAATTCATTGAAATATAATAAAAAAAAATTATGACCTTTTAATTAAGCATATTAAAAAAAATAAAATTAACCTAAATTAAATCACACAAAAAATTGAATTCTTTAATTTAAATTTTAACAAAATAAATAAAAAAAATTGAATCAATTCAGTCATTTCAGGCTATACACCTGTACAAGTAAACTTGACAACCAACCCGAATATAGCCCAAAACATGAATAACCCAATCTGAAATTACATGAGACTGAAAATTATCTAATTTGTATTGAACTTGAACTCAAATAAATTCGATCCAACCTAACCCAAATCTGAAATCTACTCATCATAAAATTAACTCAAACCCAAAAAACCTGACCTGAACCCAACCTAGACATAAATTCATGTTAACCCGATTGAATTTGACCCAAACCTGGCATGACCTAGCCAATTGTCATTCCTAGAGGAAGTTAGCTAGGCTAGCTGATCAGGTTAAATTAAATTTCAAGCCTTAAATGACTTCAAAATGGGACTTTTCACATTAAATTACTAATGCGTCAAATGTGAGTTAAAATAATCGATCTGTGGCCAGGCCTCATTACCATTGACAAATTACTCAATCTTATTCTCACCCATTAGTCGGATGTTAGTTCTTGAATTTCATGTGATTTAACAACTAAAATTGCATGACAATATAATTACATTATTTTTTAATACGTCCAGGACAAAAGAGTGGACAAAAAAGTGCACAAATTTATAAGAAAAAGCCGTTATTTAGGCTTCTTATTATTGTCGAGGTGAGGGAGTAGAAAAAGAGAAAAGATTCAAGGAAGAACCCTTCTCTTGCCATGTGACAGGTGAGGGGAAAGCTATTGATATGGAAGAAAGAGTTGGGGGATAATTGGGATAGGGGAATCTCATAGTAGTTGCAAAGCTGGGACACTAAAAGGTGAAAGGGGAACCTAAGCCCTATCATGGCCTGATGAGCATACATGGTTAGCAGTTCAACTTCATGGGCTTATTTACTTTCCCTTTGGTCCCTGGTTGACCACATCCTATGAGGAGGGAATAAAGGTCTCTTTCAGGAGGATATTGAAGGTCCAAGGGTTATATTACTCCTTAGGTTTTTCACATCCCTAAACTTTAGGCCACAATCTCCTCCACAATCCTGGCAGTTGCCTTCCTCTTGGTGTTCAACATTTGTGAGCACACCAGGTAAAGTAAAAAGATCTAAAAGGGAAGGCAACCCCACAGTGGGCAAATGGGGTTGACAACCCACTCTATGTCGGGTGAAATTAAAAATGAAAAGCTACTACAAATGCTAAAAAGTTTGATATCCATACATTTTTATGTTGATCAATGAATAGATTTGCCGGAGAAAGCAACTTGGGCACAATGGTAGCAACAACAACAGATAACAAAACTTTTCCTCAAAATTCAAAGAATGAAAGTAAGGAATGCGAAAAGTTCGATTGGTGATCAAACCAAGCTCTTAAAGCCTCTCTTTCAAAATGAGGTCTCTTAACATTTTCCAAATGGACATGTATCCCACACTTTAAATCAAGAACACATCATTTTAATTTAGGATTTTGAAATGCAAGGTACTCATTAAATAAGTCCATCTCTTCACTAAAGGAAGGGGCCTATAGATACTATCTTGGGTTTAGGCCCATAATGCATACACATTAGAGTTTAGCACATAGAATTATTAAAGGCCCATAATGCATAGTCATTGGAGTTGAGCTCCAAGTTGCATAATTCTTCTATTTTGGATCACCGCTCTCACTTTTGGTCTACCGCTTTTACTTTCAACTGTTGCTCCCGCTTCCACTTTTATAACCTTTTTATGTATTTAAATTTTAAAAAGTAACGCTTTCCTGCTTTCGCTCTTGCTTTCCGCTTCCGCTTTCAAAATGCTCTATGCAACTTTAGGTTGAGCTTATGAGATTATTGAAGATGAGCCCATTACTACAATTTAAGAGATTTGATTAGCGTATTTAAAGGGTTTTGAGACCAGATAGGACATGTGATTACTCTCTTAATTGAGAAAAAAAACTCTTACCTCAACTGATGAGGCATTGATCTTATAGAGAGAAACTCAAGGTATGCTGGTATTACTCTCCAAAATTACCTAAAAGGCTTGATTTTTGCTCCAAACTAACTTAGGTATCAGAAGATTTTCCCTAGACACACAATTCTTGAACACCTTGACCCTGTCCACGGTTACAGCTTTCACTCGCTGTCCACTATCTCCCAAGCTCAGGGTTGGATATCACGTCCAAAGCGAAGGAGTGGACAAAAATGCGCACAAATTTATATTTAAGAAGCCGGCGATGGGGCTTGTTGTTATTGTCAACGAAGCGAGTAACACTATGGAATTGTTGTCGTCATTATTGTTCTTAAGTCACCTCGCTTAATTAAGTTTAGACCTGGGCCTTGGAGCTAACCCCCCTCTTATCTAATCTATAAACACATAATTCCCTAAAGAAAGAAAGGAGGACCTAGGGGATCAGAGGAGGTGGATCGATCGAGATGGCCGCGGATTGGGGGCCGGTGGTGGTAGCTTTGGTGCTGTTCGTGGTGCTGACACCGGGGCTGCTGTGTCAGGTGCCAGGAAAGGGGAGGGTGGTGGAGTTCGCCAACATGCAGACGAGCGGCATCTCCATCTTCGTCCACACCATCGTCTATTTTGGCCTCATCACCATCTTCCTTGTTGCTATTGGCATTCATATCTCCTCTGGCTGATCATATGGTACGTGATCATTCTCCAGATATCATTCCTTTTCTAATCAATCCCATACTTAATTTTCGTGTACAAGATGATCTGTTTTTCTTTCTTGTTCTTGGGGTTGTATCGTTGACGTACGGCGTGCTTCTGTACTAAGGGTTGAGATACAATGAGCTGTGCACCTGGACTTGTTTTTCCTTTTTTTTTTTCCCCACTTTTTTAGTTTTTTTTTCCAAAATTTTTTTTTTTGTTATCTTTAAATTTGCATCTCAAAGAAGAAAGGCTAACGGCAAACCATCAAAGCCAAAAGCGTACAATTTTTTACTGGAAAAACATATTATTTCTAACAAGTAATATAATGAAAAACACAACAAATTCTAGAAAAAGAATGAGTGGACATGTTATTTCTAACAAGTAAATCATTGGTGCTTTCCGACCTCCATTAATTGATGAGATATATGTTGAGTGTTCCAACAATGTCCTTAAATTGCCATTGGTTTATCATCTTGCACATTAATAACCATTTTTTTTTAACGATTAAAATCGTCACACAAAAAATGTAGAAAATTTTTAGGTTATAAATAAAAATGGTCACTAAATCAAGGCATACTTGTGATGATTTTAATTGTCAAAAATATAGCGATGAAACTGCAACGATTTTAATTGTCTCATACTACGATGATACAGCAACAGTTTTTTTATAGCGACGTCTATGCTATGATTTTTTATTTACGACAATTAGTTTTGGACACATATTTCTGGAGCCAGTTCAGTGGCGACCTGCGAGTAATAAAAGGGGTTTGATCTAAGGGGTAATGATTTATGAAGCCAAATTGTAAATCGTTGAAGCCAAATAGAGCAATCTGCTTCTGCTTGATTTCCTGATGAAGACCTCAAAAGTTCTGATTTGGAAGCCCCATGTCATTATATAGAAGAGGGGATAGGATCAGCCAGTTGCATTAACCTAGAAAAAGGTTTTTCTTCTCAAAGTTTTAAATCTCATATCAAATATTGTACTATTTTTTTAATGGTACGGTACAATATGAGTATCATATCATCATATCTCGGATGTACTGGTTATATATATATATATAGAACATAACATTGATTGAAAATATGTGGATTTAAAATGTATATGATATGTATCTAGATTTTTTAAACATAAATATATATTTATAAAATAAAAAGTATAACTTTAAGGGGCTTAGAAGAAATAAAAATACAAAAAAATTTCAATTATAAAAAAGATTTTATTATATAAACATTTAATTAAATACTCCCTTCATCCTATATTCTTTGCACTATTCACTTTTTAACAATTAATCTATAATTTTTTATTTACAACATTTTAGTATATAAATGAAGAACTTTTATATAAGAATGATAAATCAAGACATATAGTTTCTAAATATATTTTTTTAAAATTTTTTCTAACAAATACTAATATAAATAAATTTAAGTCAAATTATATGAAAAAATCAAATAGTGCAAAGAATATAGAACGAGACGAAAGGAGTATAATAATTATATATTTTACTTAAAAATTTAAAAAATTAAAAAACTGTATTTCCCTGTCTCGTACCATTTTTCTCATCTTGTACTATTTTTTGGCTGGTAAAAAAATGTACTAACCGGTACGGTGTGAAATTTAAAACCATACTTTTTCCCCGTTACACTATTTTCCCTCTACTCTGTGGTAGCCATAGCATACTCTCTTTCAGAAGCAAATAAAGAAAGGCTGAATTCAGGAACTATGATGAAGTATACCTGCAGGCTACAATACATATTCATGTTGAAGATACATGGGGAAAAGGCAGACTAAAATCCAATGCAAGAAGTGTCCATTAGTTCCCTTACAACCATTTCAGTGAGGAGAATCAGACACCCACAATTTCTAATTGTGACATATTGGCGGAGGGAGAGACTGAATCAGGCAGTAGCAATCCCCCCGGCCCCGGCATAAGTCAAACCTCTGATGCTACCCTCCAAATACAAAATGTCAGTGAAAGACCAGCAAGTCCAAGCTCCAAATGGACCAGCAGCATCGTGAAATTGTCTGCAATTCAATTTTGAAAGCAAAGTATTTGTCTGATAAGATAGAGCTTTCATCTGCAGAATATCACATATTCAGTTACACTTCACTGAGAAGAAATACAGAATTATCCTTCTCCTCAATGCCCTCATTCTCACTGCTTTCAGGTCTGCCTTCCTCTTGATTTTCATCACCCACGAGAAGAGATGCATCAGTGATACCAATAAGTGATGTGTACCCCTTGTCGTTCAAATGCCCAAATTCCCTCAATAAATTGATTAAAACCTCCTTGCTTGACTTGTCAGCTTCTTCATCGCACAACATACAAAATGCAGAAACATTTACAGGCTTTGGCCTCCAATGTTTCGATCCTTCAGCTGTAAAAGCTTCTTTAAAACATGACAAAGCCTCAGAAATTTCTCTCTCTTTGATATGCCCTTCTAAGAGAATCTCCCAAGAAGATGCAGTTGGCTTTCCGCCCATTTCAGTTATGTCAGCGAACAAACTCTTTGCTTTTTCCATATTCCCTTCTCTAACATACCAAGAAATGATGAGATTTGTTACACGAGGGTCCAAGGAAGATCTAACTGGCAGCCACTCCTCATAAATTTTTTCTGCCCCTTCAATGTCTCCAGCCCTAACCAAAGATGATACCATAGCATGGTAACCAAAATTTGGAATGGTGGGAAAAGCTGACTTGTAAACCTTCCATACTCGATATATTTCCTCTTTGTTAGCTAGGCTACCATACAGGCTTATAAGATAATGATAAGGAACGCGATCCCGACCTGTGATTCTAGCCTCAAACTTCCTCAAGGACTCTTCAGCTTTTTCATACAACCCCAACTTAATGTACATCGTTGCCAAAGTGCTATATGTAGTCCAATTTGGGTTGATGGTTCTGTCTTGTCTCATATGTTCATATACCTCCTCCATCTTTTCAGCAGATCCCCGGGAACCACAAGATGATAACCAAATATTGTATGAATAAACATCCAACCGTACCTTCTTCTGCATCATTTCCGAGACCATGTCATCAACTTTATCATACTCCTTGAGGTTCATATACAAAGTCATCATAACATTGCAAGAAAGTGAACTATCAACATAACCATTATCCCGCATATGATCAATCAATGATTCTGCCTTTTCTTTCATCTTAGCTCTCACATAGGCATGCAAAAGAGCTCCGTATACCCTTTTGTCCTTCATACCATCTGGAAGCCTAACGAAAAACTCATCAGCAGCCGAAACTCCATGCACCTTTGCAATAAGGTCTAACTGAATTGCAGCATCACTGACAGATAATCTGAACCTCTCCCCACGATTATGCATCCATTCATACACCTGCCAGTTTTGGGAGGGTTAAAAACTGACAATAAGTCCCCAGTCAGTTAACTAAGAATAAAAGAGATGCACCAAATACCCATATACACGCTCATATGAACCTAGGATTGAAATGACATCTCAATCAGCTAGGCAAGGATAGTAATCAGTAACCTCTTCAGTCAATAATCGCAGATGTCAAAGGAAGAAAAAAGAAGACACAATTACTATGGAGCCCTGCAGGCTACACAAATTTTCAAGCCTTGCCCACCTTCCGGAAATGGTTACACGGCCTGACTGGTTATATCACAATTATACCAAGCAAAACAAAATTTCCAGCAAACCATACGAATTGATGGAATTTCTATGAAGCAGAAAAGCAAACCAGCCAAGGAAATCAAATGATCAAAATTTTACCTCAAGTGCTCTCTTATGGCGCTTGTACTTCCTCAGCTCCTTAATGACCCGACAAAGCTCCCACTTGGCGAGGCTTCTGCCTCCTTTCTCGAACTCATTCAACACAGTGGCGGACCCCAAGTCAGGGTTCTCCATTAACGAAATCTTCTTGTATAGGGCCTGCCACTTGATCATCGGCCTTCTCTCATAGTCGACGGTTCCGTAACTGTGGACTTGCGATATGGAGCAAGTGACGACGAACTTGGCGACATTGGGGACGGCAACTTGATGGGTTTTGAACGGAAGTTGCCGCCAGTAGGCCGACGCCGACGACAGAGAAACGCCGTGGCTCCGCAGGGTGGTAGAAGATTGAAGAATCATTTTCTGTCTTTGCTTTTCGGGTAACGGACAGGAAGCGCTGCGGTTTTTCTGCCTGCCGAAGATAAGTTTGCGAATGGCTGAGAATGACAACTTTGCTGCCACTAAAGTAATCATATGCGTCAGACATGTCTCCTAAGTTTTCTCATCTGACAGTTTGCCCCGCAGACCAACTTGAAGGCCAAATTAGCCACTGGGCGTTAAAAAGTAACAAACCGTTCTAGAGCAGTATCAGCCATGGTCCAGCTTCAAAGATTAAGGGAAACGGCCGAGATATTAGAGTTTATGTTATTTATATATATATATATATATATATATATATATATATATAAAAATAATTTTATCTATGATCCTAAGGTTAAGGGTCAATTTGTTTTAACATAAGTCAATTGACTTATTTTTATTTTTATATCTTTTTTACTTGAAATCAATTTCATTTGAAAGCCAATATTATGTAGATACAATAATTCATTTGAAAGTAAATTTTTGAGATATTATTAAATTTTTATGAATTTTTCTTTTTAATGCCTTAAACTAGAAAATTTCATAAAAATTTAGTAAGATTAAAAAATTTTTATTTTCAATGGATTAGTATAGCTACATAATATTAGCTTTTAATTAAATTAGTTCTGGCTAAAAAAGATGTAAGAATAAAAATAAACAATTTTGTAGTCAATTGAATTAAGTTAAAACAAATTAGGTGTTACATTTTTTAGAATTTGTGTAGTGAGACTTTATATGATGATTATTTTTCTTTTTGAATTTTGTATAATGAGACTTTAAATAAAAATTAGCAAAAATATTTTGTTTTTTTTTGTAAAAGTTTAAATAAGAGTAATATGTTAAATTAAATGTTAAAAAATTTTCAAAAACAAAAATATTTTAATTTTTTTTGTAACAGTCGAAAATATATGCTTCATCTTTTTTTTTCGAACGGATGTATATAATAACAGACGGATCTTCTATCAAAATAATAATAAATAATAATAATAATATAATAACATATTGACCGTGCAAATTATGTGAGCCTTAATCCATCATGATGATGGAAAGATGTCCAGGTACTATCCAAAAATTAATTATCGAACTTCAAAACTCGCAATATTCAACTTCAAGGTCCTAGGCTGGCCGACTTTGATTAGAAATGAAAGTTATAGGATGATTCATTTTTATTAGATTAATTTAGAATAATTTATTTTTATTTTTCTGGTATTTTGTTTGAAACCAATACCATTTGAATGTTAATAATCCTTCCATTCCATATTATATGCACTATTATTTACTATTTATAGTAATTAATTTATAATTTTTTATCTTTAACATTTTAGTATATAAATGTAAAACTTTTATATGTTAATGATGAATGAAAAACTATAGTTTCTAGATATATATTTTTGAGTTTTTCTAAAAAATAATAATATAGTTAAATTGAAGTCAAATTTAAGTTAAAAAGTGAAAAGATAAAAAAAAAATAGGAGGGAGGAAATACTATATAATATATACTATAGAGAGTTGTGGAGACGAGGGGTGGAGCGGGCATGTTTGGTCACCAATCATGTATGACATTTGTCTTATAATGGATGAAGCATTTTTCTAGGTATAAAAGATTAAGATGTATGTAATTTATTTTTTTTTTTTTTATTTCTAAAACTTAAATTTTTTTTAAATCATTTCTAGATTTTTTATAATGAAAATTTAAATGATAAATAAAAAATAAAAACAATTATTTTTAAATTTTATGTGGTAAGAGTTTAAATAAGAGTGATAAGATAAATTGAATGTTAAAAACATTCAAAAAAGAGAAACTGTTTAAACTTTTTTAGACTACCCAAAAAAGAATATGATTTATTTCTTCTGTCTCAAAACAAATATGTATATATATATATATATTTCTATTTTAAATAGTTCTGAATTTTTTACAATATTTTCATATTTAGTAACTTAATTTACCATATTACTGTTTAAACTATCATTTTAATATTCACTTTTTTTCAAATTTCTTAATTTACATGCAAAAAGTTAATAGTGAAAGTAAAAAAAATATACAAACTTTTTTTACTTTGTTAATCTTTTCATCAAACCAAATAAAACAACATTGGTTGGATGAAGGAAGTATCATTTTAAGATAATATATAAACTTTAAGAAATATATTTAAAACTTAAATAGTAAATACACACACATAATTGGTAAAAAAAAAACTACTTGTCTTATTTTTTTTCAATGGTAAAAGTTTACTATATATTTTTATGTGTATCAAAAGAAACTAAAAATATTAAAAGATATTTGAGTTTTGAGTTTTGTGAGACACTTTAAGACCCACAAAAATTGCATCTCTCTCTCCATCCGAGAAAAAAATTATTTTTCGTATTTGGAAGTTTTATAAAGATAGTATATAATCTTACCCACCATAAACCGCACCTTATCCAACCTATACCTATTTATTAGCTGCAAATGAAAAACAATCTTATACATAAGGTGGAACTTGTATCATGGCCAAGCATGTGATATGATGGTCTTTATATCAATTACACAAAGACCCGATTGGCAATTTTTTAAGAATTACTTGATTGTTTATTATAAAATGAATCTATATGAAATTTTTCTGTAGATAAAATTGTAGATGATTTCTTCTTGATGAATTAAAAAAAAAAAAAAAAGGAAAGCGGGGCTTCAATTGCATGCTTTTTTTTTTACACAATTTTAAACTATATCTATTTTCATATGTCTTTATTATTATTGGGAGGGGAGTTCGTGATATGATGTAAAATTAATTGCATGAAATTGGACATGGAGTTTCAGTTTTTATTTTCTAATAATAAAACTCGATTTATGAGTCTTAAATTACTTCTTTTTCCATATAATCAGGTAGAGTTATTTTGATTTTATATAAATTCTACTTAAAAATTCTCAAGTCTGGCCCTCTTAGCCTAAAATCTTGACTATACCCCTGTATATAGATGTAATAATTTATTGATAAATTTTTTTATAATCTAATTAAATTTTTATGAATTTTTAACTTACTCAACCTAAAAGGGAAAAATCAATAAAAATTTAATTGCAAAAAAATATTATTGAATCAATTATTATAGTTATATACTCTCTCAATCCTAAATTCTTTGCACTATATCAGCTTTTTAACTCAAGTTTGACTTACATTTCTTAATATTAATATTTAATAATTTTTTAAATATTATATTTAGAAACTACAAAATTTATAGTTTTTAATTTTTTTTTAAAAAATAGAAAATATTAATATAAATAAATTTAAGTCAAATTTAAATAAAAATTAAAATTATGCAAAAAAACTTAGGACAGAGGTAATATTATTTAGCTTTTAAATGATATTAATTCCAATGGGCCTTTGCTCCAAGCTCATTAAGATAAAACTCCATGAAATTATTCCCTTATGATATCAGACTAAAATTTCTGTCAAAAAAATTTTAGATACAACATCGTTTAATTTGGAACAACCAAATGATCAATAAAATTTTATTAATAGAAAAAAATAGGCAAATATGAAATTATCAAATCCCACCATTACAACAAGAAGCTTGCATAGAGATTCCTTAACTACCTACAATTATCACTAAAAACAATTTCTTCTTCTAAGTTCTTGCTTGCCCTCTTTGCAACTCAACAATGCCGACAAAACCTAGATAGATGAGTGCTTGATTGAAGCCAAGCAAGCTCCAAACTACCCTTTGGATTCATTCGAGCAATTGGGAGACGATAATCTTGTGAAGTAGTTCAATACTCTACTATATTTGGCATTTCAGCATCAATCTTGTAAGCGGATGAACGCGAGGCACGTGAGATTTGGGAATTCAAGGCTAGGGTTCTTAGGGTAATATGCGCTTGTGGAGTTTTCTTGCAAAAGTATGCATGGGAGTTGCTCGGGCCTACGAGGGAGAGGGTGTTTGCTTTAATTGGGAAGAGGAATTCTCCCAAGTGGATTAATGTGGCTAGCTTGTAGAATTTGATAGTTCTTAATGATAATATTGATATGTTAGTTAGGAAATACAAAGAACCACCAATAAAGTAAGTTTTTTTTTATTTGTTTGTTTTTTTTAGCTGATGAATTATTTCCATCATATTTTATGGTAGTTGATTTTGTTTTGTCTAGTGCAATTCAATGGTTTAAAATATTTTTGGTGGCCAATTGCTTTATATAACAAGTCATCTCTATTTGGCTGGAGGAGTATTTTTTGGGAGTTCTGTTGCTTAGGTTCTTCATCGTCTCTATTTGTTTGTATGGACCACTTTAACCCTTCACATTACTCTTTTTGGTGCAAACAAGCCAATGCCTTTTGCCCACAGCTCAAGAAACAAACGGAGCAATGGCTGAGTTTGGAGAAAAATACTTACGTGATGTGCACATGGGGCCAAAAGGGCTAAAGTGTCCTATATTTGCAAGTTTAGGGGGCGATTTTAACCAAGTCTAAGTTAGGGGGTTAAATGTTCAAGTTATCTAAGTTCAAGGGCTAAAACTGGCTTTAAGCCTTTTCCATTTTGGTGTAGGGTCAGATATTATAACTAACACTTGTGGCCCCAAACATTTTATTATTGTTCTATTTTGGACCACAACCTCAAAATATCTCATGGGATGTCCTCAATCTAAATTTTTTATTTCATTTTAGACTTTTGAAGGACAAAAAGTATTAAAATTGATGGAATTGGCCATGTGGCACGGCAGTGTGGGTTATTTGCCATGGTGGCATTTATGTGACATACTAATGTGCATGATTTGCCAATGCAGCACAATAATCAACTGTTGGTGATTAGGGGTGTGCATTATTTGACCAAAACAAAAAAAAACCCAAAAAACCTGAATCATTTCGGTTTTTCAGTTTGGTTCATTCAGTTTGGTTTTAGTTAAAACCAAAATTCTTAAAAACAGTTTTGGTTTGGTTTTAGTTAAGGGAGCAATTAATTCGGTAACCGAATTAACCAAATTGTTTTAGGTGTTTGGGCCCCTACCAACTTGCTGCTAGCCTGCTTGTGCCCAGCCTATACCCATAAGCCCAATTAAAAACTCCCCTCATTAACCCGTTTGGTACAATCGCCTCTTCCCTTTTCTCTTTCCTGTTTCTATCATAAGCCCTCCCCTGAGTCCCCTTGGCCCTCACCGTCCGCAGCAATTAGCATCGCCTCACCGTCCCATTGCCATCGTAGCGGCTTCAGCCTTGACATTGTTTCAGTTATTTTGGTTTAATCAAAACCGAACTGAAATCTTGGCCTTATCAGCCTCCATCAACATCTTCGCAAGCTCCTCGATTCCACCCTTCATGAAAAGCTTCATGGGTTCTTTCTCAATTTTTCACCTTTTCTTGCCAGTTGATATCCCTTTGAACTTCTCTTACAACACAAAGTAGCCACCTCTCTCCTCTTTTCTCGGCTTCAACCTGGAGCCATCTCTCTCCTATACTTTTGGCTCTAATTGATTTGGCAACTTTAATGGCAGAGAAATGGATTTTGTGGACATATATGGGATGTGGCCGGTGGGCGATGCAAAAGGTTAGTTAAGAGAGAAGAGATTATTGGGTGTTGCGAAAGGTCAATTAAGAGAGAAGAGACTATTGGATCAAGAGTCTTCTCAGACACTTAATGTTGACTGCTTCTTGGAAGTGCTCCAGGAAAAGAAAAGGCAACAAATCAATTATTTTAGTTTAATAAAAATCGAACTGAAAAATTTCGGTTTCGATTTTATTTAGTTTTCTTAATTGATTCGGTTATTTTGGTTTGTAATAGTTAAAAACTGAAAACCGATTAAACTAACCAATTCAATTTGATCAAAACCGAATTGACCGAATACCCAGCCCTACTGGTGATGATGTGATAAGGAAGAAAAATAATAAAAAATAAAATATAAAATGAAAAAAAAAAACCTTCCCTTGCCGTTGGGCTTAACCTCCTTCCTCCCCTGCCGCCTCCGAGCTTAGCCATATTCATTCGTCCACCCCTCCATTGATTTGCCAACTCCGGCAAGATTTAGTCTCCACCTACTTGGGCTAGAAGGTTGTTTCCCTTCCAACTTCAAGTTCGTCCTCCTCTACACCACTCATCGCCCAACTAATAGCGGCAGCCAGAAGCCAATAATTTTGAGCACAATCAATGATCAAATGCACACTTGGACTTGAATCGATGATTTTAGGGCAAATCGTACATGTGTGTGTGTGTGTGGAGGGGGGGGACGGCGGTGGGGGGAATCGTGCACAAATGGCGCGAGGAGGGATGGACAAGTAGGAGGAGGAAGCTAAAGGGTGGTAGAGGGAGTAGAGAAGAGGAAGAAATCGGGTAGTCGAAGAGCTCTCTTTGAATCGGAGGCTTTATCGAAGAGCGGCAAGGAGGAAAGGGAAGGAGAAGGAGAAGCAGAGATGAGGCAGGGGATAAGGAACAGCGGAGATTTCTCTTCAAGTCTTCCAATCAAACTGGGCATGTATGAGGAAAGGAAGGGAGGAAGAGAAGAAAAGTGGCGGATAAGGGCGAGGCTGGAGGAGGTGGGGGAGCTCTGTAGGTGGCGGATAAGGCCAAGCTTGGAGGCAACGGGGAGGGAGGCGGAGGGAGAAATGTGGGCTAATCCCTTATAAGCCCTAAATTTCTTTATTTTTTGTAACATAGGCCTTAATTTTCTAATGTAGCTAATTGCAGGCATCTATGGCTTATGATTCATTGTGCCACATGGTCAATTGCCCCAAGTTGGCATGCCATGTGGCCAATTCTATCAATTTTAACACTTTATGTTTGCCAAAGATCTAAAATGGAACAAAAAATTGAGGTTGAAGATGTCTCATGCGAAGTTTTGAGGTTAGAGTCCAAAATAGGACAATAATAAAAGGTTAGGGGCCACGTTTGCAATTTACCCAACGTTATACTGCCTTCTTGGCGAGTGGCAACAACTGACCAATTATGAAACCGGCGACGGAGTTGGCAACTCGAATAGGCCGAGCTCTGATCCCCCCGTCAAACAGGCACGCCCCAACTTGGACATGGTCTCCGTTTCTCGAACAGACTCTCCACCAACTCGGGTGTCGCCAATCACTTACTCCCTCTCTGGTCGCCAGCGTCATCGATTCCTTCCTCTACACCCACCACTCCCTCGCTCTAGGCTTCTTCAATTGGGCCTCTCAGCAACCTGGATATTCTCACGATTCCCGCTCCTATGGTTCTGTACTCAAATCCCTCTCTCTTTACCGCCAATTCAGTTCCATGGATGCTCTCTTGAAGCAAGTCAAGCTCCAAAGCATCTCGCTTGATCCTTCGGTATGTCGCCTTCTGATTGGTTCCATGATCAGAGGGAGAAAACCCCAGAACGCTTTTTGGGTTTTTAACGAGTCTCGCTCTCTCACTGCAGAGATTGGAGAAGAAGTGTGTAACTCGCTTCTGGCTGGTTTGGCTTCCGGAGGGTACATAGACAATGCGCGAAAGGTGTTCGACGAAATGATTAGGAGAGGTGTTTCTTTGAGCACTGTGGGGTTTGGAGTATTCATATGGAAGTTTTGCAGAAACGCCCAAAAAGATGAAATTTTGGGTGTGTTGGGTGAAGCTAAAAACAGTGATTGCGAGATTAACGGTTCAATTATAGGGCTGCTGATTGTTCATGGCCTTTGCCATGCATCAAGAGAAATGGAAGCTCTATCCCTGTTAGATGAGCTCAGGAGTAGGGATTGCAAACCTGATTTTATGGCATATAGGATTATTGCTGAATCATTTCGTTCAACCGGTAGTATGTTTGAGAAGGAGATGGTTTTGAAGAAGAAGAGAAAACTAGGGGTGTCTCCAAGAGCTAATGACTATAAGCATTTTATCTTAGGTTTGATCTCGGAGGGAATGATACATGAAGCCAAAGAGATCAGTGAAGAAATTGTAAATGGGAATTTTCCTATAGAGGACATGCTGTTGGATGCATTGATAGGCTCCATATCAGCTATTGATCATATCAGTGCAATCAAGTTCCTGCGCTCCTTGATCGAGAAAGGGAAATTGCCAACTTTGTTAACCCTGAGCAACCTGAGCAAGAATTTATGCAAGAATGATAAGACCGAAGAGTTATTGGAGGTTTATCAGCTTCTGTCAGTAAACGAATATTTCTCAGATTCTGAGTGTTATAATGTAATGGTATCCTTCCTGTGCAAAGCTGGAAAAGTTAGGGAAGCATATGATGTTCTTCAAGAGATGAAGAAAAAAGGGTTGGGGCCAGATGTCGAATTCTATAATTGTCTCATGGAAGCATGCTGTAGGGAAGATCTTATACGCCCAGCCAAAAGGCTGTGGGATGAAATGTTTGCAAGTGGATGTACTGGAAATTTGAAAACTTACAATATTCTGATAAGTAAGCTCTTGCAAGTAGGTGAGCTTGAAGAGGCTTTGCATCTCTTTCACCATATGATGGATAGAGGGATACCACCAGATATTATGATTTACAGTTCCCTAATTCAAGGGCTCTGTCAAGAATCAAAGTTTGAATCAGCTTTTGAACTTTTCAACAAATTTGTTGGACATGATGGAACACTTGCTCAAAGTGTTTTAAGCATGTTTGTTTTACAACTGTGCCAGAATGGTATATTCTCTTTACTGTTCTGTACGCCTTATTTGGTATAGGAACATGTATGCTATTGGCCTGTACGCCTTATTTGGTATAGAACCATGTATGCTATTGGCCTTTCACACTAAGGCTACGTTAGTTCTTTGTGTCCCATGTAAAGTCTGAAATTTCTCTGAACATGTGCAATGTGTAATTATTAGTATTCTTTTTTTTTTTTTTTTTTTTCTGTGGATCTAGGTACTGGGAATGAATATATTTTATTATATTTTTTCTTCGCTAAAATGAAGAGGATTAGATATTCAATTCTAATGTGATTCATGCAGGTCAATATCTCCTTGCTTCAAAGTTGCTTTGTGATTCCAATAGAGATTTAGTGGATCCAGAGTCCCATGTTGTTCTGCTAAAATTTTTAGCCAATGCCAAAGAGATTGAGTCTGCGGTCAAGCATGTGAAATGGATTCAAGAGATGTCTCCTTCAGTGCTACAAGCTATATTGGCCAAAGTTGTAGCATCACTTGCTTCATCTCCAGAACCAGAATCAATCATAAAGCTGCTTTTGGTGTTACAGGAGAAATACCCTGAATGCAAGAATGGTGCTTGGAAGGATTTGTATGCACTATATAGCAGTACATGTTAGACTGACTTTAAGCATACTTCTGAATGTTCTGAAGATGTTGCTGTGTGCTGGTGGGAAAAGTAGCTCCTTATGTGATAAATAGCTGGTAAGTATAGTGTTTTCATTATAGTAGTACAATAAATATGGGCAGCAAATGTAAATGTATTTTTATTTTCTAACTTGTGCTTTACCGCCTCCATGTACATAACTGGCTTTAATGTGATGTTTGCAGATTAGTGCAAAATGACACTTCTTCTCCTCTTGATTGTTCACATTTGCGTTCCTAGATGATAGAAGCATTAGCATGATAAGGCATCTTATCCATTTCTGGGTTGCATAGCATATCTACAGACACATTGACACATAACCAGCTGCCTTTAACTCTTTGATCCTCCTATTCCATTTTGTCAACCCCCACTAGTGGTTGCAATTCTTTTTCAATAAGACTATCTGATTAGATTGCTAATTCTTTAACTCTCAAACGCAAGTATAACCGCTGAACACTTGACTTTGTGACTTTGCTATGGCACTGCTTCCATTGACGTGCATATTTCTCCTGACAAAACTTGATGGCTTTTTATGCTTGGAATCAATTTGTATAACTAACTATTTTAGGATCTGGTTTTGGACGTAATGGTTCTTTTAATTTATTACACTCCCTCTAAAAAATTAAGGTATGTGGTAAAATGCATATATTTTCCTTGCATCTAAAACCAACTGTATTTCCATGGTCATTAAATGTTGTCAGATGGCACTGTAACTTCTTTTGAAGGTATTAAGGAATTTGAATCAAATGTCAACAGATTGTCAATGCTTTTCTGCTTAGTTCTGTGCATGTTACTGAATCACCGGCCTTTCTTTAATTCTCACTGATTTATATACATAGGCACCTGAATTTGTATTTGGCATTATGTCGGCAGGTACAGCTGCAGTCGTATACCCTGTCATTTCATCCCACTATGTTGAGAATCTGCATAAGGTATTACTGGAAGCATCTAAATGGTGTTCTCTACTTGGTTTCTGATTTCTGATGCTTGGAATATGGTTATAAGAATTGCTTGCAGCATTTTCATGAGATATCCTGTAGAAAGAGTCTGGTTTTAGGTGCACATGAAAACTGTGAGGACAGTTGATCGCTGTGATTGTTTGTACTGTTGCTTCTGGTTATGCTGGTTTAGGACCTGTACTGAGTCTATGCATTGCTCAACTTAAGCAATTGTGTCTGAATCAGTTCTGATGTAAGTTGGAAAGAAGGCCCCCCTCTTAAATTACAAACTAAGATGAAAAATCACTAAATAAACTCATAGGCAACAGCTGGTTCACGATTTTCTTTGTTTCTTATGTGTTAAAAAGGGCTTGTTATCAAATTCTTTAGTTAAGGCTTGTTTGTTTCCTTGCTCTGCTCAAGCAAGAACTTGTCTATAGATCACTGGGATGGAATCTATACTGATAATATTTGACAATAGCTGAAATTAGGAGATGGACAAATTAACGCTGCCTTTGTAATTTTTCCATTTGCAGAAGTATTGCTGGTAGAGAACTATATCCCATTGTTCGATTTTTAGGGACAGGAAACTAAGGTGTAGGCTCTTCTCTCTGTGTAGCTCACCTCCTCAGTAATATATATGGCGGACAAAATCGAAGATGTTAGCCTAGTGGCCAAAATTTTGAAGTAGTTATTCGAGGTATAGAGTTCAACTCCTCACTCCCCCCTTGTCCTCTCATGGGTACCACAAAAGAAAACATTAAGGTCAGTGAGTAGTGATTATAAATCTCCTTTCTAATGGAAATCAGTCAGGAATTTGTTATCTTCATGCTAAGATAGTAAAGTAAATTACTGCTGTTCTGGATTATACAGGCAAAGAAATATTAAAAGAATTAAGAAAATGGCCAAAAAGACTTGTTCCAAAAGTTTGCAGCTTGCCCTTACTTGTGTAATCTCCAAGCCCGTTTGACAGTCCTCAATGGCCTGTGGACAAAAATTGATATGAAGTTGTGTGGGGCAGAAAATTGTACAAAGTTTTGACTTGGGATGCATGTTTTGGTTTAGCCTTGCTGTGCAAGTTTCTTTTTCTCTCTCATACGCCTGATTTACTGTTAACCATGTCTACCCCTAGGAAAAACCAACCTCGCCACTGGTCTTCTTTGCTTGCCCTTTAACTTGAAGAGAATAGTTAATTTACTTTATTCATTTATTTATTTTTACGGAGATAAGTTCTATCCTTTTCACAGTGACATGATCATCAGCACGATGCATTGTATTGATAATGACCGGCTAATCATCTTGGCTTGTTTTAAGAAACCAGGCTGGTTACCGGATTTGTAGCTTGCAATTGTTTATCATTTCAATTTTATGACCAAACTAATTGATCAATCCACCTAATTTAAGATTATAGCTTGGCAACTTCATGTTTTGGAAGATTCCGTGAAAGTTGTTAGGCTGCATTATATTATATAGTCCAGTTAAGGCCTTTATCGGGTTTTAGACATTACTGGTTTAGACACTTGCGTGTGCGCTTTCTGTCAACTTTCTTCGTTCTTACCAGATTATTTGGATGGGGTTTATGAAAACTGATTATAAATATTTTTTTCCCGTGTTAGTTCCTTTTGGGGAACCAGTACTTCAAGAGCTCCAAAAGCGCTTTTACGACATCTTTTCTGAAAAAAGGTTGTTTTTTTTAATAATTTTTTATTAAAAAGTATCGACTTTGCCCCGTCATGAAAAAAGTGGTGCTATTTACAATAAACTTGTTTACTTAACTAATAATAACAAAACGTATAACACCGTTCATATAGTACACTAAAATATCAAGCATTAATATGTTCAATGAAATTGCAAAAATGGGAACAAAAGTTTTTTTTTTTTTCTCTTTTGACGTTAACAAAGTTTGTTTTATTGTTGAAGAAAAGTATACTCCATTTCATTTATTAGACAGGCGTAGAGAAAATAGCACACCAACACATGAATAAAAAAAACACACATCAATGGAAAAAAAACCTCCTTAGAAAAAGAAGCAATTTCACAGTACAATTTTTTTTTAAAATAAGGTTGATAGATTGAAATAACTAATATTAATTAGGAAATTTAATATTTTTTATGGACTAAAGAATTCAATTGGAAGTTTAAATTTAGCATAATATAATGGATCATTGATCTAGAACTTCCAGTGTCTAAAAGGATGTAGTATGATTGGGGAACGAAACTTTGCTTATGAAAGGAGAATGAAAAACAATAAATAAATAAATACTAATGCAAATAGAAGCAAAGAAGAGAAACAATTAAGAAAATCAAGTAGAAGTGAAGGAAAAAGTTTGGGAAAAGAAGATGAGATGTAAAAGAGGAAGCAAAAAAATTGGGGCGCCAACCTCACCTAAGAGCTAACAAACCAAAGCCCAATCGTGTGTCACTCTCCCCTTCCTTGTGCCCACTCCACACTTCCGCCTGTCCGCTCCACTTTAAAGTCCCCTGGCCAGTCGCCTACCCCAACCCATCATCACCAAAAACCCCCCCTTTCTTTTTCTACCTCCTGTAAGATAAATCGATGCTAATCTTATTCTACTAACAAATACCAATAACAATACCAAAACAAATTTGCCCAAGCCTTCGCCGGTGACAATTGACAAGAGATATGTTACTTGAATCCCACTCAACTTCCTGCCCAAGTTTCTACCCATTTCCTTCAAATTTGCAGCCTTAAAAATTTACGAGTATTAAGAAAAGAAAAAGGATGACCCTCCTCATCCCCAATGGCCAAAGTTCAATTACAGAATTCGTTTCCAACTTCAACCGTCTCTCTTCCTCTCTTGCCTATGTTGTGGGACAGGAAGCGCCACCTGTGCTTTCCCCATAATTTTCCTTTGCCTTTCCTCAAATAGGCAGGACGATCTCTAACTTCTAAGCCAAGTATCTTCTTTTCTTTATATATCATCCAAATCTCCCACTCCCATGCAACTTCATTCCAATTTCAGTTCCTGCTGCTGTCTCCTGTCCTGTTCTGATTCCTTTCATTTATCAGACAAACAAACACCACCCCAATAAAATATTCTCTCTGACCTCGCGTACATGGTCTGTAGGCTCTGCACTAAATAATTCCCACTTCCCGTGCCTACGTGTTTATTGTTGTCTCCACTTATTACAGGATCTTTATATGATAGTGTTCTGTTTTCCAGATTGTAGAAACCGAAGCCGCAGCTCTAATGGAGAACGGACATCACAGAATCTGCACGCTCAACGTGAAGCAGAGAGAGCCAGAGCTGGTCACTCCTGCGAAAGAAACGGAAAAGGGTCTCTATTTCCTGTCCAATCTCGATCAGAACATTGCCGTGATTGTCCGTACCATTTACTGCTTCAGGTCGGATGAACAGGGCAATGAGAGGACAGGGGAGGTGATCAAGCAAGCTCTGAGGAACGTTCTTGTTCATTATTATCCGCTTGCTGGCCGTCTGACCATCAGCGCCGAGGGTAAGCTGATCGTAGATTGTACTGGTGAAGGCGCTGTTTTCGTGGAAGCTGAAGCTGACTGTAGAATGGAAGAGATTGGGGACATAACAAAGCCTGATCCTGAGAGTCTTGGGAAGCTTGTTTATGATGTTCCTGGTGCTAAGAACATACTGGAGGTGCCACCTCTGGTTGCTCAGGTAACTTGAAAACTTGAAATTAAGGGAATTTTCTCTAGTATTGCTTTTAATAAATTAAAAAGGGGTCCTGGTTTTTTCAGGTGACGAAGTTTCGGTGTGGAGGTTTTGTTCTTGGGCTGTGCATGAACCATTGTATGTTTGATGGCATAGGAGCAATGGAATTTGTGAATTCATGGAGCGAAACAGCAAGAGGCCTGAAATTAAGTGTTCCTCCATTCACAGACCGAACCATACTTAAGGCCAGGAACCCTCCAAAGGTTGCGCACCAGCATCAAGAATTCTCCGAGATAGAGGACAAATCAAAAACTTGTGACTTGTACAACGAAGGAATGGTCTACGAGTCATTCTTCTTTGAACCTGAAAAGCTCCATGTATTGAAGCGAAAGGCCATGGAAGATGGTGCTCTTGACAGATGCACCACGTTTGAAGCTCTTTCGGCCTTTGTGTGGAGGGCCAGGACCAAATCCTTAAAGTTGCTTCCAGACCAGGAAACGAAACTCCTTTTTGCTGTTGACGGCAGGCCTAAGTTCAAGCCAGCTCTTCCAAAAGGTTACTTTGGCAATGGAATCATCCTAACAAACTCAATCTGTAAGGTCGGCGAGCTGCTGGAGAAGCCCTTCTCTTTTGCCGTGGGCTTGATTCAAGATGCAGTTAAGATGGTTACAGACAGCTACATGAGATCGGCTATTGATTACTTCGAAGCTACAAGAGCTAGGCCTTCTCTTTCTTCAACTCTCTTGATCACTACATGGTCAAGATTGGCTTTCTACACAACAGATTTTGGCTGGGGTGAGCCTGTCTTATCCGGGCCAGTTGCCTTGCCAGAGAAGGAAGTGATCTTGTTCCTTTCCCATGGGGAGGAGAGGAAAAGCATCAATGTGCTTCTGGGTTTGCCTGCTTCTGCCATGGACACCTTCAAACAGCTGATGCAGGACCATAACAATTAACATTATATACCATTTGTCTGACACTACTCTATAATACTTTGGTATATATCAGTTAATTTCTTACAGGTTTAGAGCTATAGTTACCTATAAGCATGCGACAATCCTCTGCGTTGGTGAGTCTTAGAATCGGAACAAAGACTCCGGTATGTGATTCATTTGCGAATTGGGTGGATCCAGTAACTATGTTCCGAACTTGAGAAATATGTATTTGAATTTGTTGGTGTCCAATTATTTGGGATACTGTGATATGCATGTAGCTTGTGATTTTTCGGCATCACTTGGAGCATATCAAGTGTGCAAATGAATAAGATTTGTGCTTGTGAATCTCTCCTAGGCATCTCTTCGAAGAAATTTATAGTACTGTTTATCATGTATTTCTTTCTTTCTTTCTTTAATTTTTTTTCTTCCCAATGAGACTCCGAGGATTGCGGAGATTCGTTTTACGTTTATTACTAATTACGACATGCTTACATATTTATTGGTTTCCGTGGATGGCATGCTCATTGCAATAAGGATCAAGTTAGAAATTGCCAATATTGTCATGTTTGAGTGAGAATTTGCGATGAAGGATTTAGGTGCGGTAAAATAAGTTTCTGTATGGCGTGCAGATCAAGCATGATCCAGAGACTAGGAGGGTTTATCTTTTACAAAAGGGTTACATGTACAAAGTTTCGAAGAGGTTTGACATGTACAAGGTTAGACCAGTTTCTACACCTCTTCCTGCACGTTTTAAGCTATCATCGCGTCAATGTCGAATACAGATGAAGAGATTGAGAACATGGAGAAATCATCATATGCTAGAGTTGCAAAAACCTAAACTTGGCTATGTATGTATGTGACAGTTTGCAGCAGTCTAAACTTGGGCTATGTGGTTAGTGTTGTGAGTTGTTACACAGCTAATTTGAGAGACTTATTAATCTAAAGATTACCTTGGTTCCTAGTGTTGGTTAAATCGCTTTAGGTTGCCTTCGTGCCTAACTAAATAAACTTAACTCTTGGACCAAAAGAATCTGTACTCAGAGCAAAAACAAAATCATAAAGTAGTATTGGAATGTGCTAAAGTGGATATTAAAATATTTGAAATGTACGTGATTCTACAACTAGATTGGTTGGTTATGTGGATTTTGTTTATGCAAGTAATCTTGATACAAAAGTATCTATACCATGTTATATCTTCACGATAAAGTTTTTTAGCAAACGATCATCAACCCACCAATTTGTGTATTGGGAATTAGGAACCCACAGCCCATATGCTGCTGCTATGGTCTGTTTTTGGAGGCTCATCAACAAGATGTCTCTTGAGACTCATGCTCTCAATCAACAATTCCACTTGATCCTTCCAAAGTAGATAGTTCTTTGATGTCAGCTTTGCGGTAACCAAAGTTGTTGTCTGGAACAAAACTGTCACATCCAAAGTGGGAAGAGCATCTATCGTTGAACTTAAAAAATGCCACCAATGAATAAAGTGACGATGCTTTGGTACCATGAAAATATTTGCTGGAGTGTTTGTGTGAATGTACGCTCTTACTTTCTGTAATGAGTAATTCTGATATATAGATACAAGTTTTCCGAAGACTTTTATGAACCCTGACTTTAGTTTTTGAAATTGAGTGATTTGTGTGCAAAATTGATAAATGAGAATGATTCCTTGGTGTTTACTGAACCTTGGAGAGTGAAATCCCTCTGTTCCAATTGCCGTTTGCCAGAGTAATTTGTGCCAGGGAATGTCACGGGTGAGATCGCGATGGTCGTGATCTTGGAAGAGCCACTAAGAGATGTCAGTTGCATGCAATGTTGATGGTGCCGGTACCCTTTTGCCCCTGCCTAGGGGTGTCACTGTTGGTGGTGAGGAGTCCCCTTGCCGAAGACGAAGGCTGCAGAATGAGGTGATGGTGCTACTAGCAACGGGTTGTCACCTTACAAACGCGTTGTTGCTAGCCCCATCCAGAGGTGCGGGTGGTGGCCACTAATGGCTCCTCCAGAAGTTGCTGCAATGTCACGAAGAGGGAGAGAGGGAGGCAGCACATGAACATTGAACACCAGTTCTTAACATCGTCAATAACACATGACTGCCTGTGACCTTTGAAATGATTAAGGTGAACAGACTTCCCAAATTAGAGGACGAAGTCTCAACTTTTATGAAACTTAAAGGACGAAGTAACGATGAGTCACACTTTAGGGACTAACTCGTGCAAGTTACCAAAGTTAAGGGACCACTAATGCATTTTGGCCTACAATATTTCATCAAAACTATCATCATTTGCTGTGTCCATTATAATAGATTACTTATTATATTTGACTTCTATTTATTATAAATAATAATAATAATAATAATCATGATGATGATGATACAACGTAAAATATGTTACAGATAATACTGGTTGCAAAAAAATCATAAAATTTTTTATTTGTGATGGTATAGTACTTATAAAATTGGCCATAAAAATTCACGCATTTAAAATAATAGACAATCTTAGGTTAGAAAATCATAAAATTTTTTATTTGTATAAGAAAATATTTTAATTTAATGGACTTAATGATATTATGTAATTAGTAAATTTTATCTTAATTTTTATATTTATATTAAAAAAACTAATGATTAAAATAAAATTTTTTATTAGTTGTCTCCAATAATTATGTCACCCCCAAAACTCACCCAAAGAGTTTCGGGACGATAATACGCTGTACATTTGAGAAAATAATATTTTCTCAAACATGGAAGGCTGCAAATATTCTAAATAAATCCAAATGACCGTAACTTATAATCCAAACTTATTACTTGCCGTTTGAAATCGAGTGGTACAGAAACTACAACTTAAAATCTCATACGAAATATTTCTAACCTAAGATTGTCTATTACATATCACTTTAATGCTATCCTAAACCTTGAGCTCTTGTAGTCACTCCCAATTAGCCAACCTTGTGTTATTTGCTAACTGCGTGAATGGAAAAAGAAGGGATAAGCACGAACGTCTAGTAAGCGGTGGGATGTCCACCATTTCATAAAACATGAAAACATTTTATATAATATATATAATATAGAGGTTAAGCATATACAATCAACTCCATCATAGAATATAACAAAATCAAAGGTAAAACTCATACTTGAAATCATTAGTGAAAACAAAGTAGTTCAAAATAAATAATGAAATATGATATTTCTTAACATGGTGAGTGGGACGATTATTGTGACTATACTTTAACTGCTGTAATACGTCATATCGTAATAATTACACTTAACCGATGTATTATGTCATGTCATAATAATTACACTTACTTACTGTAGTATGTCATATCATAATTTTAATACATTTAACAGCTGTAATACATCATAGACCGATTAAAAATCACTATCAGTTGAGCGCCTAAAAGGACTAGTCCTGAACAGTGCACTACGAAACATAACAAAACAGAATACTCTGTGGAGGGTCTAGAACTACATATTCCCAGTATTCGAGCATAGAACCAATACCCACTAAAACAGAGTGAAATATACATATTCATATTCATGAATTTTTAGAATCCAGAGGTCCATAAAAATCAGAAAATCATATTGTCATAATAACATAAGTAAAACATGCTAGATATCATAATCATTAAAACACAAATTACATACTTAGAAACATACATAATACATATGTAATTATTTCTAATATATCTAAAAGACAAACTTCATAATAAAATTTCAAATAATAAAGGTGAAATCAAGAGAAAAAGTCCAAATATCAAATTCTTCATACTTTAAAACCAAGTTTCAAAGAACTAGAATTCAATGTGAATTCAATACTTTAAAAATCAATAAATTAGATAACAAAATAATAATTTAAGTTTAGAACGATGAACAACCACTTACTTCAAATTACAACTTTTCAACTCCCAAAACAAAGGTTTAGTCACGTAGAATAATTATATAAAAACCCATGTTAAAACCAAATAAAAATAAGGAATAACCTAAAATTATTCTCTATCAGTGGCCTAAACGAATATTTATGGAACCTAAGAACTCTATGAACTAGTGCTAAAAGCCCCAGGGACTGATGTGGTCATTAACCCGATTATTTACTTCAACTGCACACTTCGAGTGACTAAATTGTAACAATATAAACCTTAGGATCCAAATGAACCCGTATCCATACCTTGATACCTACGTTGGATGTAACCCAATTTACGTCCAGAACAAGAACATCTTCGTTTCTTCGGATAAATTGCACGCGTTACCCCCAATCTTTTAATTTTGTTTCTGTTCTAACCCCAACCTTCATTTTATTCGTTATGTCTCCCTAACGTGGCTAAAACGTTTCATTTTGAACCTTTTTTGGATGGAATCCGTTATATTGGATGGAAAATGATACGTCAACATAAGATTGTAGGGGAAAATGTTTGTTTTAACCCTTGTAAATATTTCTCTTTACCAAAAAAAGCTTTAAAATTTTCAAATCTAGGAAGAAACCCCTCATGCTTCTTCCTCGTCATCTCCGCCTCCCTCTTGGAACAACCTCTCCGTTGTTCGCCTCCCTCACCTGCTGCCACTCTCATCTCTTCTCCTCGCCGTCGTCGCTCTCCGGCCTTCCCCTCACCATCGTCCCTCTTCGGCCTTCCAACCCCCACAGCGGCCGCTTTCCCTTCCTCTCCACGCCGCCACCGTTCTCCCTTCCCTATCTGTCCTCACCCGATTCGCCATAACACCCAGATTTGGCTCTAAAATCCACCTCTGTCCACCTCCCTCTCCTCCGACAACCATGTACTCCATCCCTGATTCGTTCACCATCTTCTCCGTTAGCTTACCCGATTCACCAAATAGCATTAAATAACAGCGGATTGGGTGCAACCTACCTCGCTCCTGAAAGTGAGAATGGCGCCTCCGTCATCTGAAATGTAGGTGGACACTTTCTCCACTGGGTACTCGACGGTGAGAATGGTGTTTGCAGTGACCAACGGCGGTTCCTTGTCAAGGTCAGCCGTTGAGACGAAGATGTCGATGCCAGGGAGGTCGGAACGGCCGGTGGGGTTAGACGGCGATGGCTGCTCAAACTTCTCGCGCAGGGCGGCGAGATCGGTGGCTCTGTTAATGGGATTGAACTTGGGGAGAATATCGAGAAGCCAAGAAAAAGCGAACCAAGTCTCGCATAAGGTGGACAATCCCCATAGCCATATCGCATCCTCGTTAGGATTTCGCCATCGCCAGCCAAGGAAAAATATGAGGACTAATAAACACATCCCAATCAGCAACCTGTCATAGAAGAGAAAATAGATTACCTTTCTTAATCACAAAATTAGTAAATAATACTAATGGAGGTAACTTATCGTGATTGAAATTACTCCATATTACCTGTAAGGGCTGAGAATGGCGGCGGGGACGTTGACTTTTCTGGTGAGTGGCTTTCATGGCTTGTCTAGAAAATCCGACATTTGAACTCCATTAGTTCAGCCATAACGATCACTTTCATTTTGCCAGAATGCGTTCCCTATCCCATATTTTCCTTTCGACTCGAACGGGAACTGAGGAAGGGAAATCGCGACAGTGAACGGGTATCGCGACAGGAATCAAGGAAGGGAATCGGAAGAGGTATCTCGATGGCGGTGGGGAGTGGGAATCGGAAGAGTGGGTGAGCGAATGGAGTACAAGGTTGTCGTAGGAGAGGGAGGAGAGGAAGGCTGAAGATGGGGCCGCCGGAGATGGCACCGTCGGGAAGGGAGGAGAGGGAGATTTGAAAATGTTATGGCTTTTTTTGGCAATGAAAATATTTACAAGGGTTAAAACAAACATTTTCCCCTACAATCTTATGTTGACGTGTCATTTTCCATCCAATATAACGGATTCCATCCAAAAAAGATTCAAAATGGAACGTTTTAGCCACGTTAGGGAGGCGCAATGAACAAAATGAAGGTTGGGGTTAGAATAGAAATAGAATTAAAAGGTTGAGGGTAACGCGTGCAATTTACCCTCGTTTCTTCCCTTCACAACCTTTGCAAAGATTCGGATCAACTATTTCCCGGCCATAACTTTACCGATCATTACTTCTAATTGATTCTAAATACTACCAAACATCTATTATCTCTTTCAATATCTAAAAAAACTATCAAAATTCTTTTCAAGTAGTTCTATCTCTTCTTGAATCACGTGAATATCTATGATATAGACATACCATAAAATTTTAAAATAAAAATCACTAGAATTATTACTTTTTAAAAAGAAACGTCTAAACTCAACCTTGATCTGCAATCCTTATTTTTTATCTTTGATTGAAAAGAACCAAAACAACATAAAAATAAAAAACTAAATCCTAATTTTTTTTCCTAAAAATGTATATATATTAACAAAGCGCTCTCCATTTTCTCTGCTTTTTTTCCGTTCTTCTTCTCCACGTTCTCTCTTCCACGTCTTTCCTTTTTTTTTTTTTATTCTTTTCCACAGCATACTGAAAAAAACCAATAAATTAACCCTAAAAATAATATCTATATACACACACGCATAACGTCACCCTTTTTTCCTAATTTCGGCGCCTTTGTTTTTTTTTTTTTTTTGTTTTTATCATTCCTCCCCAAAGTCCTTCACTATTTTTTTTAAAATAATTTCTTTCTTCCACCTTTAGTAGCTGGTCCAATTTCAATACCTTCTGTCTTTCCTTTGTTTTTTTTGGGTCATCCATATACAATTAACCTAAACAGTTGTTACAATCAAATAGATTTGCCATTAATGTATTAATATAAATTTGACTTTTAAAGAAACATAAGTTAAGTTTTTAATAAATGTTCTGAGGTTACATTAAAATACAAAAAAAAAACATATTCTAAATTTATAGGTGAGACGTTCAATTAGAAATCTAAGCAAAATAAATTTCTTTCAGTAAGTATGACACAAAGATGAGCTATGATATCAATGTATAGACTTGGTAAGTAAACATTAAGTTTTTCCAAAAACATGTAACTATAAGTAACTGTGCATTATTAAAGAAGTTTAATTATCTAAATCTTGATTTTTAATAAAAAATATACACTCACCCCTAACGTTTCAAATCCACACTTACCCTTTATTTTATAACCAAGTCAATGTGATTGTTCTAAATATCAGTATCAAGTCTTGTATAGCTTTTTTTTTTCTTTTTATATCTTTTTGGGCTATTAATACATAGTCATTGATTTATAAGTTATACTAATAGATGTTTGAAAATCTAGTCTTACCCATTATTCTTATAATATAATCAGTCAATCATACAAAAATAGATTCCTTTAAATAGAATAAATTTCTAGTACCTAAAAGGAAAACTAATAACCTATAATTTTAGATTTAGTCACTTTGTATCTTTGCATGTACATACTTGTACTTGAGATAATTATTTGATAGAATATAGAACCAAGGGCGACATGTTTGATGCAAAAAAAAAAAACTTTAGTGGTAATGTAGGAGTTTTAGCCATTAAATGTAAGATTAATGCAAAAAAAAATGCATACAATACTTATAGAATCAAGCATGGGCAAGTTTGATGCAAAAAATAAAGTTTATTAGCAACGTAAGGGTCTTTTTTAGTGTTCTAGTGCTAATATAATTTCAATTAAATAAATAATGACAAAATTAAGTTTTATTAAAAAAACAAAATAACTTATAATGTTAGGATGAAAAGGCCATTTAACATTTGTTCACCCATATAAAGATATATTGAAAAGGAATCTGACCAAGTTTCAATGTGGAGGTTTTGTTCTCTGGCTCTCCATGAAGCCTTGTATGTTTGATGGGATACATCATAGGAGCAATGGAATTTGTGAGCTCATCGGGTGAAACAGCAAGAGGCCTGAAATTAAGTCACCACTTTCACAGAAAGGACCATACTTAAGGCTAGGAGCCAGCTTTGTACATTGATGGAGTGGTCCACAATCCATTCTTCTTCGAGCCTGAAAATGTCAACGCATTGAAGCGAAAGGCTATTGAAGATGGTGCTCTAGACAGATGCACCACTTTTGAAGCTTTTTCGGCCTTTGTGTGGAGAGCCAGGACCAAACCCCTAAAGTTGGTTCCAGATCAAGAAACAAAACTCCTTTCTGTGGTTGATGGTAGGCCTAAGTTCAAGCCAGCTCTCCCGAAAGGCTACTTTAGAAACGGAATCATCCTAACAAACTCAACATGTCAAACCAGCGTGCTGCTGCCGATGCCCTTCTCTTTCACTGTGGGGCTGATCAGGATGTGGTCAAGAAGTTACAGACAGCTAGGCCTTCTCTTTTTTCCACCTTTCTCGATCACTAGATGGTCCAGATTGTCTTTCCACACAACAGATTTTGGGTGGGGTGAGCCTGTTTTATTCAGGCCAGTTACCTTGCCAGAAAAGGAACTGGTATTGTTCCTCTCCCATGGGGAGGACAGGAAAAGCATCAATGTGCTATTGGGTTTGCCTGCTTCTGCCATGAAGACCTTCCAACAGCTGTTGCAGGACCATGACAATTAATATCATATGTAATTTACCTGACACTACTCTATATTACTTGTTCATCTCTTTAAGTTTCAGAGCTATAGTTACCTAAAAACATTCAAGAGTTTGCTACTTTAGCGAGTCTTAGACTAGGAGCAAAGAATCCGGTAAGCAATTCATATGTGGATTGGGTTGATCCAGTTACTATTTCCCGAACTTGGGACATATGTATTTGAAGTTGTTGGTGTCCAATTCTTTGGGATTTGAAGTTCATGCAAATTTATATTCACATTTTAACTGTGGCAGGCGCCATCTCTTGCTTGGAAAAATGTCAAATCGGCCCATGTTTCTCCAAGATATGCATGAGCTTGTGAATTTTTGGCTTCACTTGGAGCATATCAAGTGTGCAAATGTAATGTAAAAGATTTGTGCTTGTGGATCTGCCGAGGCATCTTCTTGAAATTGATTCCTCTTTAACAGGTAATTTATTTTGTCCCACCCAAATTTCCTTGTGCAATAATGAACACTTTTTTGCTGTCAAAGAAGTAGGAACCACTCAATAGTGGTAACCGAAAAAAACCAGACAAAAGCCTCCAGCATACTGCAACTGCAGTGACAGGGACTAGTCATCCTAGTGATAAATGTGGATGAGACAAAAAAAATTGACCTGCTAAGTCGAATTTTTCTGAATTTTTGTGTTGGTTTTGAATAGTAAAAAGGAATGTCCAGTCCAGTGCTTCTACTACTTTCCAAGAACAGGAGACCATGCTCCAGTTTCGCCTTATGTGCTAGACGACACAACCTCTATGGACATTGATGTTAAATGTAAGTACTATGTCGTGAAGACCTTGAAGAAGCTGCTACGACTGACTTAAGTACCCAATACTTATCGGCAGTCCACAAACGGGGCATCAACAACCTTTGGCTTTAGTGACAAGTTACAGCATCACTAGTTGAGATGCCTCATGACAATACGAAGCACTGTTAATAACTTGATGATGTCAGATTACAGAATTCAACAGTTCTAATGAGCCCTTAACTGTTAAACTTAAAACCCCAAAAGAAAAAAGAAACAAGAAAAAAAGAAGATCTACGAAGAGGATTGAGAAAGCTTCAACAAAGCAAATATGAGTGTACCAACAGACTGGAAAAATCTCATGAGTTTTTTTTCCAAATAAATCCAACTGATTAACGAACAATAAGATTCTGAATGTTTGAACAAGTATGAAAATTTTAACATCTTAAGCATGACATGATGTTGAAACAGAAATGAATTCAATATAATTTCTGCACAAACCACTCATTGGAGTTACTACAAGAACTGTTCTTCTGGAAATGATACATTTCAGACATACTAGCTAGCTATCAAGGTCACCTCCTCTCCTAATAAAATATGGCACAAACCATGTTATGTCCAACAAACCACCTTGCAGACTGACATAGATCAGCTCAAACAGAAAAACAGAAGCAATTCAATAAAATAAAAACATTCACACTCCCCACTAATTCCTGGCAGCCCTTTTGTTATTGTTCTGGGAACTGCAACTGGGCTGGTGGGAAACCTAAATCAAGGCCTTCTTCTATATTTATGTACATAGAAATGCAACTACCTGCTCATGGTGGGAATGATGATTAATCTGTAGGAACAAAATGCAAATTTTGTGAAGAATGCAGGGATAATTGGGAATCACAAGAGATGTCTAAATTTGTTCCCACACAAGTTGGGATCTCTCTTTGGTGGTCTAAAATTAAGGGCAGCAAAAGTGTAGATGCAGACATTAGGTTGTCTTGATTTGATGGCTATAGTGTTTGTTGTGCTTCTGTAACCTGGAAGATTGCAAGTCTTAGAAGAGGTCCCAACTAAGCTTGCCTGGCAGGAAGAAACTATTGCTGCATCTGCACATTCTATACCATCAACTGATGGAATGAGCAGCCTGTAAATTCCATACTTGTCTGTGGTTCTGTTCACTGAGAATTGGATTTGCTCGCTTGTTTTTGGGTAATATGCTTTGAAAGAACAATCCATTTGGACTACAGCACCTGTTTTGGTAAGGGCTTAATGAAGACAGGAGAAAGAAAAACTCTATATTATTTTCTTTAAAGAAGAAAAAAAAGGACAGGCAGATACCTGGCATGAAGTAGCTGTGTCTGGAGAAGGTGTTGTTGAGACAGACATCACAATAAACAAAACCCATGACAGTGATCTGGGCACTTGGCTGAGCTGGCTCAGCTTTGAAACAAAATCTTTCTGAGACCAGAAATGAAAGGACACACAGAATTATTATGGGGTTCATCATCATGGTGGCAGGCAGCTGAAGAGATTCTGTAAGACAATGTTGGGTTAAGCAGCTGAGAGGGAGGGAGAGGAAGCTGCTTTATCATGTACGTGCAGATAAACAGAGTGGAAGTAGTTGGTGGAGGTCTCCAACTGCTAGCAATAAGCAAACCAGTTGGGGAAAATGTTATCCTAAATTTGCTTTTCTAGAAAAAGACAGAGACATGTGAATGTATTTTGGCACAACATGGAAAATATATGGGGCAAAAGATGCTTTATGACATTAAGAGGTTGTGCCTTTCTTTGTCACATTTACAGTGTTAAAATTTAAACGCTGGAGGTGAGAGAGGGGGGGGGGGGGGGGGGGGGGGGATCCAGACTAAGTAGCTAATTGACTCTTTTGAACCCTTTACTATTTTGTTTGATTCTAAACATTAGAAAAAAGAAAGAAAGAAAGAAAGAAAATCTGGATGAAGCAGAATACTTTGTTTATGTATAGACAAAAATGATTGCATCAAATCTTAAATGGCCCTAGATAATGTTTGGTCGTTTGTCAAAATGTTGGACATTAGTCCACTATGGACAAGAGCTTAAATGATTTTGTAATGGTGGTTGTTCATTAATTCATTGTGGGCATTTTGCAAATTAATGAGCTTTAATGCTACTCTTGGAACTGTAAAGTTGAGTCGGATTGAAAGGTCGCTCCTGGAGCAACAAACCAGGAAGGCGGCAGATGGCCTCGCCAAATTTGCAGCTTCAATGGTAAACAATGTCTGTCTTTATCTTTATCTTTTTTATTTGAAGTTCATAAAACGCCTCGTTTAGGACGTTTCTGATGGATGTTCATCAATTTCATTTTTCATTAATTAGTCATATTGGATATGCTATAGATATTGCAATTCTTTCAGGGTACAATATAATCGTATTATTTGATGTTATCTTCACTTGATGTTCAATTTTTATGACAAAATGGCTGATTCTTATTCCAGAAGATCATATGAAAAACAGCTCCTTTTATGAATCATAAATGATCTAACGGTAAAAAAAAATGATTGCTAATTCCCATACCAGATTGTTTGGTATGAAAAGAATTAGGACATTTTCAGTATAAGATAATTTGTCCGCCGCTCTGTAAAAGACAAAAAGAAGGATTCTTTTTTTAAAAAAAAAAAAATCGTGTCTTGAAATGGCTAATTTTTACGTGAATAACAGTTAAATTGATGTTCTTGAACCAAAGAATTAGCCTTGGTAAGATGCCAAGCTTACTGAAACGAGATAAATTGGACGGCCAAAGAAAGACGAACATAAACAAAACAAGGCTTAGTTAGTTGTTGATGGTTTCCTAACTAAAGCAATGAGGCCAATGGAGAAGGGAAACATGTGCCCACAGCCACGGCCTCTTCATGTTCCAACTTTTCTCCGTCGACCGTCAGGCTCGATGGTGGCGAAGTCGAAGTTCAATCACCGGACTGGAGCCTTTGCTGCTCCGACTATTCAGACACTGACTTCATGTTTCCCTCTCCTGTTAGAAACATCACATTCCAACAAGCATTCAGCTGCCTCGGAGATATACGAGACCAGAGCTACGAAGACCATTCTTTTTCTCCGCTTGCCTCTTCTGGCAGTTCCAACCACAATAGCAAACCACAGAGTACCTTACATTATATATGATGTTCATGAATGAGCCTGTTGATCAATCACAGCAGACAATCAGTTTGTCTTTGATGGACATCTCTCAGTTTCTCGATGGTTACTAGAACAGAGAGAGCTATGAGGAGGATCAGATGCCTAAGAAACAAGAGCAACTTGTTGGATAATCAGCAGATGTTCGTCCAACGATCAGTAGAAGGTGAGTTTGCAGTATGAAACATTGTCATCCGCAGGTGTGGCAACTGGCACTGGAGATGATCCAATGGTGGCTAATGGAGTGCAGCAGGATGTCTTCTTAAATGTGGCCTCAGCATTGGAACATCAGCTGGAACATCCACAGAAAAAGCCAATGTTGCAATAGCAGCAGCATGGTAATCATATCCTCATGGTAACCCGTATGTTTCCTGTTTTTTCCTCAGCCGGTCTAAGTGCAAGTTGGTAGCCTCCAGCTTGTGCACCTCCTACTGATCTGCGCTGAGGCAATAGCCAAAGTGGACTACACGCTAGCAAGGAGATGCCTCCAACTCCTCAATCATATCCTTTCACCTCTCGGAAACTCGATACAGCAAGTTGCCACCTACTTCACAGAAGCCCTCAAGGCTCGCTTGACTACCAACATCCCCGCTGCCAGAGCAAACTCCACCTCCCCCATATCTAAAGTCAAGCCATCATTTTCTCCAGACCCCATTGAAAGCCTCAGAATCTATCAGGTCATCCATCAAGATTGTCTTGCATCAAATTTGGCACACTTCATTGCTAACCGAACAATTCTCGAGGCCTTTGAAGGGGAGGATCGGATTCACATCATTGATACATCCTCCTGGGCTCCCAGTTGCCAGCTGTTATGCAACCCCTCGCACCTCAACCAAAGAGGTGCCCCCATTCTAAAGATAACAGGAGTTGGACCATTCATTGGCTGCATCCAGGAAGCTGGAAGCAGGACATCATTTGACAGAGCTCGCTTATTCTCTTTGCATTCCATTTGAATTCCATGCCATTAGAGCAAGACTGCAACACATAAAGCCTTACATGTTCAACTGACAAATTGGGGTGGCTCTTGCTGTCAGCTGCATCAGCCACCTCCACCATCTCCCCAGAGACAGTATTTACTCACCGTAATCTGGGACCTGGCACCAAGGTGGTAACCGTAGTTGAACAAGAAGCCAACCACAATGGAACCTATTTCTTTGGAAGATTCGTGGAAGCCCTGCATTACTATTCAGCTTATTTGACTCGCTGAATGCAGCATTTGCACTCCATTCAGCACATAGGACAAAGGTGGAGCAATACCAATCACACCATTGCTAAAGAATGTAGTGCCATGTGAGGGAGTGGAGAGAGTAGCTGGAAATGTGGCGAAAGCTAATGGAAGGTAAAGGGTACAAGGGCTTACCACTTAGCCCCAGTGTTGTGGCTCAGTCTATGATATTGATGCGCAGATACACCTATCTGGGGTATCAGCTGACAGAGGAGAAAGATTGCTTGTTTTTCTGGTGGAGAGACTGAGCCATTCTCACTGCCTCCACATGGTAGTGCTGATTTAGGAAGCTAATTTGGGTTGTCTATTAGGTTATACTTAAAAGAGAACTGTGTATTGGACCCTTAACTTTCAAGTATCAACATAAATCATGAGAGAAATGAGAACAGGTAGCAAATAGATCAAACAACATTCTAGAATGTGAAAGCCAAAATCATCAGCAAGCACCGGTAGCAGGATTTTGTAGCTCCAGCAGTCATGTTATAGTTAGGCATGTCCTTCTGTCTGTTGTTGCTTCATCAACCTATAAGCACCCAAAAACAGCTGAAGCTTTTGAAAGGCCATCAAGCTGCTGGACATTGTACTGAAAATGATCCCTCTCACAGTATAGAGCGCTGAACGTATGCTGTACTTGGGAACCTCGTTGACCTTCTTTCTGCTAATACAGAAAAATCAGGGGAAAAATATTAAGGGAGGGCAAGCAACATGTGTCTCATTTTTGTATCAAATCTTGTCCCTTGCAATCTCAACTACGCATATTTGGTCCATAAACATAACCTGTGTCCAGAAAATAAGTATAAATGACTCCAAAAACTAACATACTCTTAGCATGTTGGTTTAGAATGTTGCTTAGCTAAGTTAAGATGCCGTATGTGTACCATTTTGCCCATGCATGTTGCAGAAAACGGCCACGAATTTCTGGATTCATAGTAAGAACTAAATTTGATTTCCATAAGAAAAATGAGAGAATAGATGAGTAAATTGTGAAAGAGGTTTGCCAAAAATAATATGTATATGTTGGAGAGAAAAGGTACTGATGCCCACCAAAACGAAAATTAGCAGCTCTGTTGGACATCAAGGACATTCGTCTGGGAATCAAAAGCTCAACAAAACAGTCGGGAAAATCAGAATAAAGGGCAATAATCAAAGTTACAGTTGGAAAAATATATATATATATATATATATATGCTCTGTCGAGTTCAGCACTGAAGTTTCCAAAGCCGATCAAGAAATGAAACTTAGCTTAAAGAAACTTCCGCCGGCGATTCAACGAGTCCACTCCCTCACCTTCCCGTAACCTCGTTTTTCTTTTATCAATTGGACTAATTTTAGACACTTTCATTAAGAAATTGGCTCAATTATTCCACAACCGATAAATTTCGTAGGAGATCCGTCAATTGTACAACTTTTGTGTTGTTCAAGGCACAAACATGAACTTTAGAGGACCTATGTCCACATTTAGCTGACAAAGTCTATAAAAATGTTGTCGTCTCCTCTCTTGTACTCTTCCTCATCAACCCAAACAGTGCACATATGGCTCTCCGGTGAGGGAGATGAAGACACTTTATAGTTTGAGTTACTGGCTTAAGATCGATGTAGGTTCTCTAATGTTCAAGTTTATGACTTAGACACCACAAAAGCTGCATATTGACGAATCTCCAGCAAAATTTAACAGCAGTGGCACAATTGAGCCAATTTCTGAAAGACAATGGCCAAATTGTGCGAAGTAGTGTAAGTGGTCTAATTGGGCAAAATAAAATTTAAGTTGCATAATTGAGCCAGAGTAAAAAAATTACTCGTTTTTTTGAGATTTTTTGCCATGTCTAAATGAAAGGTAGTTTTGTGTTCTGGCACCGTTAATTACAGGAGTGTAGTGTCGTGGTAACATCTGGTACCACAAGGGGCGACTCGTCATACAACTTTCCGCACGTGGTCATCTAGGAGTAGTAGCAAAAATAGTTCTTTTATTGTGCACATATGTCTAATTAGACATATTAACTCATCCTTTAATCTTCTATATATAAGGCATAAATTATTAAAAAAATTGACAAAAATACCCTTAGTTAAAATATTCTTCTCTACAAAAAACCCTAGCTTGCTACTGCTGTTTTCTCTGGCGCTGGCATCGCCATATGTCATGTTCAAAAAAAATGAAAAGTGTCTGAATGGATATCGAAAAGTGTCTAAAGAATTATTTAGAAGTGTCTGACCAATACACAGATAATTTACTCTTTTCAAAAATAACTAATTGAAACAATAGAAAAGTGTCTAAACGAATGTGTAAAAGTGTCTAATATTTAGAAGTGTCTAAAGAATTATTTAGAAGTATCTGACCAATACTAGACAATTTACTCTTTTCAAAAATAACTGATTGAAACAATAGAAAAGTGTCTGAACGAATGTATAAAGGTGTCTAAAAAAATATTTAGAAGTGTCTAAAGAAATACTAGAAGTGTCTGACCAATACGTAGACAATTTACTCTCTTAAAAAATAACTAATTGAAATAAAGTAAAATGTCTTAATAAAATTGGAAAAGTGTCCTAATAAAATTGTAAAAGTGTCTTAATAAAAGTGTAAAAGTGTAAATGAATGTGTAAACCCAAAAATTGTAAAAATAAAATAGAATGCATCAATAATGAGCAGAGATCGCGAGATCGCAGCCACAAAGCAGAGATTCGATGAGATTCGATCGTTAGCAAAGATCGGCGAGCCGATAGAGAACAGAGATCGGAGCGGCTTTAAGCGAGAAATCGGAGCAGGTGGAGCAGAGATTTGATCAGAACAGAGATTCAATCGGAGCAGAGATTCGATCGTCGAAGTCGTCAGCGAAAAGCAGTGGAGAGAGATCGAAGATCGGCGAGCCGGCGGAGAATAGAGATCGAAGAGATTGGAGAAGCGGAGCGGCGGAGAAGTGGAAGATCGAAGATCGTCGAGCAGGCATCCAAGAGCAGCGGAGATTGGAGATTGAGAACCGTCGGAGTCGGAGTTGTCAGCGAACAGCGGCGGAGAGAACAAAGAGAGGGGTCGGCAGCGATAGATTGAAGAGTGGCGATGGCGGATAGAGATCGAAGAGCGAGAGATTGAAGAGAGAGAGAAACTCTTTTAATTTTAAGGGTAAAATTGTAAAATTAATTACTATGTCTAATTAGACATATGTCCATCATATCCATAGTAGTAGCAAAAAGGGCAAAAGTATCAAAACTGCCACTAATGTTTTGGTTAGGGCTCAAATCTGTCACTATAATATTTCTTTACTCAATCTCTTACTAATGTTTTAAAATGAGTTCAAATATGTCACTACTGTTAAAAAATAATGAAAAATGTAAATAGTAAGAAGTTTTAAAATTTTAGAATAATAATGTAACTTTCAAAAAACTACAAAAGTCATAGGTAATTAGACCTACTTTCAATGTTAGGAATTTCACTGGTCTCACCTCCCGCAATATCGTATTCGGTCTAGCCTCACCTCTGGCAACATTCCATTAGACTGAGGAAGGAGCACCAGCGAAGGGCTACAGACAAAACATGCAACCAATCATTCCATTAGATTGATTTTGGGATTAGAATTGATGAAATCTCAAGTATTTGTCCTAATTTATAGCCAGTTCATTATGAATTAACGGACTAGTGTTAACACATTAAATGGTATTGGGCCCGTGACCCACTTGATGCAAAAACAAAACCAACCATGAACTTGATCATAATTACCGTCTAGCCTACACATGGCCAAAAGGTTGTTCTATCTAATCTATCTGTACGCGCAGCGACTCTTCCACCGCCCAATCTTACCATCAATATCCCCATCTTCACCCTTCTACCCGCCCCATCATATATGTATTCAACAGGTTTCAAACAATTGACCACAATAATTAACAATCAAGTGGGTTATTGTATCACAGTAGAGGCCATGGACTGTTACAATTTGAGGACGAGGATTTAGAAGTGGCGAATTCGGAAGAAGTGGTGGAATAAGAGGACGAGGAAGCACATCAGGGATTTTCAATTTTCATTCAACCCCGTTGGCTAGAGTTTTCGATACCACCAACCAACTTATGAAATTGAGATTCTCCAGGTTAGAGAAATTTGACATGTTCATATTCTTAACCAAGCAATGATCGGTTCAAGTCCTCATCACTTTTGCCATCCTATACGTCCTCATGGTCATGGTTGAAAATCCCGTTTATGTTTAAAATCGGTCTCAGCACTGTTACCCGGAGCAGATGAAGTCGCCCCAAACAATTCGAGCTTGCAAATTGTGGTAGAGGAAGGCGGCAGAAACAGTGCCAATCCAAAACTTGCTGCCTAGCAAAGTGACCCAAACAACACCAAGCTAGAACCTGCAACTGTGAATGGTTTCGCTCTAAACCGTGATGCCTAAATAGGCTCCAGATTTGGCTCCTATCCAAATTATGATTGGCTCCAGAATCAGCTTTGTAGCATCCTTTTGCTCGATGAAGGCAAAGGCATTGGTAAATTTTTACAATTTCTCCCTTTTCTCATTGAATTTGGCCAGATGAAACCGCTAAATTCTTTGGTGTAGGGAAAGGAAGGGTAGCACCATGGCATGACCGTAAATTTAAGAAACTTTAGGGAGGTTGGGATATTGTTTTCAAGTAGGTCACAAGACCAAAATAAAAAAATGCATTAATGAGTTCCTGTTAATTACAAACGAACAGGTAATTAGTCTCTAGTGTAACAATTGAAGTTTACAGGAGCATTAGCTTCATACTTTGTGCTAAAGATTTTGGAAGGTTAGTTTCCAACTCTGGTGGAGTGACGAAAAGGAAAAGGAGGAGAAAAAGCATCATAGACGAAGGATGGAAGTATCGAAGACGGTGGATGGAGTGTTTGCGTGTGGAGAAAAGATAGTTTTTCCTCCTGAATCTTGTCGGTGGCAATGGGAGGAGAAAAGGTTGGGAATTTTTTTATCATCAGCCGCCGTAGACGGTCGTCGAAGAAGCTTCAGAAGGCGGCTGTAGTAGATGGCCTTTGAAAGAGAGAGAGAGAGAGAGAGAGAGAGAGAGAGAGAGAGAGAGAGAGAGAGAGAGAGAGAGAGACTAATTACATAAGATATTTGAAGTTTGTTAAAACTTGCATTATCATCCTAAATTTTTAAACTTATTTTTAACGTTTTCTGTTAACTTTTTTAACAGTAATGACATATTCACCCTTAATATGAAATTTTAGTGGTATATTTGAGTCAATTTTGAAACATTCATGGAAGATTGAGCAAAAAATAAAAACTATAGTTCCATATTCGAGTCTAGACCTGAGCATTAGTGGCAAATTTGATACTTTTACCTAGCAAAAACCACAATATGCCTTTTTTTTTTTTTGTAGTTTTCCTAATATTTAATTTAAAGAAGAAAACAACCAATCCGCCATTGAACTATGATCTACAAATTGTAAAACACAAACAAGAGAAAGCATCATCTATCAAAGTAGGGTTATAGATGGTTATATATATATTGCTAGTTCTATAATATAATGAAAAATAAAAATTTACTTATATAATAAGTAACAAATATCTTATAATAATTTAAAAGAAGTGTTGAGTTAACCTCTTTTAAAAAGGTAATATCATAATCAAGCTTTTTACCCACAAATTTCGTCTTATTTGCAGTACCCAAATAAGTAATTTTAAGGTTCTTGTTGATGTGAGTTGATAAAGAAGAAAAGATAAAATTGACAAGGAAAATAAATTAGTTGTGTGAAGTTACAACTTAGAAAAGGCCTCTAAGTTCTTTTTCTTAAAAAAAACAAATTATTTCTCTTCTTCCATGAGTAAAGTGTATGTAGCCTGAAAGAAGAAGAGATGAAAGAAAGAGAAAATTAAGTAATTATTGATGTTTCATTTTGGAGAAGGATGAAAAATTAAACCCACTACTTTTTTCTTTTAACTTTTACTAATTTTTACGTTATTTTAGTGTTAGTAGTGCCCAATAAAAAAAAAAGTTCAACTAACATTTTATAAGTCTCTTATACATATTTTTATAAAAAAAAAATGATATCCAAAGACCTCACTTCTAAGTGAATAGATCTGCCCCGCCAACTCTTGCGCCCGCTCTCCCAAATACAAAACTATGAGCCCTTTATCTTCCAGCTTAACTCCACCAAGCCTAAACTTCTAGCTGCGATGGATTTTAAATTCAATCCCAGCCTCGGTTACACACAAAAACACAGTTACAAATAATTACAACCTTAGCATCGAGAAATCACAAATCACTCTGAAATATGAGATCACAACCTCCATAAAACAATAAGTAGATCATACCTCACAATTATGAATGATATGCCACTATCTTTCTACGCACGGATCTTATCTCGAAGATCCTCACTAATCTCTACGATCTTCATTAGTCTCTCACGATTCATTCACCAGCCATAGCTACTCAACCATAAAAAGCTATTTCACAGACCTGGAAAGGGACATCTAGTTATTAGCATACAACTATACTCTAGCATACTATTAAAAACAAGGGACAACTGGTTATCACTGAGGTTTAGCCGAACCTATAGTTTTATGCCCTATTATTTTAGAAACATACATTTACCCCTCACAAAATTAACTTAATTAATGATCATTAATACAAAAAAAAAAGGAAAATCCTTGAATTTGCCCTTCTAATCTTCTTCCCTAAAAGTTTTACACCCCAACTTCTGAATCTGGAAAAAAAAAATCAAACCAATTAAAAGACAAAAGAATATCGCTTGAGCATCTGAAACGAAAAAAATCAACGAACCAAAGCATCTTAAAAAAAAAAAATCGAACCTGAGCATCTGAAACGAACCCCAGTTGTTCTCTCGGTGCCTATTCCAATTATCATTGATTGCCTCTTCGATCAACGAACCCGTGCATCGCTTGAATCTTGGAGTCAGAGCACGGCAACAGCGAATGGAGGCCATTCGATCACCTAATCTGAGATTCAACCCCTTCTATTGCGATTGATGGCCTACCTTCTTGGGAATCGTCAGGAAAAGCAACCTGGAAGAGATTGGGAGAAGCCTGGCAACAGTAGCGAAGTCGTTGAAGCTAAGGTTCTCGTTCAAAACAAATTATGTGCAGGACATGAGTGAGGTGAGAGAAAAAAATGTTCGAGGTTGCTTCGGGTGAAATGGTGGTGGTGTACGGATTGTGGATTTTACGGACGATGATCATGAGGCAGGATTGCTTGGAGGATCTGATGAGAGTTATCAAGAGACTGAATTTGTGGTGATGGTGTCGGTGGAGGTGGAAGAGAATCTGAATTGGTAGACTTATGTGGGGAGGTTCATTGAGGTGTTCTTCTTTTATAGCGTGTATTTCGATTGCTTGGAGACGTGCCTGGGGAAGGGCATCGAGGTGAGAACATGCATTAGATGTCCTCCACTGGCGAATCAGAATGAACAGAGACGATGGTAAACAGAGGTGATGGTAAACAGAGGCGAACCATGTGCCAGACCATCGATAGTAGATTCAGAAGTTGGCAATGGTAGATTCAGAAGTCAGGTCACAAAGAAGCAGCATTGGGTCAAGGGCTTGATGCAAGGAGTGAAGAGAGATGGTAGATTTAGAAGTTGGGGGTTTAAAGTTTTATGGAAGAAAGTTAAGGGAGCAAAGTCAGGGGTTTTCCTTTTTTTTGTATTAACGGTCATTAACTGAATTAATTAATGAGGGGTAAGTGTAGGTTTCTAAAAAATGGAGAATAAAATTGTAGGTTCAACTAAATCTCAGGAGTTTTTGGTAATTTTCCCTCATTTTTCCCCTTCCCCCTCCTTAATCCTTTTCCTTTATATTATCAAATTTTTGTCTGGTTTTGACCGACAAACCGGTAATACAAAGAGACACCCACAAGTAAGACCAGGGTTCAAGGAGTGGCAATGCACGCTACACAAAGCAAGCAATCAAAAGTTTGCTAATTGTAGCAGAGGTCCTTCAAGGTTGGTGCAGCAAACCTATTTCCCTATAAGTTTAGAATTCTTTACTCTATTCCTATTATTTTAATATATTGTATTACATTTTGTGTAAAAAAAAATATATCATCAAATCTCTACATTACCAACAATCCAAAAACTGCAATAATATCTACAAATATATTGTTAATGAAATTTTAGTTAGTACAACATTCAACTTATTATACATCTAAACATCCTCGAAAAGTTAAACTTTGAGCTGTAATATAAAGAAAAGAGTAAGTTGTGTCTCTGCCAGTGATATAACAGTCACAAAATATAACCATTTTTAATATGGGTGAGTATGGGTTGGGTAAAACCGAAATCCAACTTGAACTCCCCCTATAGGGTTGGATTGGGTAAAACTTGACCATGGTTCACGAGTTGGTTCCACATATGTGAGAACTAGCAGTTTTTGGGTTGGTTCTAGTTCCACATGAAACTAACCCGAGGTGGAACTGAACCGAAGTTATTATATTATTAAATTATCTATACATTTATGTATTGGAAAAATAAAGAATTGTGAGGGTATTTTAGTCTTTTGTATTATACCCTAAAACTAATATTCCTAATCTTAAATCTAAATTAGAACAGAATATAGGAAATTGTTTACGTTTTCATATTATAAGAAATTATAATGACATGGTGGTTGGTTTAGTTTAAGTAGCATGTGAATATGTATCAGATTGAATATTATTTTCTTTATACAAATAAAATAAAGGAGAGAAAGTATCCAATCAATGATCATCCAGAATTTACAAAAGCATTTTGTGAAATCGTATCCAACTAGATACATTTGTCTTTTTGTTACATTACATAACAACATGTGAAAATCTTTGAATATTATTAAGAATGTCTGTATTTAAATATGGATTTGGTTGTGTATTATGTTAAATATTTCATAAATTAGTAGTGAATGCAATTTGATTGAATTTAAATGTTGTTATAAATATATGATATAAACTGAAAAATCAAAAAACCAAAACTTAAAATCCCAAAACTATAGTTCATCTCAGTTCCTGTTCTCAAATTGGGTAAAACAATTTTGAAATTGAATATATTTTAGGTTGATTCGATTCCACAAAAAAGCGACTCATGCTTTCCCATATTTGTCAACATGATCTGCACTACATATTACTGACTTCGTCAACACCCATCCGTGCCCTCAAGCACTTCTCTGGGTTGAAAACGTTTCGATCAATTCTTGTTCACCGTATCCAGCAATTATTTGCATATCCTTTCCTGACAGGTACCGAACAGCAAAGGCATTTAATGGATTGAACAAACTGAAAAATATGGAAACAAAACGAAAAACTCATGTAATTGAACATGTTCAATCCAATAAAATGCATTCGATCCCTTGCAATCATTGTAGAGAATATACTACTAGACAAAAATACATGCAGTGTAAGCTCACTTACATATTTCTTTTTCAATTTTTGCCCACATGACTAATTATGGAGAATTTTATAGATGTAAAATAAATAAATAAATAAATAAATTTGACACCTTTGACTTTTTTTATATCTTAATTAAACCCTAGATGGCCAAAATATGAAAATTAGAATGAAATATGAAAACTCTACCAATTCAACATGCTCATTTCAAAGTAAAGCATTCAATCTCTTAACATATTATGGAGAATATTATAGATGCAAAAAAAAAAAAACATAATTTGACAGCCTTAACACTTTTTTTTTACAACTAAAACCCTAAAATAGCAAAAATAAAATCAAATATTTAAAAAAATAAATCAAACAATTGGAGTTGCCCGTCCATTAAAAATGCATCCAAGTGCTTTTCATAATTATGAAGACCATGACAATACCCAAACAACCACAAATTGATCCAATATAACCACCATTTAAAGAAATTTTGCAAAAAAATATATAATAAAATAATACACAAAAATATAATGATCACCTTAATACTCCAAGAGGACCTTCCTAGTCACCAAAAAATTACCTAAACCTTCAAGAGAACAACAAAACATCCACTTTTGAACTCAAACCAAGAAAAAACCAAATCCATAGAATCTAAAAAATTTGTGTGCAAATGGGAGAAATGGAGAACTTTACCTCAATATTTGTTGAAATAGAACTTGATCCAACTAAAAAGCACAAGACTTGAAGGTTTATTGGCTTGGGAATGGTTATATTTAGAGGTTGATAGAGTTGAGGTGAAAAATGTGAAATGGGACAGGGAAAAGCTTGAGTGCACAACTAAGGTGGGGTAAGGGGGCTCAATTTTTTTTAATGAGATTTTGCGATGGTCAAACCATCGCTAGAGTGTAATGATAGCCAAGTCATCGCTACATTAGTGATCGTTAGGCTGTCACTACCTTAACGATGATTCAATTGTTGCAATGTTGGCAACATCCAATCTATGCCAAAAAGGGCTTGAAAATTAAATAAAAAAAAAACCTACAAGTCATATGTACCAATGTTTAGTTAGTCACTATATTTAGAAGCAATCCGGCGATATGTAAGCTATTGTTATGGTTCCCCCAGTTAGTGACATCATGGCTGCTGCTAATTGGTTGTGAGCTTTAGTGACGGCGCCTGTTGCTAGAGTTTGGACACCTAACGATGACTTGTTACATCCATGAAACAGACGAGCCGTTACTATGATTCACCAAGTGGCCATCGCTACTTGGCTTTGAACTTTAGCAATGGCTTGCTCCTTCCTAAGTGTCCGTCTTTAGAGTTTGGACATTTAGTGATAGCTTGTTCATTGCAAATATCAACTCTCATGCTTTTTTATGGTTAACTATTGCTAATGGTTTATTTGAATTTTAGCAGCAACTTGTCATCATGAAATAGCAATAATGTTTACTGTCCCTAATTAGATTGTCCCTAAATCCATTATTTTTAAAAGTGACACTCTCATTCCTTTATTTATTTGACAAACACTAACTTGAGTGTTGGAGCAATGTTTTAAAACCCGAACCGTTCCTCAAATTGCTAAGGGTATTAGGTTGTGGTTTAACAGGTTAAATCATCGGGTTAAATACATTTTTAGATTTATATTCGAATGATTAGGAGTGCCTTTATTGTAAATAAAAAAACCGTGGCCTTAAAGGAAAATATGCATACAATATAATGACTAAGTTGATATTTTACTTAATATAAAAACCTACAAACCAGAATCCCAATCAAAGCGCCATACTCTCACTTCTGCCTTATTCCTTCTTCTTCACACCCTTCTCTCATTGTGCATTGCAGCCTTCTTTTTTTTTATTTTTTCATCTTCTTCTTTCATCTTCAATTTTTTTTTCTAGTTTCTTTTATTCTTGTTTTTTTCTTTTCCTGGTTTTTTTCTTTTCCAGTTATTTTCTTCTTTCGTTGTCTTTTTTTCCCCCTGTTTTGTTCTTCTTCTTTGGTCTTATTTATTATTTTTCTTTCTTTTTCTTATCCATCTGTTTTTTACGATTTTTAAATATTTGTTTCAAATTGCTGGTTTGTTTCTATTTAACGATTTACCGGCTCACCGGTTAATGGCGGTTTTTCCTGATTTTGACAGATTTTGACCGAACTTAGAATGAGCCGTTACTCGGACTGGTGGCACATCCGGTTCGTGGTTCAACTAGTTGAACTAGACGGCCCCAGTCCAGTTTTGATAACACTATGTCGGAGGGCCTTCCTTGGAAACACACACCCTGAGGGCCTCTATCGCTGTCTTCTCTTATAAGATTTCTAGTGTTCTCCAAGCCAACCTTCTATGATAATTGATACTTTATCTATCACATATGTAGAATTAGATACCATAAATTCAGAACCAGACATCATGAAAGGACATGCAAATACTCAGTTACTAGAGGTAGATACTCTTAACTCAATAAATGTTACTTTAAAGTAAACACCCTCAACCCTTAGCCCAACATATCGACAAGACATTATATGTTGGGTCCTCAACTATCTCGGCCATGTTCAAGAACAACTTTTATGGTTAACGTTAGAATATTAGATATAATTTATTAACGGTGGAGATAAAATTGCTGAAGTCAAAAGTTAAAAGCTACTATTAAATAATTTTTTCAAAACTCTAATGTTGATCATTGATCCTAATACTAACGGGGCCCTCATGTTACACCAAGAGTCAAACCAGAGAGTTTTGTTTTTTTATTAGCCTAAATATTATACACTTTCAAATAGATAAAACTATAAGAACGCAATTATTTACAACATCATTCATCAAGAATGAAACGAAATTGGCAGGCATTTCAAGTTTTCATGATCAAAAAGAGTTCCCAAAGAGTTTTTTTTAATCATAAATCATAATCATTTTCAAGCGGTATTCTTTTATTTTTATGGCAACAAATCACATCAAATGGGTCAGGTTGAATGTTCACAGGTACTAATTAATTCTCAAATTTGCCTTATTTATTGATTTTATCAAATCAAGAATTTAGCAAATTCTTCTTTTTAAGATTGATGAGATTCTAATTTTTTTAATAATTTTTTATTAAAAAAACTGTATTTGTTATTGTTGATTTACTTTTCTTCATCCTAATGCCTTTTGAAAGGGCATATGTTTTATGAAGAAAGCATTCTTTTTGTGGTTTATTATATTTTTCCTTTCCATATTTGTTTTCTAAAAAAGAACTGTTTCATATGCAAAATTAGGGTCGTTTAGCGACAAGTACTTTGTTCTCTTTGCTGATGAAAAACACATAAAAAAAGAGATTTTTTTTATTTGGAATGATGAAAAGATTTTAGTTTTCAGGGTTTGATTAGGTCCAAATAGGCCATTATTGCCCATGTTTTGGTGTGAGAAAAGGGAAGAAGCTGAGGATTGGTAAGGATGAGGTGCTAAGCCCAAAAATCAAGCTTCAATTCTCTTGTGGTAAATTGATTTAATTATGTCATCTTCTTCTCACTGATTAAGAAATCCACCTAGATTCTTGATTTTATTGTTTTCTCATGGTTATCTTCTAACCCTTGTTGCTTGGTTGGAATTGTTCATCCTGAAAAACTAATTTTTTTTACCTTTAAATTGTTTCTAATCATCATTTTTTCAAAAAAAAAAAAGTCAACTCCTATTTTATTTCACTCACCAACCAAGATGAACTAGAAGCTAGAACTTCAGTTTTAGATTTTGGATAAAGATAATGCTTTTTATGAAGCAAGGGAAACAAATAAATCTAACAACTTTAAAAAGATGATAATTTCTTTGCCAATATGAGCAATGTCCTTCCAAAATGTATTTGCTTATTTGCTTGCTACTTTTTAAAAAGTATCGGGTTTTCATCAATCAATCATATATATCTTACTTTGTTGAAATAGCCTCATAAGAAATAACCCAAGGATTCATCTGGTAACTAATGGTAGGGATGTCAACGGATATTCAGCCCAGCAGATATTCGACTAAATCTTATCCGACGGATAAGATTTTTTTTACAATTAAATGGATTTTGAGCGGATTTGGGTTTTTTTTTTTTTGTACCCACCAGATGTGGATAGGATATGGGTTTAATCTGCCCCATATCCTACCCGTATACACACACACACACAAAGTAATTACAAGAAAAATTAATTCGGTTAAATGAGTACAATTGTAGCTGGACTTTGCAGGTTGAAATGGCCGATTCATTCACACACACACACACACATATATACATATAAGGGTAATATAGTTTGAACATATATATAGAATCATTCACATATATACATATATTTTTTGTAAACTTGTTCTTGTTTCCTTCATATTTAAACATTCTGAGGAGTTGCATTAGTGCGTCAAAGATTTCTGTGAGTATCATCTTGATTTGTCAATTCAAGGATGGTGCAAGTTGCAACCATATGTTTAACTTACCGGATTGTATCATATGAGTACTAGACATTGTAGTTGGATTTAGTTATATCAGCGTGTTTAAGTTATCTGACTGTTGCACTTCATTATGTGTCTTTTATTGTTGATATTGTTTTGCTAGATGATCAATTTTAATATTTTTTAATTATGGTATTCTGTTATAAAATTATTTTTTTTTTATTATGATAGATAGCATGCAGCGGGTTGGTGGATTTTATCCAAATCCTACCCGCCTTAAAATGGGTAGGATATGGATGTTAAAATTGTAAAACCAATAGATGGTGGATAGGATATTGATTGAATATCCAACATGATGGATAGGATATGGGTTTAGTACCATCCTACCCAAATCCTATCCATTGCCATCACTAACTAATAGTATAGTACCAACATGATGGAGGATGTTATGTCCTTATTTAAATTGTATGTTTAACCCCTAGATTTTTATAGGAAGAAAGGTGTGTCTATTGTCACATTCTAGTTGCTAATACACATACCAAAACAAGGCTAATAGGTTTTTTATATAAACAATGCAGCATTTGATCGAGAACCATCAGTTATTGTAGATGACCCTAGTGCTAACTAAAAGGCTCAAACATTTACCTATAGGGAACTTGCAACTGCAACAACTACTTCGGCAAGGTGGCTTTGGTTCTATTTATAAAAGGCAATTACAAAGAACACAACAAGTATATTACTATTAGGCCTTTTTTTTCTTTCCCTAAATCCGTTTCAAATTTTTCACTACAATGCTTGAATTTGATGATTATAGCTATCCTTTTTGTGTGATTGTTTTTGTCAATTTATGGTCCTAGCAGGTTGTAGCTGTAAAGTAATTAGATCAATCTGGTTTTCAAGGTGACAAAGAATTCTTAGTTGAAGTTCTAATGCTTACCCTTTTGCGTCACCCTAACCTTGTTAGTTTGATTGGCTACTGTGCTGAAGGAGATCAACATCTTCTTGTCTTTGAGTCTATGCCACTGGGGTCTTTGGATGATCTTCTCCATGGTATAGATAAGTTTTTCTTCCTCAAATATGACAAATTTAAATATGTTGTATGAATGTTGTGGATTGTGGCCTGATGCGTTCCATCATTTGATTTAGTGAAACGTCATAATCATATTTTCTTGAGTGTCTATAAAAGAAAAAAGTAAATAGTTCGCAGATCTCATACCCAATCAAGACCATTTTAGATTGGAACACAAGGATGACGATTGCTGCTGGTGTAACAAAAGGATTGGAATATTTGCATGCTGGAGCAGATCCTCCTGTCATATATAGGGACATAAAATCTTCAAACATACTGTTAGATGAGGGTTTCCACCCAAAATTGTCAGATTTTGGTCTTGCTAAGTTTAGTCCTGTGGAAGATAAATCACATGTGTCTACTAGGATCATGGGAGCACATGGTTATTGTGCCCCCGAGTATTTTGCTAGTGGGAAGTTGACAATGAAATCTGACATCTATAGTTTTGAAGTACTCCTTTTTGAATTGGTTACTGGGCAAAGAACACTTAATCAGACACATGGCCATGACAAGGTCCTTGTTGATTGAGTTAAGTTCTGCTATAGTTAATCACTTCTTAATGCAAATGTTGAATCTATCAACTTTCTTTATTTGTTTTTCTATAGGTTTGTCACATAATTGAAAATGGTAAAAGCATTTTAGATTTAGTTGATCTATTGCTAAAAGGTCAACTTTCCAAATCTACTTTGAAGAAGTTTGTTGAGGTGGCATTCATGTGCATCCATGAGAAAGCTCTCTCACGCCCTTCTATGCATGAAGTAGCAGATGCTTTAGGTTACCTTGCATCCTATCCATACACCCCAAAAAGTGTTAAGGGAGTTAGCGTCATGGAAGCGAGTAACGATGACTTTCCAAAAAAAACAACAAGGATTCTGGATATGGAAAAGGAAAAGGAGCTTGTCATAAAGGCTAAGATGTGGGAGGAAGACTTAGAGGGATAAAATAAAGAAAATGAACAAAATAATTCAAGTCAATAGATCAGGTACTAATTGAGTGTAATGATTTTCCATGGTTATTTGTTAGGCAATAGCATGTGCAACATTAGAACTAATGGACCTAATTGAACAATAATTTAGACTTTAAGAACTTTATATGCTATTAGTAGTAGATTGTAAAATTGTGGTGAAGTTCCACCCTAAAATTGATTTACAACCCTAACCACCTTAAAATTGGGAATGTATCAAAAGAGTGCCTGTGCACCTCCTATGTTCTATTCCTAGCTTTATATGACTGTGCTTCATTCTCCTGTGCAACCCCAACTAACAAAAATGCTTACATTAGTGCAAACAATAAAAGGATTACCAATATTTGATAGGAAATTTGAAGAGGAATAACCCTAAACCACAAAAAAAATGAGGAAAAAATAGAAATATGCTTTGTGAAATGTACGAGCAAGAATTCATAAAAATATTCATTAATAGTTTATTTTTTTTTATTTTTTTATACTATTATTCTTTATAGGTGTAATTAGGATTTGGTAGCTCATACTTAGAGATATGCAAGACGTAATAAAAATTGTACAAACAAAAAATGTATGAAATAGGACATCCCAAGTAGAAGACTAGAATATCTGGATTCGAGTAGCGCCATACTCCAAAATAGCTGGCATCCGGGTTCAAGTGGCATTGTACTTCAAACTTTTAGGCATCCAGAAGTGGTCAAATTAAGGGAGAGTAATTTTGTCATTGATTTTTTTTTTTTGCAGGCAAATTTACCATGAATTTTTTGAAATGTGCAAATTTGCTATCAATATTTTGTATTGGGAGCAATTTTGCTATCAACCGTTAAAATTACTAACGTGGCAAATGTGAAAAAATAAGAAAATGCATGTTTAAGTTCCAAGTTTTCTTTACATAACACTCTAGTTGTAGGTTTTTGAATAAATCATTTTCACCATCTTCACTCCAGTAACCCCTTGTACCTTACTTTCTGCCACCAATGCTACATCCATTTTTCTACATATCTAGATAACTTCCATAGGTTTGATTTATGCAAGTAGAACTAAATCTAGAGGCATTATAGTTCTAAAATAAAGGATAAATGAAAGCGGCAATGAATGGTTGCTTGGCGACAATGAGGAAGGTGAAAATAAGAAGGCTCAACAATAGAGACGTATGGTCAAGTACAAGTTTTTTACTCATTTAAGTGTTGTGAAATGTTTATGTAGTTAGAAGCTATGGAGAAAATTTTCATAGACTAGTTCAAGAGTTTTGTCATAAAATATTATTTGAACAAATAGAATATTCTCACCAATTAACAATAGGTGGTAAAGTTGCCCACAACGAAAATGTTAAGGCCCAATTTGCTAAAAAAAATTAGTGGTAAAATTACTCAACCCTAAAAATTTTAGTGACAAATTTTCTCCTTTTGCCAATAAATATTTTTATTACATTGCCTTTACTTAAGATGTTTGCTACTATGGTCTATGAATGGAGTGTTACATACTTAAAGGGCTATCAAAACTAACTCCAACTGCCCTAAAGCATCCTAGGAGTGGGAGCCACTATGGAAAAACATTACTGTTTTAATATTTAAGTAAGTAAATATGTTAAGAAAATTAAAATGTAAGTGCAATTGAGAATGAGACCAAGAGTGATAGAGTGAGAGTTTTAACCTAAAAAAAAAAATATGTCGCCTGACGTCAAACGATACATGAATGAGGGGTAAATTACGTGTTGCCCCCAACATTTAATTATTGTTCCTATTATAATCCTAATCAACATTTTGCTCGTAGTGTTTTCCTAACATTGATAAAATGTTTCATTTTGGCCCTTTTTTGAAGGAAAATGTTATCTTAGATGAAAATTACCGCATCAACGTATAATTGTAGGGGAAAATGCTAGTTTTAATCTTTGAAAAAAAATTTCTTTGCCAAATAAACATTAAAAAATTTTCATCTAACAATTCGGCCATCATATTCACATCCTACACTCTCGTACCTCTCCGGTCACCATCGACTTGCCATTCTCATGCTCTTTGGCCTCTACATTCTTTGCCTCCTTCACCAGCCACCAACAACTTGCCATTCTCACCATTACCAAGAAGAGATTTAAATCTCAAACTTTAGCATTTTAAAACTGTGAAATCTAATTCTTCTACCATAAACATCAAAACTAGAATCATTTAAATAGGTAATAATTCTGTTCCATGAAGGAAAAAAAAAGTTCATTGCAGCATTTTATTGAATACATTGCCTTTCTTAGTTCTTCATTTGGATTAAAATGGAGGCTTGGTGCTTCAACCTTATGATTATCAGCTGCGTCAATGTTGTGGGGAGCAAGAAATTTAGGAGAGAGCAAAAATGGCGATGCCACCAAAGCCATGGAAGGCAAAGTACGCGAAGTCCTAGTTGATGGTCATGCAAAACCTGAAAGAGCCACATCAACCCTTGGCGATTGTCAGTCGTTGAATCAAGAAGCACTGCTAGCGCTACTCCTGGTGATGCTTCTACCGTTGTGTGAAGTGGGGAAGGCCATCGGAGAGGAAGAGAGGGCAAAGGGACAGGGACACAGTAGGGGCGGAGCCAGAAAAAATTATCTGTGGGGGCAACAGATAAAGATAATTCTTTTACAATATGTAACTATAAAATTTAAAACCTGTGGGGTTAAGTTACAAATTTTAAGAGACAATACTAAATATGTAATTTTCCCAAAATTTCTAAAATTGAATGGGGGCAATTGCCCCCTGTGGTTTAAACGTGGCTCCGCCACTGGGACGGAGGATGGTGTCACTACTCCTGGTCGATTTCTTGGAGCGATGATGGGACGAGGATAGGGGACGGCTACTAGGAATAGAGAACAGCGGGTGGTTAGAAGGTGGGAATGGGTGTTGAGATTGATTTTTTTTGTTATATTTCAAAGTTTTAAGGATTGTTTGGTAAGGGGAAAAGTTTTTTGGGATTAAAGTTAGCTTTTTCTCTCTAGAATCCTATGCCAACGTGGCATTTTCTATCCAACTCAACAAATTGCGTGCAAGAAAAGACCAAAATGAAATGTCTTAGAGGAGTTAGGACACACTTATGCTAAAGTGAAGGTTAAGGTTAGAACAGGTAAATAATTAAAAGTTGAGGGTAGTACTTGCAATTAACCCCATGAATAAATCAACGGTAACGGAGAGGAGGCGTGGGGTTGGGCCGTTGGGGAATATGCTGTGAATATTAAGTTGGAGGGGTGACGGTGGAGGAGGGAATATTCTGTGTAGCTACCCACCCTTGTCCTTTGTCTACTATATCCACCAACCAACCATAAAAACGCTTACCACCCATTGGTTAAAGCCTCTGCTCTTATCCTTCTCACTCTTTCTGGAACAGCCTCTTCTTGATGATGGCTCTGGAAGCTGTTTGTGTCTCCGATGTAACCAATCTCGACCATGTCAACGAGAAGGTCTCTGTCTCGCTTCACTCCACTCGATTTTCAACAGGTCTTTCTCCTCCTCCTCCTTTTGGCCTGATTTTTTCTTTCGTTTTATAATTTCATATGAATTGACGTTCTTGTTTCAATTGATCAGGGGCGGAAGCGGAAGCGAAGCAGACGACGTCGTACATGATTTCGAAGTTTCTGGTGGTGGGCCATAGAGGGAAGGGGATGAACCAGTTGCAGAGTCCCGACAAGAGAATGAGAGCCATCAAGGAGAACTCCATCCTCTCTTTCAACGCCGCAGCAAAATTTCCCATCGACTTCATTGAGTTCGACGTCCAGGTACTGACCAACCATTTTTTCCCCTAATTTTTCATTTTCTTTCATCTTTATGTTTCTTCTAGACTTTTTTTTTTTTCAACATAAGAAATTGTTTCTTGCCGATCAATCGCAATCTTTCACCTCCTTGTCCCTGAAACGGAAACGTGAAACCTCGCCGTATAGTCGCCGCGTAAGACAAAATATTTTTCTTGTCCGTATACTTGCTTTTCCCAGTCGGTGGTCCGGTGGCAGCCTAACTTTTTTTGGAGGGCATTTCTGTAATTCTTTTTCTTTTCTTTCATTCTTTCCCTTGATTTTATTCCAAGCAATCCCTTGATTGTTGTTTTGGTGCCCCTTACTAATGTCATTTTCTGTTGTTGCGGATTTTTTATTTTCATTTGTGAAAATAAAATGATCAAAACCACAGGAAAAATAAGGGCAACCCTTGTGGTTTTATTAACTTGTAGGTCACGAAAGACGATTGTCCCATCATTTTCCACGACAACTTCATTCTATCTGAAGAGAACGTAAGTAAGCTCTTCCCTCAAGACTCCAATGAACAGATTCAATCTAGAGAATATCTCTTAAAACCGCTAACTTTTTCTTGCGTTGCAGGGTACCATCTTTGAGAAGAGAGTGACAGAGCTGTCCCTGCTAGAGTTCCTCAGCTACGGTCCCCAAACAGATGCAATAAAAGTTGGTAAGACTCTGATGAGAAAAACAAAGGATGGGAAGATAATGAAGTGGGATGTCGAATCCGACGATGCCCTTTGCACTCTCCAACAAGCGTTCGAAAATGTTGAACCCTTGTTAGGTTTTAACATCGAGTTGAAGTTCGATGATCACGTTGTGTACGAGCAGGATGATCTCTTTCGTGCTCTTCAACCAATCTTACAGGTGCACTTAACATCTGCATCCATTGTATGAAATGTAAAGTTACGGTGTTGTTGATGATGGTGAATATATCATGTGACAGGTTGTGTACAAGGACGCTAGAGATAGACCTGTGATTTTCTCGAGTTTCCAGCCGGATGCTGCTCTGCTGATGAGGAAGTTGCAGAGTAGCTACCCAGTTTTCTTCTTGACCAATGGAGGGACAGAGCTTCACTGTGATATCAGAAGAAATTCACTCGAGGAGGCAGTGAAGGTCTGCGTGGAAGGAGGCTTACAAGGGATTGTTTCGGAGGTGAAAGGAGTGTTCAGAAATCCTGGGGTTGTGACTAAGATCAAAGAGTCCAATCTGTCTCTCCTCACATACGGCAAATTGAAGTAAGTTTCTTGCTTCCAACAAAGCATGTTTCTTTGACCAAAATCAGCATTCATTTCTCCGACTTCCATTAAGAAGAAGCCTTTTGGTACATCATTTGCAGCAATGTGGCGGAGGCTGTTTACCTGCAGCACCAAATGGGCATTGAAGGGGTGATTGTTGACTTGGTTCAGGAGATATCTGTGACGGTGAGGGAGATGGTCAAGCCTTGTTTACCGGCAACTCCAAAAGAGGAGGAAATGGAGGGAAGTTTAAGGCCCCAATTCTCCGAGAAGGAGCTTGCCTTCCTCTTCAACCTCATTCCAGAATTGATATGCCCCATTGAAGCTGCCTCTTTCCCATCATATATGTATGAAGAAGCAAATTAAGAAAACCCCCTTTTTTATGTAAGGGGTACTAGTTTGAAGTTCATCCCGGTCCTTAGTTCCACACGTTTGTAGAGAATGGAATATGAACATTGTGTTCCGTTTTTCCCCCTTTTTCCTGTTCTATTTTCCTCCAAACCAAATATTTGAACCCAAAATTTATGGGTGAAATTCTAAGTCTCCAATCCAGATAAAGAAGGAAGAAAGAAACAAAAACAAAACTCACTGTTTGCCAACCCAACAGCATCTGCTAATAAACTCTCAAGGTTATAAGGAAGACAAGTAGAGCCACAATTCTACAGGATTTTACAAAATATGAACTACTGCACCGTGGGAAGAACTAGAGACAGGTCAATAAGTGAGCAAGGCCCACTCGACCAAACTTAACCAACAATGGACTGAAAAAAAAAAATACTTCTGTTTTCATTGTATTTATATTAATTTTACAAAATTAAGTTATCTACATCATATTTCATTCGTCTTAAATTTTTTGCAACATCATTATTCAGCAATTAATTCATATTTTTTTTTTCAAAATTTTATTATATAAATGAAAAGCTTTTATATATAAATGAAAGATAAAGAAACATAGTTTCTAAATATATTTTTTAAAATTTTTTAACAAACAATAACATGAATAAAGTTAAATATTTTAAAAAATATGAGGGGGGAGTACGTTGCATCGTGTGGCTTTTGAAAAGAAAAATTATTGCTTTTGGGATGAATAGCGAATAGAGTAAAATATAACCATGTGCAATCTAAAGTCAAAACCTCTACTCCTCAAGCTCCCACGAAGCATGAAAATACTCCTTATAGGCCCTTCATTTTGCAGAGTAGACTTTGGATTGCTGAAGGAAGGCCCAGAAAGAAGGTAAGTTGGGTTACTGGGCTTCAACTTTTTTGGTTTGCCGGTGTTTTCTGGAGGGAACTAGAGGGTAGAAAGGGAATACGAAGAAAGGAAAATTTTCAAAAAATCTCATGTGGCTGAATGGAAACTTCACTTGCCCCTTTTCTTTTGGGATCCTTTACTCTACCTCTTAGGTTTAATGAATTTTTCACTTACACCCTATATTTTTTTAATAACTAAAAGTGTTTGATAAAATAGTTGTTCAATTAAGTGGGAAGTAAGTTTGTCCATTAAGTGTACAACAACAAAAACAACAAAAATAATAGAAATAATAATAAGCTGATCAAATTCAATAAAAAATAAGAACAAAGAAATTTTTTTTAAAATTTCAAATAAAAATTAGTTATGAAATATAAAAAGATAGATATGATATGTCTGTCACGATAATAGAAGTTCAAACAGTAACATTAACAAACCCCTCTTTTTATATTTCATAATTTATTTTCTATTGAAATCTTATAAATTTTTTCTCTATTCTTATTTTTTGCTGAATTGATTTAGATTATTATTATTATTATTATTATTATTATTATTATTGCTGCTACTACTACTTCTCTTACTATTGCTGCTACTGTGCTCTTAATGAACAATTCACTTCTCACTTAATGGAAAAATTATTTTACCAAACACTTTTAGTTATTACAAAATATATTTAATTGTTGACTTTTCAAATATATTTCATATTCAATTACATATTGTGTCTAGTTACCACATTTCAAATGCGTAATTCTCAAAGAGCAGTGTTATGTATACCAAGTTTGATCAATAAAGTTTTATTGATAGTTAAAAAAATAATTTTTGTCACATATAATTTTATACAAGTTTTTAGTTAATTTAGTAAAGCATTACTGCCTTTCTAGGGGCATTATGGGCAATTGAGTCTATCTAAGAGATAAGAAAATGGAATTTTTGGGTTTCACTATCATGGAAGGGGTAAGGGAAAGGTTTATTAAACCTCAGAGGATAAAATGAAGGATTTTCAATTTGGAGAAATAAAGTTTTCATTAAACCTGAGGGGGTTTTCTGAAAATTTCCCAAAAAGAAAAGTAGGGCGGTGCATAGTTCAGATGCTGTAATAATTTGAGGACCCGGTGTGTTTTTGCTTATTTCCACCCCCCCCCCCCCCCCCCCCCCCCCACCAACCCCCACCATCCCCCCGACCAACCTCCCCACCCCCACCCCCCCCCCCAAAAAAAAAAAAAACACACAAAAATAAAAAAAAAAAAAAAAGAAAAAAAAAAAAAAAAAAAAAGAAAACCCCCCCCCCCCCCCCCCCCCCCCCCCCCCCCCCCCCCCCCCCCCCCCCCCCCCCCCCCCCCCCCCCCCGATGCCTATTACCTTCTACTACATATTGAAGTTATCGAATTTGGGAAAAAAATCTTTCATAACGTTTCTTTAATACTTAGAATTTGGGAAAATACAAGGAATTATAGCACCCTTGCTTACATTAGACCATAGGATACCAGAGACTTTCTAAATTAGCCACCCGCATTTATAATTGCTAACCTTAGATTTAATAGCTAATCCACCCAATTACAATGTATATTTGTCCTCCCCCTATTACAAATCCATAGAAATGAAAATGCCTGGCCATCATTTAGCGTTTGTGTCGTCGAAAACTGACTCATGTTGAAGAGAACCTTGTTTCTAGTTCACCATATCAGCCAAGCCATAAAGCTATAAAACAGATAGCCTGCCATACCTGTTTTTGTTTCCTTTCCCAGTTCATCTCATCAATAAAAAGAAATCGTTCGCATCTCTTTATCTTAGACCAACTGATCTATTCAAGTTTCAACCGGCCAAAGACGGCTATCCTAAGAAAAACGTATAATTGTTTCACACGCACACACATATATTATATATATATATATATAATAGAAAAGTAAAGTTCAACTACGTTTTTGCTTCTTCTTCCTAGCTACATTTATTATTCCTCTGGAAGAGGATCTTTCCGTTTTTGGTAAAAACAAATTTGTCTGCATATCCATCATGATTGTTGAATACCGCTACCATGGTTGACTCTCCTTCAATTTAACAATTTCTTTCGTCTAATCTTGTATGATACCAAGACATGTTTCGCCTGATGGTTGATCCGTCTATATATCTGAAATTTTAGCGTGCCAACATTACAAAAACTCCCATGTGGTTTAGTCTAACCTACATTTTGCCCATCTATTTTAAAAATGTGCACTTTACCTCTTGTGTGTTTTATAATGTCTGAAAATAATTTCTGAAATCCTAATTTAAACTATCTAATAATAATTTTTCAGTAATTTCAAGAATTTTGATATTTTTTTCATAGCCAACCGATTTTAAAAAATACTGATATGTATTTACAAGGAGAAAAATACATTTACAGAAAGGAAAAAAATTATAATTTAAAATATCTATTAAATATAAAAAAATATTAAAGATATTGAAATTACTGGAAGATGATTATCATAAGTTTAAATACAGTTTTAGAAGTTATTATCTGATAATGTAAAAAATATAGGCGGTAAAGTATAAGTTTGTAAAAATAGGAGGCAAATTGTAGGTTAGAATATACCTCAGGCGATAATTGTAAGTTTCCTTTTAGGTTGTCCGTATTTTTTTCAACTTTTCTTGTTTTGCCATGAATTAGGCAAATGAAGAGCTAGCTAGGATAATTTATTTTTGAATCAAGTAACTCTGGAAAATATTTATTATATTCTAAGATAGACAGAAAGAATATTTTTATTATTCTTATTTGCCTATGAATTGCTATAAATCTCTAATCTATAATAAGTGGAGAACACCTTTGTTAGTGTGTGCTGCAGCAATTCGTCAATTCTCCTTAATTAATTTCAGATTTAAGCTAACAAGTAAGACGTTATCGAATATGTAGAAATTAACATAAGACATTTATGATTTGATTGATTGTCTGAGAGTTTATCTATCGCTAAATTTCGACTTCAAATACTGTGAATTTTCTATTGTAAATAAATAAAAGTAATCGGTGTAAAACTGAAAAAAAGAACAGAATTAATTGAAATTATGATTGGTTTGCTATTAAGAAAAGAAGTCCACCGATGATTTTAGCCAATGTCATAGTTTGTTTGTTTCAGAAATTAATAAAATCGCCGGTGGAGTGAATGGGACGGAAGGAATAGAAAAATATGGCTGATTGAAACACAATTAATTAGCATGTCAAATCCAGCTGTTTTGGAACCGCAATTAGCATGCTTTTAGGGTCGGTACGGCATTGTTAGCAAACCAAATACGCCACAAATCCACTACTAACCACTAATCAACTTTACGGGTTCACATTATATAATTTGACCGGGAAAAGGACTAAATTTGCCATTCATGTTGGGGTAATTTTGCCGCCTTTCTTTCTTTTTTTATGTCCAAATCTGCCACCTACACTAGAGTGTGGAATTATTTTTTGCTATCGAAATTGTAAAATAAGAGCAACATGATTATCGCGGCTCTAACAGTAGAAATATTCCATTTAATATTGTGGATAGTTCATACCACATCAACACCTTGTTAGCAGCAAAAACCCTTAACCTAGCCCCTAAAATTTTCTGATAGACTTTAGATACCCTAACCTTGCAAACATACTATATAGGTTCATTAATTTCTTCACTGAGTTTCCTTGGCGGCTTACTGAGTTCCTTTTAGCGATGCGTCATCCATAATAATCTTTGGAAGCTGGGCTTGGGCTTTTTTTTTTTTTTCTGAGAGGGAGCAATGACCTCTGAGAAAAATAAAGAGATTGATTAAATCAAATAGGGAATGACTCGTGATTAGTTGTTCTTCTTTGTGGATCAAGGCAGAGCAATGTAAGTGATGAATAAGTTGTGGGTTAAGGGTTACAGTACCCACAAGTTGGACATGGTGCACATAAGAAAGAGACGAGTGGATTAAAAACTTAGGGGTTATAGTTCTAGGAAAACAATTTTATGACCAAGCTTGAGATTTTCCTCTACTGTCCATTTGTCACATTGATATTTTCAATAATGGATGTCAAATTTATTTCTAAAAGCAAAATGCTAGTTGGAAATTTGTATTAGAAAAAAGAATAATGGTAAAATTACCCTAGCAACAAGCATGAGTGGCAAAGTTACTGCTTTTATAATTTGATTAAGATGGATTACATTTGGATATTGAAGTATTTTCTCTAAAAGAATGACCTTAAAGGACCCGCTCATTCCCAAGTAAAACATTGAGTCCGATACAATAATAATATCCGTTCACTTGTTGCGTTATTGATGCAAGCTTAACAGATTAAGTACTAATTAAAAAATGTGGAGGATTGTAAGTAACTAATTAGGCCACTTTGACTTAGTTGTCTGGATTCAAAATTTGTAGTACTTTCTACTTGTCCCTGATGAGCAAATTACCTCAGGGTGAGCACATTGGAATGGACAGCAAAATATATTTTCTTGTGTACAATGACATAAAACCAAGTAAGAAGAAGATTTCTCCGATGTTCAAGTCAGTAACGATGATGGTAGTATATAGCTGTGAGAAAAAAAGTGAGAGGCACACCCTATATAAATAGCTGAATGATGGGCTCCATGGGCCCTAATTCTCAAGCCTAAATAGGATTCATTAGCCTCTATCATCAATTAGGCCTTGGATTTGATAACCCAGCAATCCAACAAGTTTGATTCGAGTCATGGATATCATCCTCAATTAAAGTTGATATACAAGTAGCAAAACTCATTACTTAGTAAACTTCTTACAATTTTGAAAACAATATGATTGAATTAAAATCATATTTATCTAGATTGACACTTGTGGTAGAGTTGCTTTAAACCAAAATGAAACAGTGAAAAACTAATAGAGTGTCTTCAAAAGATAAAAATTATAAACCTGATGATTGTAATTGTAATTAAGTACTAGGTTGAAAGACTAATGGATCAAATTAAATTTGGAGTTCAAACCGAGTATAGGTGCAATGCCAGCTCACAATACCTATTAGGTCTAGGGGTGTAAATGGATCATGCCAAGCTTCGCTCAACACTTTTGGGCTTCGCTCAAGCTTGAGCTTGTTTAGTCCCAAAAATATACAAGAGCTTGAGTCAGGCTCAAAAGCTCCATAGGCTTGATAGAATCAATGGTAAAATTGCAACTTTTGAAACCTTAGGGGCAGCACATATGTGTTATGCAACTCTAGAGGAAAAATTATAGTTAATCCTATATATATATTGACAATCTCTTTTGATCAAGGGATACCTAGAAGTTTTTATACCTCAAGCGCTTGCGTTATGTGAAATCATGACTTAATTTTAAGGGGGGGAAAGTGTATAATTAACCCTTTTTAGTATAATAGCTAAAGGCTTGACATGCTTGATAAGGCTTGAGTTTTGATCAAACTCTCAAAATACATCAAATTTAATTTTTGGCTCAAATTAGATAAAATTCAACTCGAGAAGATCCAAGCCAAATTCAAGCTCGAGCTCGTGTTAGTCAACAAGAACCCACACATCCCTAGTAACTACTTGCTGCTGTTGGCACCTCTTGGTCTTGCTTGAAAGCAGCAACAACAAAAGATAATGGTAAAGATTTTTTGTTCGATTTAATCTCCTCGATTTAGAAATTAAAAAAAAAAAGAACTGAAATGTATAAGATTAAAAAGAAAATCCCATAAGTTTTTAAAAACATTTAAGCATTGTGCGGCAGCAAAAGTTTGCTTACACGTTTGTGAAAAGAAACTACCTGTCTAGATTATTAACAAAATTTTCGTCCTTTCTTTCACTTCTGGTCAAAGGCTGCTTCCCGCTCTGACTGGTTCGCTCTTTTTATTGAGTTCTTATTTTCGATATTTCTAGATTTTCATTCGATTACGGGTTTCTAACTTTTTTCTCCACTACCCGGCCCCCTTCGGGCCCCCAGTCCACTAGTCTTCCCCTATATATTCATCAACCTTCGTCCTCTTTCTCCCTGCAAGCCCATGCTTTCCTCGAACAGTTCTAAATTTGCTTCAGGCCGGCGTCACCCACTGTCCCACCCAAATACCAGAATGGCTTTCTCTTCTTGAGCTAGAGCAGAAAAATTTACACGGCAAGAAAAGTTTCTGCTTTTTTTGAGACACTAATCATATAGTTAAGCTTGGGATTAGAGATATGGAAGCTGGAAAAGGAAGCAGCTTTGTCGTTAATGGAGGAATCAAAATGCCTGTCGGATACAGATTCCATCCGACTGATGAAGAGCTTGTGGTTCATTACTTGAAGAGAAAGGCTCTTGGCCTCCCATTGCCTGCTTCTGTCATTCCTCACCTGGACATCTTCCAAACAGATCCTTGGACCTTCACTGGTAACTAGTAATTTAACTTGTGCCTCTTTATTTTTTTAATTTTGTTGGGTGCGGGTTTTGTTTTTGCTAGTACAGTTTTCAAGTTTTGACAATTGATTTTGAATTTCAGGTGATTTGAGAGAAAAGAGGTACTTTTTTTTTACCATCAGAAATATAGGATCTGAAACAAGCAGCAAAAGACAGGGGGTAGTTGGTTCTGGTTACTGGAAGCCTACTGGCAAAGAGAGGCCAATTTTAGCTTCTGGAACCACCCAAGTAGTTGGCATTAGAACTACTTTTGTCTTCTCCCAGAAGAGACATTCCCTCAAGTCTAGCAGTACCAAATGGGTCATGCACAAATTTTGCCTTGCTAATTCTTCATTAACAGCAAAAACCCCTCACTCCTCGCAGGTATAAAAATAAAACCTTAGTTAGCACAAAATATGGTTTTAAACTAATTGCCTCATCATGTTTTGATTATTAATCTCAAAATTGCAGGTGGGGAAGATGCAAATGCCAGTAGAGTGGTTCGTGTGCCGAGTGTTTCTGAAGAAGAGAAAGCCCAAAAGGAATGGAGCCATGGCTGCCAAGCTACCGAAATGTAGTGAGGCTGAGGAAATTGAAGCTTGCCAATCAATAAGTTTCATGGATATTAGAGTGGAAGAGCAAATTGGCTATGATCCTCCAGAACCTTCTTCACCAAGTTCAAGTGAAATTACAGATGTTTATCCGGATGGGTTTGATGATCATGAACAAAACACTTGCATTACCTCTTATCCTTCAAATGATTGTATGAGAAAAAGGCAGTGAAAGCTGTGCAGAGAAAGAGAGGCAAAAGGCAGAACTTCACTACTGTTTTAGGGACTTAATTGTTACTTGAGAAATTGTGTTTTACAAGCAAATTTTAAAGACCGCCCTTTTTTTTTTTACTTGATGAGGTTTGTCCTTACAATTACCCAGCTGCTTTATTACTACTTTGATTGAAATGGGGTTGAAGAAAAATGATGGTGAGAGGAAAAGAGGACGCACAAATCATTGCAGAATATATAAGCTAGCTTTTGTTATCAAAAGGCAAATGATTTTTTAGCCAAAAAGAGAAAATTAAAACTTTGCATGACCCAAAGCCAAAAGTAGCAGAAACTAGGAACTATAAAAAAATACGTTCCAATCTAAAAGGATAGGATCCAAAGAAAAGAAGGGTAAAAAGGAGGTTCCATTTTATTAATACAATCACCACCGCAGAAAAAGGTATCTCTTTGCACATGGAGACCTGATTCCAGGTCCTCAATTTCAATATTCACAAGAATTCAATTCCTCCTTTAACAATTCCTCCATTAATTATCGAATCTGCTCGTGAGGGTGACTTTGTTAGCCCCATTTTTCTTTTCACGTACGTTTGGAAGTATATAGTTTTTTCTATTAACCATCTTCTCCTCAGCTTACTATATATTAAGAGTTGAAGTGGAAACTAAAAATGCTCTCTTTCTTTTCATATAAAATATCTTGAATCAAACTAAAATTTTTTTATTTAAACTTAAAATGTCTTAACTGCGTCCACTTGTGTCAAACTCTTTTGGTGTGTTGAGGTTGTCTCTTCAATTCAAAACCGAACATTGTGGTTAATTAATGTGTTATTATACTAAAGAAATGAGCTGGTTTTATTGGAAAAAGGAAGTAACAGAAGAGGACAGAACAAAGGTTTGGTTTCTGTATTCTAAAATGTAAATGCTTCTAGGGTTGGATATGTAACGCAACATCTCATGGGCAGATGAGAATAAGATTCCTTGTGTCAACCAATGAGGACAAAAGAAGTTGGAATTTTTATTTTATTTTACGGCTGTTGGTTAGTTTCGTCCATCTTTCCTTTTATTTTATTGTTTCTGCCATCTCAAAATCCTCAATCCCCATCTAGAACCGAAGGAAGGGAGGTAGTGGAGAAATATTAAAAACAAAACAAAGGTTTTCGTTTTCGGTACCCAATAAAAAAAACAAAAATTGATAAGGGGACGGGCGGATAAGAGAGGAGTCACCACGGAACAGATAATGGAGTTACATTTGTCATTTTAAGATGGGAAGTATTATTTTCCTTTCTTAAAAGGAAATGCTTAAAAATTTTATGTCTCAAATAATTACTTTTCTCGATTTCTTTTTACCTTTATTAGAGTCTTAATTAGTTCTTAGGAGTTTGTTGGATATCATTGTATAGAGTTTTAGTTAGACTTTTATGTCATTGGTTAAAAGCGTGGAAACAAGTGAAACCTTTTATCAAACAATTTGAGCTCAAACTCAATTTTTTTGTTAATGAATTATGCTTAACGAGCTTTGAGTTTATTTTTAAGTTCAAATTTGTAACGAGTTGAGCGGAACTTTGAGTCTAGTACTGTTCAACTCGAACTTTTTATTGAGTCTAATAAGCCTAATATTTTTTTAATATAAAAATAAAATTAATTTTATTTTTAATATATGTAAACCCTAAAATTCTATTTTTTATTCCTTAAATCAAATTCGAATATCGAATCAAGCTCAAACCTTAAATTAAGTTTTAAACCAATTGAGATACCAAGCTGAGCCTGAACCTTTTTAAGTTGAGCTAAGTTTTAACGAGTTGAGCTTCAAACTTAGAGTGTTCGAGCTCGGTTCAGCTCATTTCTACCCCTCTAGTCGAACTCCCTTCCAACTAAAAATAGATTATTTATCACGATTTTTCTAGTGTAACCAGAAGTTTTCTGAGTTAGTATATATGAAAAACTTTGCATGAGGATTTTAGCCTTTGGCGTCAATATTTTGTCCTTGTTCAGAAAATCAAAGTAGCTAGGGGACCTTTTGCCAACAGTTTTGGCTGCAGGTTTAGATGTTGTATGACTTATTTATTATTATAATAAATTTTGACTATTATTATTATTATTATTGTTATTAAGAAAAAAACATGAGGTTAAACGGAAGTTACCAATAATATTTACCTTAACGGCTTGAGAAATGGGGTGAAATTAACAGAACAGAGAGACGAAGGCGGTAGTTGGATTTGATACCAAAAAATATAAAAAAGAAAAGTTTGGGCATCTGATCATAGCGAGCTAATAAACTAAGCCTAGCGTCCAATTTCCTGAAAATGATATATTCAATTTGTGTATGAGGAGTCCCATAATAATATCGCCGATTGCGTTTTGCAGTGGCTAATTGAGTTGCATTGGGTCAACGACAACTCACATGTGTTTCAAAGACGAGTCATCTAAATTTTATATACATACATAGATATAATATAATAAACTCCTTCCCACAATATTACATGTCCTTAATTTTAATGCAATTTCACCAGGTAATTATTTACAAAGTAACGGCACAATATGCCCCCAAAGTTTGAAGTTTCACATCCAATCTCAAATTATAAAGCATCATCTAACATTAGATGGACGGTATCATGAGATAAACAAAACTCATATAAAGTTGCTGAGTCGTCAAAGTTGACAGAAAATAGTACATCACATAATATATAACGAGATATTATGAATACATATATCTATAACAAATTTTTAAATTCTTGTGGCTGAGTTTAAAGTTTTTTTTTTGGCACAGTGAATTAATTAAAGTTGTATATATAGACTTACAGTTT